>CM042142.1:98209108-98226608 GCA_023376005.1 Doryteuthis pealeii
TTCTATTTTCCCGCACATTTTGTTCTATATTAACACCAATGTAACTCAAGTCGAGTGATAGCGCACTGGTTAGGAAGCTGAGATTCATACCGATTCACCAGGGTAGTGGATTCGTTTTTGCTCCATTTTCATCATAATCATTTGTTGATGTATCCTTTAGGGATCGACATTCTACAAAAGAATACTAAAAAAAAGTCTTATTTTGACCCAAAAGGAAATGGCCAATTCTATGACATCTATAGAGTAATCCACATTTTCTTCCACTCAGTTGACAGTCCTGTCGGCGGGACTTATGATACGCTGACCATATCCCCTGCAGAGGGGGAAGAAACCTCACCAGGAAAAAAATGAGGCATCCTGAATATGACACTAAACAGCATCTGATGGTGAGTGTCTATTTCTGGAGATCTGGGGAGTATGGAATACCGGTTCATTGCCATTACCCCCAGTTCAATTCTGACCGGGAGTGGTAGCAACTGTTAGTATCTCTATAGTTCAAATATATGTGTTTAAAAATTATAACTTACTTGAAACTTTATAATTGCTTGCAATAGAAAGGTTTATTTCGGTATTGAATAACCCAACAAGGTTTGACGTGCCATAAAACCAACCAATTAACGAATATCTCTTTTTTTCAGTATTCGCAGGTGCGTAATATTTTTAAATGTGTAAATATTCACTTAATTAGATATTCTTGTACGGACCCTGAAGCTATCTCAAAATACCATTCTTTAATTCCACACACCCACTCCACATTTATGTCTTCATGAAGATATTTTGTATGCATTTATGCGTAGACGTGGGCGCCTACCGTAACCCGATGGGTAGCAAATTAATTGATCAAACCAAAGTGTACGGAGTTCGATCCTTACTGTATGACTCGCTACTCAGACCATGTGCTAGATTACATGAAATTAACAGATATGTGTGCAGAGCTAGTTTTGTTGATAACTGCTTAGTGAAATCAAATCTAACGTTTATCTATTTAACACATAGATGGAACCCTAATAGGTACGACCACTCAGGGTCAGAGTGGACCTGGGAGTAATAGCAATAAAGGGTTATCTAAGTGTATATGTATGCATATAGATACATTCAAATAAAATTATCTCACATCAATTCTTTCATTGTATTTCTTGGAGCAATGGGAATTACTTGGCTGGTTGGCTGGATTTTACGGCATGTCAACCCTTGGGTTATTTTATGCTGAAGATGTTTTTATTTCGCACATTCTTGTTAGGTATTCAATTTTTAAACTCATTTTTAAAACTCATTCTTTATATATTTAACCCATAGATAGGACCGTAATAGGTACTACCACTCCGGGTCAGAGTGGACCTGGGAGTAATGGCAATAAAGATTCCTCACTCCCCAGATCTGCAGAATTGAAACCTCACCACTGCATTTTAACGTCATACCTAGGGCACTAAGACCCTCAGACACCGCCTTCTAGCACATGTAGGATAAAAAAGGGTTGGTTGTTTACCATAACAGTAATACAGTCGGGATAATCATATAGTTGCTAGGCCGATTGATCGGATGGGGCCTCACCGACCGCCCGTCTAGCTTAAGTAAGGACCAACGTACAGTGTTGCATGACATGAACTGCTCAGCAACTAGAGGAGCAGTCGGCATATTCTACAGCCCCAGATGACAGGGCGGTGTGTTACTTAGTAGGGCCCATCACTTCTCAAAGAAACGTGTAACAGGCTGTATAAAGTTACATGCGTGAAAAAGATCCTACAGTGGGCTTACTCAGCAGTGAGACACTATTGCTGAGCTTGTGCACTGTGTCAACGTCGAATACGTTCTTTATGTTTCTTGTATTTTTGTTTAATTAATCTATCGGTTATTTCCTAGTTCCCAGAAAAAACAGAAATTATTTATTTATTTTCCCATTAAACTAACCCTAAACCCCAACCCTAACCCTAACCCTAAACCCTAACCCTAATACTAACCCCCTAGTTGGGTAATATGATATTACAGGGTAACCCAGAAAAAACAGAACACCTAAATTTGGTAATACAACTGTTAATTTTAACTAGGGGGTAGGATTAGGGTTAGGGTTAGGGGTTAGGGTTAGGGTTGGGGTTTAGGGTTAGTTTAATGGGAAAATAAATAATTTGGGTTCTGTTTTTTTCAATTTACCTATTTAGCGTGGTGGAACAGCGTATCACTCGGGTCTGTCAATTCCTTTAAACAGTCCAGATTTGATTCCGTATGATTTTTCCCAAAGATAAATTCTTGTGAATTAAATTAAGGACGTCACAAGACTCGAAATGAAGTGCTAAGGAAGATATTTAGTTGAGTCTTCACTCACTAAGGACCAATATTAACATTCGTATATTCTTAGTATACTAACACTGAACACAGCAAAAGGAAAGACAAGATAAATGCATTTGTACAAACAAGAACATTTAATCCTTTATATACCTAATGTATATTCTAACGGTATTAAAAAGAAAAATATACAAAAATACCCAACAGCTAGAAATATACACATATTTTTCCATGAACAAGTACGTGGAAGGGGTACAAACATAGAAAACGGTTTACTTGAGGAGTAAAAGCAAACTAGCCGCGTTGCTTTTCCGTTTCCTGGCAGGGTCCGAGACACGTCTTCCTATTCAAAGAACAGACAAATAAAAGCACACGAGGAACCCAACGGACATGCTCATTCTTTAAGGGTGATAATTATTTACTTTCAATCTACAATTGGTTAATTTTCGCACAGACTTCATATAAACAGGGATTGTTTTTATTTGATTCTTTCACACTTAGAGACGCCTCTGTGTGTACGTGTAGCGCTAGAGAAGGCACGCTTACCGTAACGGTTATCGTCTTAAGAAATGGAAACGGCGACCCAAGTTCGAATCTTGGACGAAAGCTGTGTTGCATTTCGCTTCACGCTAATGCCCTTAGGGAAGGCATGAATCCTTCTGTTCTCCCTCCAGCTATGGATAACTAGTTGAACAGACTGGGTTCTTTAGCCTTAATAAAGACTAAATTCAAATCAGCTTTACCCCGCTTAAAAACTAACCTTGAATCACATCCTACCGGTGTAGGAGGGGTTGGGTATATACATGGCACGCTAACTTGAATTTATACAAAACTGTCTTTTTCTATAATGTATCTTTCTCCTCGTTAGAGTGCTCATTACGCACGAAAGCCAAACACCACTGCTCCGATTCTCTCACTATCTTCACTATGAAGACATAAGTATTAAAGTCGCTGGAGTGGCCTATAGTCATTATCAGCCGAACAGCAAGGGTGTCTATCCCCTTTTCGGTAGACCAAGGAGATTATTTTTGTTTGTTTTTTGTTTGTTTGTTTTTTTGCTGAGGTAGACCACCACACCTACCATCAGCTCTCTATTTTACCACACAAATCAGATTACTCAAACTGTGTTACTCATGCACTCAGTTGGTGAGGACTGGTATCGAACCCGGAACCTTGCGATTCTTACGCGAATGCTCTACCGACTGAGTTAAACGACCCTAAGTCTAGTTATTCGTAAATAATCTTCTATTTACAGAATAACTGTGAAATAACTCTCATATATCTCTCGGTTTTTTTTTTTTTGCAAGGTCGTAGAAAAACAAAATCGCGTGCGGAATTCCTCGTTCTAATGACAGAGGCAGAAAAATATCACTGAGTTTACGCTAAAAAGATCACTTTCTGAATTCATCACATTCCATCTATTTTTATTTATTTATTTTTAGACTAGTTTCTTTATCTTTTCTTTACTCTACTATCTTTTACTATTTATAATAACAACGTTTTCAGCCGGTCTATTCTCCAACCATCAAACTGAAGGATTTCATTACAATGATATAACTTTGAAATGACCTGACCTGCTATCCTGTATTACATGAACCTATTATGCCATGTGTTGCATTGTTAGGTCTTGAATAAAGTTATCAGACGAGATGATAACAAGTTCACAAAAAGGAAAATGTCAGACACGTGGTCCAAGAAAAATGCCACTCACTTTATTAGTGTGTTTAAGTTTCCCTCTAGACCGGTCTTAAATTAGAAAGACGTGAAGTGGTATCTTTGAGTCAATTTAGGAAAAATCTAATTATTTGTTTGAATTTTGAGATGTGACTCGATAATTTGTATTATTTAGATTTTTCAGACTGTTGTCCTCATCTTTATTGCTATATACACAACGTTTCGGCCGATATGCTTCCGGCCTTCTTCAAGTGTTTCTTGTTGAACTCGGGAGCCTTCTTATCGCAATCGCGAGCCTTCAAGGAATTTCAAACTGAACCCTTTATTTAATCCATTGGGGTAGATAGTTCTCATTCCGTTAACCATGACTGGGTACAAGTGTTAAGCTATGTTAAGTATTCTATTCTTTTCATTTCGAAATTCCGTAAAGGCTCCTGATTACGACATGAAGGCTCCCGAGAAAGATTCCCGAGTTCAATAAGAGACACCCGAGGAAGGCCGGAGAGCACATTGGTCGAAGCGTTGTCTATATAATAATAAAGATGAGGACAACAGTCCGAAAAATATAAATAATAAAACAGATCTTATTGTTCCATAACTGGTTATCCCACCCCCTTGTTTTGTTTTTATTACCGAAAATATCGTTTCTCTAAATTTCTGAGATGAGGCTTGAAAATTAGTATTATATGGATTATTCGGACTATTATCATTCGACCTTCTTCGGGTATTTCTTGACGGACTCGGAAACCTTCTCGAACACGGGAACCTGCTTGTTGTGATCAGGAGCCATCACGGAACTACGAACCCAACCCTTTATTCAGTCCACGGGGGTATTCTACTCGCATTCCTCTAACTGGGGTACAGGTGTTAATCTGTGTTAATTATTATTCTATGTTACTGCTGACCAGGATTAAACCTGCGGCCTATAGATAACTGTCACTTAAAACTGTTTTAACCTAACGCCTTTATCCTCTACGCTATGTGTCCAATTGGACAATTCAGTGTGAATTTTGGGAACTTATAAACCTAATGTCTTGTTTTACCTAGAATATCTACCTTTTTACTTTATGTATGATTTTTTACCTTGACTTATATTGTTTTTTTCTAATATGATCTAGCCTTTTTAATTATCTTGTCTTTAAAAAGTTATTTTTTCCGATTTCTAGCAATCTAATTAGACGGGCGAGAAATGAATCGGCCAAGGTGAGCAACTGAAACAGAAAAACGGAAAAAGTGATTCAAATATGTTTAATAGGGAAAGAAAAATCAGGAAACACCTCAAATTAAAAAGAATATGAATGTGAAAAGAAAAAGAAAAAGAAAAAAGGCCGTCCCATCGTGGTGTAATAGTTAGCAAGCTAGTCTCGTAGATCCATTACTGCTGAATAGTGAGTTTAGTGCTCGCTGGATGTCCCATAATTGGGACCTTGTATCAAATCTTGCCCGTGGCGAACGGGTGGGGTAAATAAGAGCGGAAAAAAAGATTGAAGGAAAAAACAATAAATAAATAAAGCCACTAGTGCAACTGTTGCTGTGAATGTCACATATTTAGTTGGCCTACTTTGTCAGGAGTTTGCTTACAAAATGGTTGCTATGGAAACGAATGTCACGACAATAGCATACAAAAAGCCTCCGGAATAAAAATAAGCACATCTTTTATGTTGTTTGGTTTAAAAACGGAAGGCAGAAACTAAATGAGACACATATTTGGAATGAGGTTATTTATATGCGCTCGAATTGAATGAAGTTTATTGAAAGCATTTGGTCGTTCTTTGAAAATACACTCACAGATAAACATGAACTGTCTGTGATAGATGAATAGATAGATAGATTATATGTCTTTTTCGTTGCGGTAACCAGTTGGTTATCTAAGGAATATGGCACAAAAATTAATTAACTTACGTGTATAGTGGTAGGGATAAGACAGAATGTCTTTGCTGTTCGAAGACCAAAGGTGGGAAAAAAGTCGAGGATAAGTTTTGGGAAGTGACACGTGAGTCCCTAAGAAGCCCCTTCTAGACATGCAAATAGTATAAAAGAGATAATTATCTATTGTATTCCTACAGTGTATTATGATACAAGCCCGAGTCTATTGTGTTTATTTTTTTTATATCAGTGAGGACCTAGATCAGTACTCAGTAGTAAATAATTATGACACTAGCTTGCTAACTACTATTGTCAAGGTTTAAATAAGGCATGGGCAACCCTTTTTTCGAGAAACGAGCCGCATGAAACATGACTCATCAACAGGTGGGCCACACTATTAACAAAATTCAAGGTATTTTTTTATTGAAGGTGCCTCAACCATTTTTACTACAGAAGACCATACCTGTAAGCATCATATTTTTTTATCCGATAAAAAGATCTTTTCAATAAGAAATATTGTGAAGTCTTGGCATAATATTATCATATCTATATGATTAATACACATTGCTGCTGTGATAGTAAAGTCTCCGAAGTGGCCTATTGCCTGTCGAAAAGCATAGGTGTCTATCCCCTTTTTGCTAGCGCTAGACCTGGAAGCGCCTCACCTACCGTCATCTCCCAGATGCTTTGCCCCACATATCAGATTACTCGTGCCAATCGGCTACTCCGCAGGCTTGACTCTTTTCTGCTGCTGTGATACATTACGGAATAATTAAAAGAAAAATACTTGAAAAATCAACGTATTCAATATGAATATGATGTGTGCATCGAAGAAAAAATTGAATATTTTTCATGATCCGCGTATCAAAATCTTATCAAAACTGTTGAGTACGCGGACCATTCAAAAAGCACTGAGGGTCGCCTATGACCCTCGGGTCACAGTTTACCCATGACTATTTTAAGTTACAGTTTTAATCTGACAAAAATGAGAGCTTGAGTTGTGACCTGTGCTTTGCTGTTATTATTCATAGGGACCGCCTGATTCATAGGTTCTAAAAGGTTTCAAATTTCAAAGACCTTCATAATATGAATGCCTGATACATGTGATGGGACAATGGCTTTGTTTTCTATCTCATAGTGGACACTAGGGCAAGTGTGGTTATATTTATAACTTGGCAGACTCATAAAGATATATTTTCGGGAATTCCAACGAAACTTCTTTTGCACTAGTGTCCTTTGAAAAGGCATGAATATTACAATCTCTAAGATTAAACATACCTTCTCGTTGGATCGTAGAATATACTGACTGTATTCCCAGCAGAGGAGAAAGACCCCCCCCCAAAAAAAAAAAAGATTGTCCTACGTATGATACTAAACTGCATCTGATAGTGAGGTTCCAATTCTGGAGATCTGGATAGTGTGTACATCTTCATTGCCATAACTGCACTGTGACCCGGAGTGGTAGTATCTGTTAGTGTCTCATCTATGAGTCGAATAATATTCTAAAAATGATTCGTATTCGATAGCAATACTTGACGTCATATAACTTATATATATATATATATATATATATATATATTATTTATAGGAAGAGTTGTCACTGAAACCTTAATTGTTGGTGTATTAATAGTTACCAGATGGTTATATATGGAAACCATATAACTGAGTTTAAACAAATTACTATTAAATAGAAATAATTAGTGGAAACCATATAATTATCATATTTACATAGGAATACTTTGATTCATAGAACCGTGCGCAAATTATTTGTATTAGATAGGAATACTTGATATCCAATAACTATTTGCAAAAATCTCTTAAGAAACAACCATACAAAAATGTAAATATAAATGTACAATTAACGTGATTCCCTAACTTCTAAGCATAGAATAACCCAAGAAGGATGGACATACCGTTAAAATCAATCAATCAAATTCCCTAAGATCAAAAGACAGAGATAAGGAAAAAGTGGTGATCCTTGTCAGGTATGTCAGACGAGATGGATTGATCAAAGGAAAGCTGATATGTATATTTACCAAACCCCTCTACACGAGCAGGATGCGACACAAGGTCAGTTTCTTAAGCGGAGTTTAACAGGTTTGAATTCAGAGCTTTCCTTCTCCTAGACTGGTCACCTATCCAAGGTTAAAGAGTCCCGTCTGTCCTACTATTCACACATAGTTGGAGGGAGAATATATGTATTTACCAACCCTCCGCTCAAGCAGGATGCGACACAAGGTCAATTTCTTAAGCGGAGTTTAAGAGGTTTGAATTCAGAATTTTCCTTCTCCTAATCTGGTTACCTAACCATGGTTAAAGAGCCAGTCTTCCCTGCTATTTACCCATAGATGGAGGGCGAATTGGATTCATACCTTTCTCAAGGGTATTAGCACCATCTGAAATGCAAACTGCTCCGTCCATGAATTGAACTCGGGTTGACGAGTCCATTTCCAATGATTCTAACCATTACACCACGGGCTCTGGAGGGAGAATATATGGATTCATACCTTTCCCAAGGGTATTAGGGCTATTAGTATAAATTCTGTCTATCTATCTATCTGTCTATCCATAATATAATTCTATCTATCTATATATCCATAATATAATTCTATCTATCTGTCTATCTATCTATCTGTCTATCCATAATATAATTCAATCTATCTATCTATCTGTCTAACCATAATATAATTCTATCTATCTATCTGTCTATCCATAATATAATTCTATCTATCTGTCTATCTATCTATCTGTCTATCCATAATATATTCAATCTATCTATCTATCTGTCTAACCATAATATAATTCTATCTATCTATCTGTATATCCATAATATAATTCTATCTATCTGTCTATCTATCTGTCTATCCATAATATAATTCTATCTATCTATCTGTCTATCCATAATATAATTCTATCTATCTATCTGTATATCCATAATATAATTCTATCTATCTGTCTATCTATCTGTCTATCCATAATATAATTCTATCTATCTGTCTATCCATAATTAATTCTATCTATCTATCTATCCATAATATAATTCTATCTATCTGTCTATCCATAATATAATTCTATCTATCTATCTATCTATCTGTCTATCCATAATATAATTCTGTCTATCTGTCTATCCATAATATAATCTATCTATCTATCTATCTATCTATCTGTTTATCTATCTGTCTATCCATAATATAATTCTATCTATCTATCTATCTATCTGTCTATCCATAATATAAATTCTTTTCTCCCGAATCTAACCATTACACCACGCACCTCCACGGAAAGTTGATATATGTTAATTCCCTTTGAAAATATTCATAGAGCAGCGTTCTCTTTTAAGATATCAACAGCTCATTGTTCTCAATTGAGACAATCAAATCAGTTAGACAATTCGCTCCTACATCAGACAATTTTTACCGATCACATCGTTATGTATATTAGGAAAAGTGAGAAACTAGTTCTATTTATTTCCCGGTGTTATACACTTTCAATCAGGAATAATGAACTGTGCGTAATTTCTTGAATGAAACTTCGAGTCCATTTATTTCCTTTTGATATTTTCAATTCTAAGAACCAAGAATAAGATGTAATTGTTCCTTTCATCTAGTCTTTTTATAAATGTGTCTATTGGGAGCAAAGTCCGAAACACACATAGACCATTTAATGTGGCCAAGTTACGTTTGGTATTATAGGAAAAGCAATGATATTGACAGACCTTTACAATGCCATGTATTTCTTAACAAACTCTATCTCTTCAGACTCAAGCTCTACATAAAAGGCGCTCGTATGAAACGGTTATCGACGTAGCAAATGGACTCGACGATCCGAGTTCAAATCCTGGACTAAGCTGTTTGCACTTCATATAACGCTAGTACCCTTGGGAAAGGCATGAATCCAAACTATTTTTTCCAACTATGTGTATTTAGTAGGGAAGACTAGTCTCTTTAACCTTAGTGTGATACCCGATCTAAAAGAAGAAAAACTCTTATTTCAAACTAGTCGTACTCCGAATAAAATTGGCCTTGTACCACGCCCGTGGTGGAGGGGTGTATAAATACATGCATCCGTATGTAATTCGGAAAATATATAGGGGACACATATAACCCAACAGAAACCTCAGAATTGTTATATATCCCAAGAATATTGAAAGAGTTGAAATACATAGATATTCCAATTGGACGAGTGCCAATGATATATTGCTAACCAGCTGTACTTTGCTTTAAAAAATGACCTTGAGTCGCATCCTGCTCGTGGTGGTGTGGTTGAATAAGTACATACATAACAAGCGTGATAGCAAGCGAGCGATAGTGTAATGAATTTCATTTTTACTGTGTGCTCCACGGCTGAGACCTTCATGCCAAAACTGACGTTAAAGAGCCTTCTCAAGATGAACTTGTATTATACTCGGCAGATGTGCAACAAGATGCTATGAATACCGACGTGAAATACAATCTGAAGTTATTCCCTTATTGTTCTGCCACCACATAGATTATTTTTCTTTTTTTTTTTCTTCACGGATAATTTCACTTGTTCTTTGTGTAAACACTGAAGCGGTTATTGATTGAAACATTGTAAATCTCATCTCTTGATTGTTACAATACCTGACTAACATCAGAAATGTGTCGATCGATTTATCGAGAATTTCAATACATAGCTTCAGCTGATTCAACTGAAAGTAAATCTAAACACTAGGCCACATTTTTAGACATTGTTTTCCTGTTACTATCAGGTCGAGTGGGTTGTTACGGGAGAAACAAATCAACAGCCAAGCTCATCATTTGATATTGCTCGTAGGACGAGCTTCATTTTATCAATATCTAGAATTGGCCAATTATCATATCCTGGCGGGAGGGGGTCAACATTTAAGTACCGGACATATATGCAGAAAACGATGGACCCTTTTTGTTATATTGTAAAAAGTAGGAAGCGCGTGGTGTAATGGTTAAAGTCATGGGAAATGGACTCGTCGCCCCGAGTTCAAATCCTGGACGTGGTAATTGCATTTCACTTAGGAAAGGTATGAATTGCATTTCACTTGGGAAAGGTATGAATCCTACTCTCCCTCGAGCTATGGGTAAATAGTAGGGCAGACTGGGCTCTTTAACCTTGGTTAGGCAACTGGTCTAGGGGAAGGAAAACTCTGAATTCAAACCTGTTGAACTCCGCTTAATAAATTGACCTTTTTGCACATCCTGCTCGTGCGGGGGGGGGGGTAAATATCTATATTGTAAAAAGTACCTAGTGCCTCTAAAAGGAGGGTGTCATTCATAAAATGAGGTAACCAAGCGAGTACCCGGTACTATTACTATTATTGTAATTTAACTATTGTAGTTCTTTTAGACGATTACAAAATGAATAAAAATATTCTAATTAGTTGTTATTCTCATAATTCCATTGCAATCTATTTCCATATGCCGCAGTTGAATGAGCTGTCTTTATTAAATTCTAAAATGACTTGATTCGTTAACTTAAAGTTAAAGTCAATGGAAAAATGATATGATGACATTCATCTAAAAAAGAAAATGAAATAATTTATTTTAATTCATTATCTAGATATTTTTAGACATATTTACCAATCCCTCCACACGAGCAGGATGGGACACAAGGTCAGTTTCTTAAGCAGGTTTAACAGGATTGAGTGTTACAATCTTATGGGCCATTCTGTAGGCTTTAAGCAAGAGCACGTGTCCATTGGGATTGGATCCTTGGTAATCCTTTGATAAAGAATCCTGATCTTTGGTAATCCTCTGGTAAAGAATCCTGATCCTTGGTAATCCTCTGGTAAAGAATCCTGAGTATTGTAAGTCCCTCCTCAATGATAGCAAGTAAACTGTGGCAAGTATCAGTGTTTTAGTAGTATATAAGCCACGCATTATGGCTGGTGATTGGCAAAGGAATAAAACACGTAACCTCGGCTAGCCTATAAATCCAGGTAGGGAATTGTAGCACACCTTATATACATAATTATTCCAACAACAAAATTGATTTTTCAGAGTTTCCCTTCCCTATACTTTACCTAGTAATGGTTAAAAAGCCCAGTCTACCCTACTATTTGCCCCTAGCTGGAGGGAGAGTAGTTGGATGCATACCTTTCCCAAAGGTGTTAGCGATATGTGAAATGCAAACAGCCTCGTCCGGGATTTGAACGCGCGTAGACAGGTTTATTTCTTCCATTACACCACCCGCATGTACATTATCTAGATATATAACTAAATGTTCTATTTATATCTACATTTTGATAATAAATGTTATGCTTAAGTAATAGGTAACAGGTACTTTTAACAATGTCACAATTTTTCCTTAAAGGACCCCTCTTTTTTTAGGCACACATCTCCGGTACCTAAACTTTGTCCTCCTGCTCCTGGATATGCTGAGCGTGATCTTCGATGCATTTATTTCAAGTGTCAATTATTCAAAAAGAATTTCGCCCTGTCGGCGGGGCTTATAATATGCTGACTGTATACTTTTCCTGTGCGCCTTAGCTATGGCACTAAACTGCATCTTATTGTAAGGCTCCTGCTATGGAGATCTGGAGAATGCTGAATACTCTTCACAGTTCCACTATGACCCGGAGTGGTAATAACTGTTAGGGTCCCATCTATAAATTATTCGTATTCGAGAGGACCCCGTGCAAAAAAAAAGTGCTATATGCGCAAAATTGTAAATATAAACGTACAATGAACACGACTCCCTAACTTTCAAGTAATAATTACTCCGAAGAGTCCTTGAGACCTGAGGAGACTTGCTGTCGCTCAGCCTCCAGTGAACAACTGGCTACGGCAGGTGTGAAAAACTTATGATGATAAAAAAAGAAGAACGCTATTCTCCTTGCTACTGTTATATTATCTTCTGTCGATTCGAAGTGAAAAAATACGAGATGCTTATACTGAGAAAGATATAACTGAAGGAACATAACAGCCAAATAAGAGAATAATTGAATTCATACCTTTTCCCAAGAGTTTTGGCGCTATGTGAAATGCAAATAGCTTTGCCCAGGATTTGAACTCGTTTTGCCGTGTCCAATTCCTACGACGATATCCACACACCAAAAATATATCCTATGGCTGTCAGTAGGCATTGTGGACTAGACTCAGTCTGGGTTAGACAGAAATACTCATAATCTAATGAACAGATCGAGCTAAAGAAGGATGTTTCTATCAGAAAAGTGCATGAACTCTTCTAAGACAAATGTTGCATGAACGGTTTGAGAAAGATACACATGACGTGAAATACCGGCAGATCTTTTGGTTATGGTTTGAACAAGAGTCTTTTAATAGCTGTGGCTGCTCAAGAGTTTAATGCGAATTCACTCGTACATAATGTCTATCATACGGTAAGCAACCCGAACTGTCGGCTTTGAAGTGAACAAAATCAGAGAATGTAACTCACACTATAAGCAATTGTAAAATGCTTGCACAGAAGAAATATAAGAGACGATATAATACTATTCATCGTAGAAGGTTTGGCTACCATGTAGTTAACATGGTACGAACATATCCCGACTTGTTGAGGAACAGGAGAAAGCACAAATATTGTAGGGTTATTACTTTCAAATAGATCGAGTGAACCTGGTCGCCCAGAGAGGGCGATATTTTGCTTTAACATAGAATGCCAAATGATATATGTAGCTATTCTCGAGAATTAGAATGAAATCGAGATTGACAAGTTGAACGTAGAACACAAGAATGTGGGATATCCAAGAAAATAAGGTTCAAGTTATATCTGTGCTGATTGGAACACTTGGTTCTGTTCCAACTCCACCCACGGATTCGTGGATGATGTCACCGGTTTGTCATCCGTGAATCGATTGACCCAGTACCACCTCAAGGATGGAATAAACGCCAGGGGGGTCAACTGAAAACATGGCTCAAAACAGTCTATCAAGATACCGAGCTGATCCTTGGTCCAGGCCTTTAGTTCGTCGATGGAATGGCAAATGGCTGACACTGATAACTCCAATTGCGTTGGATCGCCGCGCATGGCCTGCCTTCATTCAGGATACGGTGAATTCGTTGGGTAGAGCTAGCTCAACCGACCCAGAGTGAATGCCACAGCAGTAACAGTAGTAAGTAGCTCTGCCCAGTTGTCTGTGGTTATAGAATATGCCGACTGCTCCTCTACAAAGGGGTAAGCACCCACTAATGGGAACCTTTGTTGGCCAGAGGTGGCGACCTGTAATACCTGAGGACAGGATTGTGGTGGCTAAGCAGTCCGTTAGCCGGGTACTAAGTGGTTCCGTGACATGCAACTCTTCACTTCGGACCTTACTTGGTTTAGACTTGCGGTTGGAGATGCTCTATCCGATCAATTGGCTGGTTATATCAAGCTCTATATGATTGTCCTGACCGTATTCTTCACATTGCTCTTATGGCAAACACACAATCCTTTTTATCATATGGCTGTTAGAAGACGATGGCTGGTGATCAACTACAAGTTTATCATTTCAACAAGTTCATAAAACCAAACCAATCATTTATAAGAAAAAAAGATTTGGCATTAAATAGCCCATATGTGTTTGTATGCCATTAAACAAAATAACCAACCAACAAATCTGTCCCAAATAGACTGACCAGCTTCTAAAACCAGAGTTAAATATGATCTTTGTTGAACATTGCATATATACTGAGAAAAGTAGTGTTTATTCAAGGTCCTTGTAACTTGAGAGATAATCTGATTGACTGATTTTAACGGCATGTCAACTCGTCTGTAACTTATGCATAGAAGTTAAGGAATTGCGTACATTGTACATTTATATTTACATTTTTAATGTATTTTCTTGCACAGGTAATTTTTGTACATGGTTATATAATGTCAAGTATTCCTATCTAACACAAATAATTTACAAACAGATCTATTTGACCCATACATGGGGCCCTAAGAAGTACTATAAACCCGAGTCAAAGTGGACCTGGGATAATGGCAATAAAGAAGTACCCCACACACCCAAGAGATCCATAACTGGAGCCTCACACCGGATACAATTTAGTATCCTATACAGAACACCCCTTTTAGAAAGGTTCTTACCCTCTGTAGGGGATACAGTCAGGGTATCTTAACAGTCCTACTAGTACAATTTATAATAATAATTTATAATACAATTTATATATATTTATTTATATATATGTATTTATATATATTTATATATATATTTATCATAAATACAATTTATTATAAAAAAAATGATTGAGAAGTAATATGAAGAAGAAACCATCCAATCAAGTTGGTTTTGAATTTTGTAATGCACGTCATCAGATGTATATTTGCATGTACATTTTCATATTGTGTGTAGTTAAAATTTGTGTATCAATATCTTCAAAATTAAATTTGAATGTAAGAAAGGAATACTGAGAAAAAAAGTGAAACAATAAGGAAAACAAAGAGGGATAAGAGAGACTGGGACAGAGAGAGAGGGGGGAGAGAGATTGCGAGAAAGAGAGACTGTGAGAAAAAGAAACGAATAAGCACTGATAAAGAGGGGTATTGAGAGCGACATTCAGAGTTTGAGAATGAGAAACAAAAACTTGAACGGAAGACAGACAGACAGACAGACAACAGAAATAGGGAGGAAAAGATTGTGAACCAATGTGGTTTGTGTTGGAGAGGAAAGACGAAAGTCTAAAGCTAGCCAATGGGGCATGTGCGCCACGACCCATCTTAAAACCATATGCCTTACATCACATTATTGCGCACGATTAACGAACGACAAATGGCTGGTATGAATGGGGGATTTCAACTATTTAGTACCAACACTGTCCTTTTGCAACCTCATTTCTTTGAGTCTGTTGGCTAATTGGGGTTGCATTTGACATTTCTTCAAGGAATCAGTGAGTCCAAAATATTTTGGGGTATATAGTAAGTAAAGTCCTAGAGTCGGTATCAGCCAGTCAGCGAGGGAGTCTATCCCCTTTTCAATAGCGCTAGACCAAGGAGATTGTTTTTTAGCATCTGAGGTGGAGCGCCACACCTACCGTCAGCTCCTCACTTTACCGCACAGATCCCTGTGCTACTCATACGCTGAGTTGGCGAGGACCGATATCGAACCTGGAACCCTGAGGTTCCCTGAACACTCCACCGACTGAGCTAAAACAAATCGGGAGCGAGGGAAATTCCACGTTAGTAAATTCAATCTGATTGAAAATCAGGATTTGGGGCAATTTCTTTCTCTTTTTTTTTATCTGGGCTCATTTACCAAAGCTGGAAAATCCTGATGTTAATCAACATTAATCAATCAATATTTCATACGAGTATCTTCATTTTTGTTGTTTTGATTGCGACATTTTGGACAGTATTTTACACAGATTTCTGAGTACGGTTGATTGGTTTCTTTGTTTAATGGTATATCAAACTTCGTGGGCTATTTAATGCCGAATCCATCCTGTAGAAGAACAGTAGCGGTACAACTTAACCTATAGCTGGGTATGAGGGTTTCATACATTTCCAAGTGTATAAGTCTGAAAGTGAACGTAATAACGCGACTGGAATTCGAACTTGTTTTCAACGATGTCGTAGTCCAGCACTACAGTCACTACACCACGAGGACTCCCACATTGCTGATGGAGTATTTCCAAATATTCATGATTTATTTGAACGAGTATTCTTTTCTTTGTGGTTTGTATTATCGTCTTGACCCACCTGGAGTTGTGAGTTGAAAAAATAGACGATACAAAGGAACCTGTTTTATTGACGTTTACTGGATACGCCTGAGGAAGTCCGCAAAGCGCATCGATCGAAACACACTGAACAAACGAAGAAAGATGATACGGATAGTTTTAATATTTTATAGTATATCAATTTTGGGAGACTAAACAATCTCGTTGTTTATTGGACACTCAATGCATGTGCTGTAGTGTTTGCCACCAACTTAAAAATATCAATATGCTATCAAGGACTTTCAGGACAAGGACGGTACCTTCTGCAGATAATACGTGTCGTCCATAGTTACATAAGTTAAAAAAGGCGTATACAGATCGATTTGAGTAGACTTTGGTATTTACTCAGCATCTGGAACGGACAAGGATCGAACCTACAATTAATGAGACTCAAAGCAGACGCGACATAATAGAAGTGATATCTTCATGTCATAAGTATTTATATCAATGATGGATATATACAACCGAACTTGTAGAAATAGCCTTATTCTGTGAAGAAGTGGCAATTACCATATATATATATATATATATATATATATATATATATATATAATGTGTGGTGTGTGTGTGTGTGAGTGTGTGTGTGAAGAAAAAGTGGAAATGAAAAAAAAAATTCATTAATAAAGTAATGTTTATTTCGCCTATGCTGCAGTGTTTCGATCTGTTTCAATAGATCTTCATCAGGGCTTTCATTGATTTTAGTTAGTTTTAAGCTTTGAACAGATGATATATATAATATATATATATATATATATATATATATATATATATATATATTGCTTAAGCAGGTATTTTTAAAGACCATGGAATATTTCTTCTTTATGATCTTTATCTGAATTCTTTCTAGTCATCTAGGTTTTTTTTGTAAATCAGGATCAAGCTGGTAGATGAATTGTCGCATGCTTTTTAGCCAAGCGCTTTCGACCATTTCGCGGGTCGTCATCAGGGGATTGTAGGTTGTAGTGTGTTATTTTTTCTTATTATTTGAATGTATTCATTCATTTATTTATTGCTCTTTCAAATTAGGAGAG
>CM042142.1:98236608-98305248 GCA_023376005.1 Doryteuthis pealeii
TTTTTTTTAATGATGTGGAAAATGATACAAAAGACACGGAAAAAATATCGAATTTTGATCGACGTCTGGAGCATTCCTTTTTTGTTGTTTTTTTTTTTTTTTTAGAAGTTTTGTTTCTTCGTAGTTTTTTTTTTTTTTTTTTTTTTTTCTCAATTGATTTTCTCAAATTTCTTCCACTAATCTGAATATATCAAATGTACTTTTCGTTCTAGTTTCACTTATTGTTTTCATTTTGTGTCTTGGCATTGAATAATCTTGAAATTAAATTCAAGAGAAATATATCGAATTAAAAACAAAATTTTAACGAGATTCTCTAACTTTATGAGATCTTTAACTGCTAATCGTTTTAAGATTTCAATCCAGCTTTTGACTGTCGACTTATATTTAAATTTATTTCTAGGAATATTTTATACCAAAATTGAATACAAGCTTTTCGCGTCTATTGTTCTTTCTTAGTTTCACGGATAAAGATTAAACACGTTTAATTGTTTATTTTATTGAAGGGATATTTAATATTGATAATAACAAGAATAACATTTATTATTATGTTCACTCTATGCACACTTTTAATACCAGCTCTAACATATTTGTTCACTGGAGTCTGAGTGAGACAATTGCTCCCCAGGTCTCCATGACTCTTTTAAGTATTCTGGCTGTTTTTAATAGTACTGTGGTCTGAATGATTTCAATTCCTCTGCTAATCTCCAGTTCACTCATTCCTTCTCAAGATTCATGGGTACTGTTCCAAGGGTTCCAACTACGATTGGTATCACTGACACTTTCATGTTACACAACTTTTTCAGTTCTCTAGCAAGGTCCACGTGTTTGCCCAGTGTTTTGATGTCCTTCACTTTAACTCTGTGGTCTGCTGGCATGACAAAATCCACTCGACAACAATTTTTTTTTCTTCTTGTTGATTAAAACTGGATTTGGCTTTTTGCATGGATTGGGGGATCTGTTTGTATCTCAAAGTCCCAGATTATTATTATTATTATTATTATTATTATTATTATTATTATTATTATTATTATTATCTCCTTTTCACTAGCGCTAGAACAAGGACATTGTTTTTTGGCGTCTGAGCTGGAGCGCTACACCTACCATCAGCTCCTCACATTGCCGCACAGATCACTGTGCTACTTTTACGCTGACTCTTTCGCTGTCTGGCTGATAGGCCATTAAACTGAATAACATAACCGCAACATTCGGGATCTGCAATCTCATCGCTGTTTACGTAATTGGAAATTTAGCTTTCTGATCTCTTGAATATTCATAGATTCCTAATTTAATATCAATTTTTATGCCATTAATTCAGGTAATCCATAAAAATAAAAATTGTTATATTCAGTAGTTAGAGGTGCGTGATGTAATGGTTACCGTCGTAGGAAATAAACACAGCGAGACGAGTTCAAATCCTTGACGTGGCTATTTGCATTTCACATAGTGCTAATACAATTGGGAAAGGTATGAATCTCCTTCCAACTATGGGTAAATAGTAGGGCATACTGTGCTCTTTAACCTTCTAGCAGAATGAAAACTCTGAATTCAAAACCAAAGGAGCTCTCTTCTCGATAGTCAAAAATCTACTTGAGAACTCCGCAAAATACGGGAACTGCAACTTTGCATTCGAGAATTTGTTTACTCTTTAAACGATCTTTACGTGTAATAATTAGCCTGACGCTAAATTTGCTGTCAACACAGGTGATTTATTTAAAGTGGTGATGATGGCTAGTGTAAAACCAACCACACTTTCTGCAGTGAGCTGATAACAGATGAACTGTACACCAATGTGATACAGATTCTCTGAACAACATTTCTCAGTTTGTTTGTTTTTTTGTTTTGTTTGTTTGTTTTTTTTTTTGTTTTTTTTTTTTTTTTTTTTGGGGGGTGCTCCCCCCACCAAGCTTTCTGATCTCTTGAATATTGGTATTAAAACTAGATTTGGCCTTTTTGTATGGATAGGGTGATCTGTTTGTATCTCAACGTCCCAGATTATTATTATTATTTTCACTCCTTTTGAGTTTTTCACATCAGCGTTAGCTGATGGTATTTCACTGGAGTCTGAGTGACAAGTTCCTCAGGTCTCCAGGACTCTTCTGAGTATTCTAGCCGATTGCAGCAGTGCAGTAGTCTGGATGGTCTCAATTCTTCCTCTGATTTCTAGATCCCCCAGTTTTTTCCAAGTTTATTGGTACCGTTCCAAGTGCACCAACTACAATTGGTATCACTTTCACTCTCATATTCCACAGCTTTTTCAATTCTCTGGCAAGGTCCAGGTATTTATCCATTATTATTATTATTATTATTATTATTATTATTAATATATTTAACTCTATTTACGCATAGTGTATTGGTTAACGAGCCAGACTAGCTGAGTTCGTTAGTGAGTTCGATTTTCACTGGGTCCCTCATACTTATGTTAAACTAAGCTTAGTTAATAACAGAAGTGTGAATTGTTTTGAATTCAGTTTTTCCATCTCTTTCGCCTACCTAGGCTAAAGAAATCAGTCTGTCCTACTATTTCATACATAACTAGAGGAAGAAGAGATGAATATATACCATCCCCAAGACTATTAGCGGGAACAATACATCTCAGGTTTTGAATTCAGTTTTCCTTCTCTTACATTGGTTACCCTACCTAAGCTAAAGAGACTACTCTACTCTAGTATCTTATCTATAGCTGGGGAAACGAGATTGGTTTATGCCTTCCTCAATGTTATTAGAGCCAACAATACACCTCAGGTTTTGAATTCAGAGTTTTCCTTCTCTTACATTGGTTGTCCTACCTAGGCTAAGAGACTAGTCTACCGTACTATTTTATCCATAGCTGGGGAGACGAGATTGTTATATGTCTTCCTCAATGGTATTAGCAGGAACAATACACTAGAGGATTTGAATTCAGGGTTTTTCTTTTCTTATATACGTTGCCCTTGAGACCAGATAGTTCTTTTATTTTATAAGCTGAGGGTGGGAGAGATGAGTTCATGCATTTCCCATGGGTAATAGCGGCAAGGAAAATGCAAACAGTCTCGTTCAGAATGTGAACTTGGCTCACTGATGTCCATTTTCCTCGAATATACATATTTCACCATCCGTGAAATCTGACAGAATGTTTTATATTTAGAGTGCTCAATGTTGATGGATACATATCTTTCCCAAAGGAATTAGTGTGTATGTGTGTGTGTGTGTGTGTGTGTGTGTGTGAGAGAGAGAGAGAGAGATAAAGAGAGAAGCTTATGAATTTTGAACTGTGAGCTGTGGTTAATGGAAGAGCACAGGACTGTTGGCGAAAAAGTTTAAAGGTGTAGCTCAATCAACGAATCAATAAAATCGCAAAGATCTCTGGATTAAACCTAATACTATTGAAGACTTTAAATACAAAGACTTTTCCTATGTTTTAAGAATTTATGAGTTGCAGCTTGCACTTCTTTCCTTAAATGAAAAGTTCGTACTTTTATTTTCTTAAGATATGTATGTAGAAATGTATACCGGTTCATCTTTGTGCAATGTATCTGTCTGTCTCTGTCAGCAGATACTGGTCAATGTTCGAAAATCTGATCTCACTGATAAGCTAAAGTGATAATTCTTCCCAGCCGTAGCTGTATTAGTGTCACTGTTCAGCAGCATTACCTGGGCCCTAACGAAGCGCTTCGAGAAAAAAGTTAGATGGAAGCTACACAAGGATGTTGCGCGCTGTTTTGAACAAATCTTGGAAGCAGCATCCCACAAGAAAACAGCTGTACGGTCATCTGCCTCCTATTGCACAAACCATCAAGGTGAGACGAACAAGATATGCTGGACACTGTTGGAGAAGTAAGGACGAATTCAAAAGTGACATACTCCAATGGATACATCAATGTAGGCGATCAGAAAAAAATGTACATCAATCAGCTCTGTACGGATTCTGGATGCCGCGCGGAAGACCTGCCAGAGGCGATGACCAATAGGTACGATTGGCGAGAAAGAGTCATGGGAATCCATGCTAACAGCGCATCCTGATGATGATGGTGTAGTTTATACAAATCTATCTAATATTAACATTTAATAGAAACACGTGTATTTGGTTGTGTTTGGTCTATTCAGGTTGTCTTTCTTTAAAGACTCTTTAGAAATTGTTTTGCTATAATACATTTAAATCGTATAGACTACTAGAAAAGGTCTTTAACATAATCTTGGCAATAACATTCACAAAGCATGTTTATGATTTGTGTGCGATTTGTGGGGATTTAAAATAAAGAAAAAGTTCTGAGCGTCTGGACGCTAGCGTTCAGACTGAACGGGCAAATTAATAAAGCTCCATCTCTCCATCTATACTTCAAAACAGTTGTCTTGTTATTTCTCTTCATCTCCTCATCCCGTATTCCCTATAGATTCACGTTAAAATATAAAGAAATGATATTTTTAAACACAACATTAAATTTTGTCAATTTTAAGCTAGAGAATTGTTTGTATTCTTATAGATTTTTCGGACTGTTGTCCTCATCTTATTGTTATATACACAACATTTCGGCCGATGTGCCCGCTGGCCTTCTTTAGGTGTTACTTGTCCAACTCGAGAACCTTCTCATACAACTCGGTAGCTTTCATATCGTAATCTTGAGCCTTCATGGAACTTCCAACCGAACCCTTTTTTAAACCATTGGGGTAGATTGTTCTGATTCTGAGATTCCGAAGTTCGACAAGAAACACCTGAAATAGGTCGAAGGGCACATCGCCCTAAACGTTCTATTTATATAACAATAAAGTCGAGAACAACAGTCCGAAAAATCTAAATAATACAAATTATCAAGCCTCATCACAAAAATTCTGACATAGTTGTTATTTTATTTTATTTTTATTTTTATTTTTATTTAAATAATTAGTTACTAAGTTTGTATGGTACAGGACCATGATTAAAGAGCACTTAGTAAAGAGTTGAGTCATTATGCAAAAACAACCAAAAGATGACTGGTACTTCGCATTGATTCAGGAGGCGCTTGTTGCATAATGGTTATCGTCGTAGGAAATAACCCGAGTTCAAATCCTAGATGAGGTGGTTTGCATTTCACGTAGTGTTAATACCTTTGGCAAAAGTATAAATCAACTCCCCAGCCAGTGGATCGGGGACAAGAGCTCAGCCCGGTGCACCCAACAATGGCCAATAAATAAGAATTCAGATTATTCAACGTTTCACCTAACCACCCACTTTCAAATTCAACGCATTCATAGTTCAGGAGTTTAGGCAAAATCTTTTTATGTTATAGCAACACAAACTTTTTTGAGTTAGGGCGATTTTGCGCCCCCTGAGGCTTACCCTCTATGACGCCCCTCTGTTCCACCACTGCTTCCAGCTATAGGCAAATAGTAGGGTAGAGTAGGCTCTTAAAGATGTATTGATAACCGGTCTAGGAGAAGGAAAACTCTGAATTAAAACTAGTTGTACCCCGCTTAAAAATTGACCTTGTGTCGCGTCTGTCGGTGGTAGAGGGGTTGGGTAAATGCATACTTGCACTTTAATCATGGCTGTAGAGTATTTACTCAATTGCACATTTCCCTAGACATTTCCCGCAAATATCATTGCATATCCTGAGTATATCATTCTTCGTTCTTCGTGCAATAAATTGTCGGAAAAAACGCCTGATTACTCGGTTTCACTTTAGTTTTGGCTTTGGGATATACTCGAGACCTTTTTTCTTTCGTGATCCAAACAGTAGAGCAAGGATCGCAACCTACGGTCCACGGGCCAGATCTAGCCCGCAATCCATAATCATTTGGCCCGCAGTCCCTAAGAAAAATATTATATTAATCCGACTCGCAAATGAAACAGACGGTGGCTTAGATGCTCGTTGTTTTTTTTTGTTGTTGTTTTTTTTTTCATTTATAAACGTACACAGAAGTCATAAACACCATGCTACTTACTATTTCTCTGGTTAGAATTGTTATTCCTCTCATAGGTATTGCAAGATCATATAATCTTGATTTTTAAAATCTGGTAATGAGTAAAGCGAAATCTGGTAATAAGCCCACGAATACATCTGGTGTATAAGACTTATACATGTTACAATCATGCTGCTTGACCCCACTCCATGGGATAAATCATTACTGAACGCTGCAAGGACTACGGTAATAGATGTGGCCTGCCATTCTCTCACAGACATGGCACCTGGCCCTTATGTAGTACAAGGTTAGCGACTGTAGTAGAGATTACAAAAAAAAGAAAAGAAGAAAAGAAACTGTTTGAAAACAAAAATAAAAATAACAAAAGGAGAACTATATGTGCAATAAACTTTTTTTAAAAAGACAAAGTGCTTTTATTCTGTTGTTCTCTTCTTTACAATTCTGCAACACGTTTCCTTATCAATTCCATATTTAGACGCCTTTTTCTCGTTCAACCAAACTGAAGATCACAAGAGTTTATTTCAACTGCTGTCCAACTTTAACAAATAATTGCATTAAAGTGATGTTTTCGAGAACGACTTAGTTGAAGAGAGAGCTAGTCTAGAAGAGCAGGAACGAAGAGAACACATGAATAAACGGAAGCAGCATTAAGTTTGAGGAGAAAGAGCGAAAGAAGAAGGGAAGAATTGGGTAACATACTTTCACATTGTCTGCTTCTTTCGTGACGGCCATGGCTGACTCTAATGCTTCTGCAGGACGACTGAGAGATTATGTCGCTGTCTAAACTACACACAGTTTCGTTTTAGGCCTGTCAGTGGGGATTTTTCGTCCGTCAGAGTTCTTAACTTGTCTGTGTTTCTTTGCTGAAATTTTATCTCGTCCATTGTGAGTTTTTCTGTTTCAATTTGGTCATTCCATATCCCTGGAATTCTGTAGGTTACGCTTTCAGTTTACTCTTTCATAGACTCACATTAAATCCAGGGAGCAGTAAATAGTGATATATTATATATGTGAGCGTATGAGTAAAGTTTAGGATGAAATCCGAGGGAAAAGAGAGGAAAAAAAGACTGTTTGGAAATTCTGGTCGACGCTAGATCTCTAGCGAAATATGTCAATCTAATTTTCCAAACGGTCTTTTTCTTTCACAAACACACGCGCACGCGCGTGTGAGAAGTATGTTCGTATATGTGTATTATATGTGAGCATATCATTTGTGTGTATGTGTTTACTTTTAATCCCCACATGTTAATGGTATATATATATATATATATATATATATATATTATATATATATATATAGTTATTTTGTCTGTATGTATATGCTAACATATACATATAAATAGAAGTGGTCAATATCGATCACAGGGTATATATTATATATATATATATATATATATATATATATATAGAGAGAGAGAGAGAGAGAGAGAGAGAGAGAGTGCTCCATAATATTACGAGGAATTTCACTAGAAAACAATGACTTACCACGTAGTTTCCCCAGTTTATTTTGAAGTTGTCCGTACAGTGACTAAGTTTCCATACATTGCAAGAATGCTAACGCATATTAATTTAGGTTCAGGCACTTTTCAAATTTTCTAAACATTTTAGTAGTACCGCACTCGCACGCGCATGTGGTTAGACCCTGTCTAAATTGGCTATATAAGTACTAGCTGCTGGTTAAGCACGTAAGGGAAGGCAAAATTTTGATTCCACGTGTAAAGAAATTTGAGGTTTTCCCTGAAAGGAGAATGATGGAAGAACCTTCCACCCTGGAAATCTTAACTTTCCTTGGGTTTGTTGTTTTGAAAATGAAGGGAATTGAATTTTAATAACAATATGTAAATAGATTTAGCTTGAAGTTATACCAAAGATGATAAAAACACTTTTTATATACTTTCCGAACATCCTAATATATGTAGATAGTTATTTACTAAGCTTAGCTTAATTGTGGCCCAACGCCAGTTGTATGGTGCAAGCCAGTGAGAATTGAACTCACTAAAAATCTTCTGCTAATCTTGCTTGATAACCATTACACCACGTGGGTGTGTTTGAATCAAAATACCTGGCTTAACGGTGTACTTAGATCTAGCTTATATATATATATATATATATATATATATATATATATATATGCAAACAAAATTTCGAATTTGGGTTGACGTTATCAAAGGCCGCCAACATACTAGGCGGCAAGTACACTTAAAATTGCAAGTACCTCCTGATTGGAACAAAACAGTAATACATTGAAATAATGTGCTACAAATTAAAGAAGTTTATTTAATATCTACAGGAAAAATTTAGAGCCAAACTTGCAAATCGTCATCAAAATTAAAACGGAAAAATTTGATGGCGATTTGCAATGCATCAAACTAAAGTCAGGTAAGTCAGGTTAATAATTGTTTTATTTCATTTATTTAACGAATTTTTAAATATTTTCTAAACTGCACATAAATATTTTAGTTTAGAAAATATTTCAAGATTCGTAAAATAAATGAAATAAAACAATTACTAACCTGACTTACCAAAAAGCAAAGTCAAGTATTTTGAATCGGATTTTTTAAAATTAATTTTAATTTCAAAATTAAGTTTGATGTGTTGCAAATCGTCGTCAAAATTTTCCGTTTTAATTTTGACGACGATTTGCAAGTTTTGCCAAATTTAGATTCATTAACGAAAGAAAATGAAATAAAACCCTATAAAAACATTACAAGTGGTAATTTTTGTGGGGGCAGGGCAACCCGGGTGTGCTTACAGCTCTGAAAAACAAAGTTTAGAATTGAACTCCCTACACAAGTAAATGATCTGGTTTTCTAACAACTACTCCACAACAAGGCACTTGATCCCCCCCCGCCACGACTATAGATAGATACATGACAGGTGATGTACATAAGTTTTTCATACGAGAATGTCTATTGTGGAAAGAGAGAGAGAGAGAGAAAGAGAGAGAGAGAGAGAGAGAGAGAGAGAGAGAGAGAGAGAGAGAAACGACCTTTCGCTTGCTTTACTTTCTTTTTGTGAGTTGAGCAGACGTTTATTTATAGCGCATAGCATGTTACATTCTGTAGGCCTGTTGGTCATGTTGCCTTGATGAACAATAAATAGAGAAAGAGAAAGACAAGATATAAGTGTGAAGAAAGAAAGAAAAAGAAGTAAAGGAAAAAAAAGCAACAAAAACAAAGTAAAACTAGAATAGTCAAATTGGTAAAAGAA
This sequence comes from Doryteuthis pealeii, assembly GCA_023376005.1. Classification (NCBI taxonomy): domain Eukaryota; kingdom Metazoa; phylum Mollusca; class Cephalopoda; order Myopsida; family Loliginidae; genus Doryteuthis; species Doryteuthis pealeii. The sequence continues at coordinate 98,245,696 of CM042142.1, forward strand.
AGAAAGAAAATTTGAGAAAAAGAAAAATGTGAGAAAGGAGAAGAAGAAAGAAAATATGAAAGAAATGAGAGAAAAAAGAAAGAAACTCTTAAGAAAGAAAAATGTGAGAAAAAAGAAAATTTGAGAAAAATGTGAGAAAGAAAGAAAATTTGAAAAAATGTGAGAAAAAAAAGAAAATTTGAGAAAAATGTGAGAAAGAAAACAAATTTGAGAAAGATGTGAGAAAGAAAGAAAATTTGAGAAAAATGTGAGAAAGAAAGAAAATCTGAAAAGAGTGTGAGAAAGAAAGAAAGAAAAATGGTGAGAAAGATGTGAGAAAGAAAAAGAAAAATGTGAGAAAAAATAAATGAAATAAAATCGCGATAGATAAAAGTAAAAAAAGAATAAATAAATCCGAGGTTTAAAAAAAGAAGAAAGATTAGAAAACAGACATAAGAAATGAAATTCTAGCCAAAACATACGAAGGTGAAAGAAAAAAAATATATACTGAAATAACGAAAAAAGAAGATTGGAAACAAAACAAAAACTTAACAATTGAACGAGAAAATTAAAGGAAAAAAATAATTTCCAAGAAATATAGAAGCAAGTAAACATAAAAGAAAGTAAAAGTGGCGTGGTAGCATCTGCAACTTACTTCTATAGAAAATACTTTTTTTGTAATAAAGAGACAATGTTATTGATTTATTTATTTAGGTTGCGTCCGTGCCAAGACGACGGGAGTGTTAGCAGTGTTAAAAAAAATGATAAAAAGAAAAAAGAAAGAAAACATTCTTTTAAAATCTATGATATTCAAAACCTGTAAATTTTAGATGAGTCATTACCAGTGAAAAGAATGTTTAGACCCGTAAACTTTAGTTGTTGTTTATTGCTACTACAATGTGCAGGCCAATCGCTTCCAAGGCCTTCTTCGAGTTTACAAACCACATAAAAAAACAGGGTCTCTTGTTTTTCGCATTCCATCGAAATAATAATCTAAAAGAATTCGAAACATCCATGCAGTCATTGGACAAAAAAGGCGGTTTATTAAAATCCCGAGATCATTTTTTCCAGGTCTGCTTTATAGTTGAGACAGTTTTTTTTTTACCTGCATCAGTGATAGATGTTCAAGCCCAGGTAAAAAAAAATAGTGATTTTGAATGCTGATTTTCAAGATCCCCCCCCCTTTGGAAAATTAGACCAACATAATTTTCCAACCCTTATTTATTTACCCCCACAATATTTGACCTTGTGCCAGACTAAGTTAAGCTAAATAAATATGCCATGTGTTTGGTGAATAAAGGTTATGGAATACTGCATGTTATGTAAAACTTAATAACATTATTTCAAAGTAGGCTAAGTATATATATATATTCTTAAATTGAACTTTAAAAAGATATTACCGAATTAAATTATATAAGAATTGTGTCATATCTGAAAACGGGTTGTGCAACCGTAGCACTTCCCTCTTTCAACGTCAAGGTAGCTAGCCCTATATTATTTAAGCGCTCACGTGTGCACCAGTAGTAGTCGTAATTGCCTTAACCTTCCAAGGTCTCTGTTACTCGTCACTTGTCTATCGTGCTAGCATGAGTTTGAAAATTACCAGCTGGCGACGCTAGTCTTCTCTCTAAATTGTTATAGTAACCTATGTAAAAAAAAAGGGTACGTAGCAGATCTTTTTTTTCTTATTGAAATTTAAATCAGATATATTAGATTCCCTGTTGTTTTTTGCGTGTTTCTTAGTTTATTTTCTAAGTGTGTGTTTGTAATCTATCGTTTAGGGATTCGTTTATTGGTTCTTTTTTTTTTAATGAGGTTAACCAGGTTCGAAACTGTACCCTCGGTTTAAAATCGTACATCTAACTGTAAACCCTTTTCCACCCAAGTGCATAGAAGAACATCAACCGGACAAGGTGAAAGAACACGTGTATAAAAACTGAAGAAATTGGAATCATGTCAAGCCACTTTGCCACGTGGTTTCCCTCATACGAAATTGCGGTGGGATGAGCGTTATTGCTCGTCTGGTAATGATGTCTATTCTTTATACTAACTTTACAACTATATACTGGGTTGGTTCGAGCTAGGGTAACTAGATGTCAGGGTGAGTCTTTTTCACACCATTTTAGTCTGTTTGCTTACTTGTAAAATCTACAGTGCTCAAAGGAATACTTATTAAGTAAGCACTAAACAGTCATGATACGTAAGAACTGCCTTTAACTGGAGTAGTTTTTGCTGCTGCTGCTGTAATCGTGATAGGTACAAATCCTTTTGTCTGCTTTTGGCGAACACATGCGCACGCATACAACATTTTATCTTTACCCTCTCTCTCTCTCTCTCTCTCTCTCTCTCTCTCTCTATATATATATATATATATATATATATATATATATATATATATTCCATTTAGCCGTCCATTCTCTCATCTACCCACGTTTTAACATCTTTTGAAATTCTTTTCAGATCAAACTTTAAAGCTTTTTCAGCCATTGATTAATTTTTTTTTTTAACTATTTTTCCCTTTCTATCCCTTTCTCTTTTCTTTTATTCTTTCTTTCGTTCTTTATTTCATTTCTCTGTTTTTCCTTTTCTTAATTTTAGCTCTTTCTTTTCTTTCTTTCTCACCCCTTTTTCCTTTCTTTTTCGTCTTGTTCCTTTTTTTTCTTTAGTACTTTCTTTAATACTTTCTTCATTTGCGTATTCTTTCTTCTTTCCACCTTTCTTTCATCCTTTTATTCTTTTCTCTATTTTTTTTTCTTTCATTTTACTAACTTTCTTTTTTCTTTCTTTCTTTTTTCTCGGCTTTTATTTTGCTTTCCTCTTTTATTCTTTGTTTTCTTTCCTTCATTTTCCTTTCACCTATTTAATATCCCACGTGGTCTATTATTTTGCTTTACTTCTTTAATTAATTCCTTTCGTCATTCTTTTTCTTTTTCTTTTTTTTTATATTCATCTTACTGCATTTCATTAATGTTCTTCTCTTCTCTTCTTCTCTTAGTTTATTTCTTTTCATTGTTTTCTTTTGTTTTGTATTTTTAGTTGTTTTTTATCCCTCACCTCGCTCTACATTCGGCCTTCAACCTTCTAAATATCTGAATCGCTACCCACAAGCTTTTCCATGTGTAACACCTCCTAAGTCCATATTTCTTTGTCGTTTTTTTTTTTTTCAATGCAAACCTTTGTGTACACCTGCCACAAATACACACATACCTGCATATGCATCGCTGAGATAGTATCATATTGAGTGTAAATATAGCTCTCGTGGGAATGTCGTGTTCAAACCATTCATGTAACCTTCAGACGTTATTTTGTGTCTGATTGTCCACATCAATGTGTAGTTTTTTTTCTCTTTAGGCGCGCTTTTTGATAATTTTTTTTTTTTTTTTTGCGGAGGTTTTTTTTTATTGAAAATCGCACGAGGATATGCGTTTAAACTAAGTTATATTCACCTTATATTTACCAGAGTTAACTCTACATTCACCGTGCCTAAACGTACGTGTTTTTGTTGTTTTGTTTTTGTGTTGTTTTTTTTTATTTAGCTTTTGTTTCTTTTATTGATTTAAAAAAAAAAATCTTACTAATTTGAAAAGTCCACACTGCGACCGTTTCTCGTCATTCCCTTCTGCCTCTGACTAAAAGTTTATTGAAGTCGAGTAACCAGACCTCAGTTATCCAAACCGCACCACACGTGGTAACATATACACAATGTTTTATTTGTATAATTGTTGGATTAGTAAATGGTTTCACCATGTGCTTGTGTAGTGAGTTCGATTTTCTACTCTTTCGTTTCTACACGAACTGATGGAGGCGAACTTAGCGTAATGGTTATCGTCGTGGGAAATAGAATCAGCAACCAGAGTTCGAATCTTATAAGAGGCTTTTTTTTTCTTTCTTCAATATCTGATTTAAAAAGTCCACATTGAGACGGTTTCTAGTCATTCACAACCTCAGACCAAAATTTAATTGAAGTCTACTAACCTGACAATTTCTGAGTAAAATAAAAAAAACAAATAAACCAAAGGCCATCTAAACTAAATGTTCATCTCCTAGATATAACCCCTCCATTGCTCTAAAAAGGGTTAAAATTGTAGGGTCAGGGCTACTTTGATTTCTGCGATAATGACCGAAGGAACTGAACAGTTTCTTGATGATCCTCAATATAAAATACGGTCCTGTATTCCATACACTGTATTCTATATGCAAGATATTTACCATATATAATATATATACCCAACCCACGGGCAGGTTAATTTTTAAGCAGATTATTCGGTTAGAAACCACAAGGTTACTAGTTCGATACCGGCCCTCGCCAACTCAGCGTATGAGTAGCACAGGGATCTGTGCGGTAAAGTAAGGAGCTGATGGTAGGTGTGGCGCTCCACCTCAGATGCTAGAAAACAATCTCCTTCATCTAGCGCTAGTGAAAAGGGGATAGACTCCCTCGCTGATTGGCTGATACCGACTTTAGGCCACCCCGACGACTTTACTACATCTAACTTAAATTAAGCGTTTTCTTTTCCAATACTGATTGTCGTACCAAGGCTAAAGAGCCCACTCTGCTCTGCTATTTACCTAAAATTCAAAGGGGAATAGATGGATTCATACCTTTTGCCATTATAGCAAAATTGAAACACAAACGGCTTCGCCCAGGAAAAAATGACCACATGTCGCAATTATGCTATTGTAGAGTAGTTAATAAATACTTAGAGGTTGAATGATGTCTGTTAAGTGTACACATAGAACAGTGGTTGACAAGTTAACTTTATAAAGTCAAACGTGACACAAGGTCAGATTTTAGTGGCGAGGATGAGTGTTCATTCGATACATTATTCAATATTGCGTTTTGTTGTAGATAATTTTAAAATATAAGTCTATTATTAGTATGTTCCTAATTCTATCACTCTGTTCAGATGGGAGATGTTGGCTAAGTGATGGATCCATTGTCTCCAGAAATATTCACCAAAAATTAAAACTGTCTTATTATCGATCGTTACTGGAGGCTCAATATATGTTGCCTTGTGCCAGACCAAACTTATTGAACCCTTTACCGTATAATAGAAATTAGCAATTTATTTTCGTTGACTAGTTTGTTAATTATTGTTGACTCATTAATAATATTATGAACTTAATCCTTACTGTGTGCTAAACGTTTCTATAGTGACACAGGCAAATGCGTATTTTGAAGCCGTTTCAGCTCGGTACCAAGAGTGGATTTTATTAATTTCTAGAGATATCAGAGACGGTACCCTCTTAAAGCATGAGTATACTGGTTTGTTGCTGATGCACGTTTGATTCTAGTGCCTCCATGATGCTCACGAGAGATCTCATACCAGAGTGGATACGTCTTCTCGATAGAAAAACATGAAATTCAAAACTTTTTTTTTTCTTGAATTTTGTTTTTCCTCCCACTATTAGGGAATCACCATGGTTTAATGGTTAGCAAGCTCGTCATGAAAATCCATTACAAATGAATAGCGAGTTCTTTCATCGCTATATTCCCCATACTTGTGACCTTAAATTCTCCCCGTGGCGAACAGACACCGAGTCCCTGATGTCTTTTCAAACTAATAAAACTTGTTGATTTGATTGATTGATTTCAACGGCATGTTAACCTGTCTTGGGTCATTTTATGCCTAAAAATTAGGAAATCGGGATCATTATACGTTCATATTTACATATTTTTGGTTTGTTTCTGGAGAGATTTTTGTCCACATGATGATATCAAGTAGTTCTATCAAATATAGATAATTTGCACACATTTGTATGTTTCAAATATTCCTATGTAATAATAGTAATCATAGTATCAAGAAATTATTTAATTATAGTCATTTGTTTGCACACAATTATATGGTTTCAAATAACTAATAATAATCTTTAGTGAACAATTATAGCTTCAAGTAACTATTTCAATACAAAGTGTTCCAATCAAATACAATAATTATTAAACTGATATATTTGACCGATTAATGGAACCCTAACTGGTACTACTACTACTAAAGTGGATCCGGGAGTAATGACAATGAAAGGATACTCTACAGAACTGGAGCCTCACCATCAGTTACAGTTTGATGTCATACCCAGGATTTTTCGGGGGAAAGATCCTTCTTCTTTGTAGCGGATACTGTTAGCATATTCTAAGCCTCTTCGACAGGTCTGTATAGCATTTTGAGTTTTTTAATCCCTTAATCTGGTCACTGCACCCCCACCCCTGCCATCGAATGCATTGCATCCAACTGTTAATGGTTTGTACAGCAATTAAAGCCAATAAATCATTTATATGCAAAAATGATAATCTTGCAAACATTTGTGTTAATTAACAATTGTTAATTCACACTATGTCATCTCCGTCTGTACGTTGGGTCAATCCATTATCCTGTTGAAATGTATGGGCTTTTCAAGGCCTTTATTCAAAAATGAATATTCATTTTATGTATTTGCCCAACCCCTCCGCATGAGCAGGATGCGACACAGGGTCATTTTTAAGCGGAGTTTAACAGGTATGAATTTAGTTTTCCTCCTCTTCCTCCTAAACCAAGGTTAAAGAGCTCAGTCTGCTCCAGTATTTACCCATAGCTGGAGGGAGAATAGTTGGATTCATACCTCTCCCAAGGATATTAGCGCTATGTGAAATACAAACAACCTTGTCCAGGACTTGGACTGTTTACCGTGTCCATTTACGACGATAACCATTACACGATAAGCACCTCATTTTATAGCGTTTTTTAATGTTTAAACATTGATATTATTGAAATTATCAATAAATCGAGAGCTTTCATTTTATTGACTGTCTACATTTTAATTATCGTGCATATCTTTTCACAGGGCTTACTATTCTGTAAAGACAGCCCTAAAAACAATCTTTGTTTTAATGCATATCAATCTTCGTGGGTTATCTAATGCCAAAGCCATCATTGTAGAAAAGTAGTGGTACTATATAACCCATATCTGGGAGGATGCGAGGGTTCATACCTTTCCCCAGGATATTATTCCGAAAGCGAACGTAATAGCGCAACTAGAGTTCAAACTCACCCAGCACGTTAGCCATTATACCGCGGGACACACCCCACTGAAACTCTGATGAATTCTTATTATTTTTCAGATTCTTATCCTTATCTTTGCCGTTTCAATCACTACTTGTACCTAGCATCGGGTCTGATAGGTGAGCTAAAATGAATCACGTGGTCCGGGGGGGGGGGGCTCTTCCATCAAGCAGCACTTGTACTTCGCTTAGAAGGGTAAAGACCGGGTTTATTGCATTGGTGCCTGAGGCGCACCTGAAGGGGCAATGCCGACGGGACTGCGCATTTTTTTTTTTTTTTTGCACGGACCATCGCATGAGCTTCTGTTTGTGCATTGCTCCTCACATTGAAAATACTTTATGCAATACGTCCAGCTGGGATGTCTGTAAAATAAAACCTGGCTTCCCTATAATTTTATTTATCATAAGGGCATCACCATGGAACAATGTTTAACAAACTAGTTTCACAATAGTGAATTTAGTCTTCATTGGATACTTCATAAATGTAATCTTGCTTTAAGGCCAGAAGTATGGGGACACTCAATGTGAATTGAACTCACTAGATTAGCTCAGTCAGTAGAGTATTCGGCTGGGAATCTCAAGGTTTCAGGTTCGATACCGACCCTCGCCGACTCAGTGTATGAGTAGCACAGGGATCTGTGCGGTAAAGTGAGGAGTATGTATGTGTGGCGCCTCGCCTCAGGCGCTAAAAAACAATCTCCTTGGTCTAGCGCTACTGAAAAGGGGATAGACTCCCTCACTGTTTGGCTGATACCGACTTTAGGCCACCCCGATGACTTTACTTTAGATGTAGTACAATGTCAGTAGTAAGGGGCACTCAGTGACATTCGAAATCACTTGAATATTTTTTGCGGGGCTTAGAATACGCAAAGGGTAAGAATCCAACTAAAAGTGATATCTCGGCTATGATACTAAACTGCATCTGATGGTGATGCTTCAGTTTTTGGAGATCTTGAAAGTGTGGATGACGACCGAGTTGACCCCAGGAAAAAGGGAAAAAGTCAGAAACGTAGACACAGAAAGAAAAAAAAATACTAACTTTATTACTGTGTTGAAAACTCCATCTGGATGGGTCCCAAATCAGGAAAACGTATTCTCTAAAAATCTTATTACAAAATCCCGCCTAGCGGATTTTCCTCATCCCAAGGAAAGGCTAGGGGAGTAAACCCCGAAAATAAATCCGGAGCCGGGGTCCCTAAGGTGGTATGATGCTGAACTTCAGTGTTACCCAACAACTCCTGCGACACTACCGGCTTCTTAGCTTTCCTTTGGATCACAGCGATTTGAGATATCGGAAAGTACGATCTCCTTGGGCCAGTTTACTTGACACCACGTTCTTCGATGAGGGTATTATGCACTCGTACACTTGATGGTGACTTCGGTGAAAAGAAGCATGATAGTGATGGTAACATATACGCCATGTTTTACTTGTATAATTGTTGGATTAGTAAATGGTTTTGACCATTTACTCGTAAAGTAAAGTTCGATTCTCACTTCAAGCCTATCTATTGTGATCCATTGACCGATTACACTAAGTGATGGAGTCGCACTTAGCGTAACGATTATCGTCGTAGGAAATAGAATCGACAACCCGAGTTCGAATCCTAAACGAGACTGTTTGCGTTTCACTTCGCGTTAATGCCCTTAAGAAAACCATGGAACCATATTTTCTCCCCTAGCTATCGGTAAATTGTAGGGAAGACTGGGAAGGTTCGCCTTGGATAGGCAACCTGTCTAAGAGAAGGAAAACTGAATTTAAACCAGCTGTACTCCGTATAGAAATTTACCTTGTATTACATCCTACCCGGGGGGAAATGGTTGGGTAAATAGATACTCTAACTTTAGGAAATTACCCAGGCCCTGTCACAGTTAAAGTTAATGAGCTTGTCTTGAGGACCGATTCCTTACTCTAGCAAATCGTCTGTGAAGTTAGCTTGCCTACCACCACATGATGGGCGGCACTCTAGATATCTTAAATGCTTACTGAAACTGTCATTCAGGGGATGAGGTTGTGGCCCAGTGCGCCACAGTGAGTTTTCAAGGTTAATGATGATAACATACTTTGGCATATGGTCTCTGTAATGGGGCACCCAGTGAGAATCAAATTTCTTACAAATAAATCGCTTGTGCAAATTTCTCCAGATAAGTCCCTTGTGCGACTTATTCACAAAGTGACCTCTGCGTCACGATAGGCGTCTCTGTATCTATACGAGAGTAATCCCAAAAGTAAGGTCTCCAGTGCGCTGGGGGGTGCAGGGAAACTGTTGGTGCGGTTATTGGCAACACTGTTGTGTTTGTTGGGCATGCGCCTGTCCCTGTGGGCACTTCGCTGCAACGTTCAGTCTCAGTTTGCGGAGTTATTTCGTTTTAAAAATGCAAAAGGCATTAAAAGGATTGATATTCATCGCCAATTAACGGAAGTGTATGGCGAGTCGTGCACGGGTGTCAAAAACGTCCGCAAGTAGTGTGGGGAGTTTGCAACGACGACGAGGTTCAACGCTTCGTCGGTGACATGGCAGTGAGCAATCTTGAAATTTTGGATCCCCAAGTTTTAATTACTGCGATTGTTTTCGGCGTTATTTACGTGATTTTACTGCGGCCAACTTTTTGGTACGATAGTAATTTTTATAATTTACAAATAAGTTTGTAAATGATCGGAATTAATTGCGAAATCCAGCGAAAGTCACACAGGAAATTGAAATAATTGTTCGTACGGGAAGTAAGAACCTACGTACATTATATTATATTTAGATTAAGTGGCAACCGAAGAATTATCGTTGAACTTTTAAAAGGTTGTCTTGAATTAAAATTTGATATGTTCTCAATGTAAGAAGTGTCGTTGTTAGTCCGAAGACCTAATCAAGGGTCCTTCACAGGAACTATCTTTGTTGCATACTGATAGGACAGCTTTTGAGCTAGCATAAATATACAAGGTGTGTCAAAAAAGTATCGAGATTTTTTGTACTTTTCGACACACCTTGTATTCTGAAAAAAAAATAACGTTCCATTCATTCATTTTTTTTTTTCAAAATACAAGTGGTGTCAAAAAAGTACCATGTTTAAAGCTGTATTTACCAATATAGAAATGAAGAATAAATGGAATTTTTTTTTTTTTTTTTTTTTTTCAAAATACAAGGTTTGTCAAAAAGTACAAAAAATCCCTTTACTTTTCTGACACACCTTGTATATGAGATGTCTCTGTCGAAAGTTTTCAGTCATTTTGAATTGAGGCGAAACTGTTGTGCAGATTTTTATTGACAACCAATCCGAGAGAATATTACTGTGTAGGTGTTAGCAGACACTTGCCCGTTGGGTTATTCAGTCGGCAGTGATAGACCATTAAGTGAACTTGTATATTGTTTGACTAAGGCATGACAGTGTTCATGGCATTCTTTTCATCTCTTGCTGAGTTTATGTCAAATATCGTATCACCTAGGAATGCTATACTCCTCCCTAGAATACTAATTCAGGATCTCTTTAACTTTAGAGTTAAAATCGCAGTTAAAATAAAGGAAATTTCAGATTGAGACGCCAGGGTAGGCTATATTTTTATTATTATTAAATGGATGGATGTTTTTCGGACAGAACTTTAGTGAGAGAGAGAGAGAGAGAGAGAGAGAGAGAGAGAGAGAGAGAGAGAGAGAGAGTACACGTGTGCGTAATTAGGGGAGCTGCTTTCCTCCTTTTTCACCTCTACCATCGAACCAGAAACACACCAGGCCGTGATGAAAACGTCTCACGACCTAACAAATAATGCAGTTTACAATGTGGTAGCTTGAGTCATTAGTCACGTGTTTCCTGTCGGGCGAATAGCAGCCGCGCAGATAATGGCCCGGTGTGATGCAGAAGCGAGTGTGGATAGAAAATGAATGTCAGGCTGGGAGCAAAACAGAGAGGTAGTGTGTGTGTGAGAGGGAGAGAGAGTGTGTGTAAGTGGGGGGGGAGGGAAAGGAGACTTACACGCGTGCGTACACACGAACACAAACGCATTTGTACACAAATAGCATCACGTCACATGTTAAATAGCAATAAATAAATAAATAAATAAACTGTGCCGATTATCACCTACACCAACCCATAGAAAAAAGTCTAATAGACAGGTAGGGAGAGAAAGGAAATAATAGCCTTTGCCATATATATATATATATATATATAATATATATATATATATACACATAAGTATCGCCCATGAATTAGTACACCTCTAACATTTTTTATAAAAGTTAATTTTATCATAAACGAAATATACCAGCATCTTATTTCTAGTGAACATTATACAATCAAAACCAATATTATTAGATATTATTGATTACCAAACTCTTCAATATTGAAACCAAAAAACAAAATGTTACACACACACACACACAACACGCAATATATATATATATATATATATATATATATATATATATATAAGGTATACTTATTTGGAAAGATACGTGTTCATTTTTTTCGTTTACAGAGTAAGTTGTAGATAATACTTAATGATATCCATTTTAATTGTATAATGATCAAGTAAAAAAAAGTTCTTATATCGTTGGTTTTAAAAAGAATTAACTCAAAAATGTATCTATTCATTGCCGAGACTTAATATATACCGATATTGTACAACTTACAGTTAAAATAGTTCTGCAGTCTTCACGATGAGACTGTTCAATATTAAGGCTACTATATATATATGGGAGAGACAAAGACAAAGCCATGCCTTTTTTCTTTGTTGCTTCCATTCAGAAAACGTACAACATAGCACGTGACATGAAATGAAAATGGCGGGAAATGATTCAATCCTCAGAAAAGAAAATATGCCCTTTACTTGCAAAGTAAGGAATTCCGTAAATATTCTGCATTCCAACGCTCAGAATTTTGTCAAAAATGACTGAAGTGTGCACCCGTATCATTTTCTAAGATTTCCGATTCCTTACAAATGGCAGGCTCCTTGTAAAAAAAATGGAATGCGTAGAGAACAGAAGACCTGAAAAGAAAAATAATATTGATAATTAATAATGAAAAGATTTGCATGCGTTTTTCTATCTTTTTTCACCCTCGGAGTAAAGGATTGGGTAAATCCGAAAAAAATGTGGTTGAAAATAGAGGAAAAATGCGGATAAGACAACACAACTAAATTCAAATGATATTTCTCCTCGGTCTTTTGTGAAAAAATGGGATTAAATTCGAAAACTTCGCAAAAGACCGAGGAGAAATATCATTTGAATTTAGTTGTTGTGTTGTTTTATCCGCATTTTCCTTTATTTTCTTCCATATATATATATATATATATATATATATATATATATATATGTATATGTGTGTGTGTGTGTGTGGTGGACTCTCCTATCGTGAACGATAGATGAGGATCAGCAGTGAGTAATTTTCCTCCGATGTTGTGCATGCTATCAAGAAGACATTTTGTGTTTCCTTGAGTGTGATAGCAGCCCAGCTTTGCTTCGAGATATGAAGCTACACTGACAGATGAAATTTTCTAAAGCGCTAGTCAGATGTTTTTGGTTTAAAGTTAGACGGAGCTGATCTCAATGTTTCATTCGATTTTCACAAAAGCTCTTTAATCTGGCAAAACATGTCTTACGCCATTCTTTCCGATTTGATGCTAGATTTTCCCAAGCACTCGGGTTAATATTGAGGCTTTCAAATTGTCCTTCAATTTGTCTTTAGAGCGTAAGAGTGGACATCCAAAAGAACGCTTAGCATTTGGTAATATTCCGTATAATATCTTCTTTAGAAACCTGTTCTCATTCATTCTGACTACATGACCAGCCCACCTAAGCTGAACCTTTGCTAGTAAGGTTTCAATGTCTGTAATGTTGTTACATTTTTTTTAATATTGTACTATTTTTCACTCTATCATCCCATTTTATACCGCAAATGGCACGAAGACAGCTCATGTGAAAGGTGTCAAGTTGGTTTGTGTGTTTGCGGTAAAGTGTCCAATTTTCAGCACCATATAGTAGAGTTGAAAGCACGACTGCTCTGTAGATGTCAATTTTTATTTTAAGTATATATATATATATATATATATATTGTGTGTGTGTGTGTGTGTATGATAGAGAAATTTTGGGAAAATTCACGATTTTAAAGATGGACGTACTCAGCCTACCTCCTTAAGATATTCTATTTGCAAGTTCCATATAATTACCATTGACATGTCTGCAATTCATGCCAAAAACTATGCCTCCTGCTGGACTTGAAATTCAGATGCACACAGCCATTAAGTAATCAGTCTGATATTTTTCTGTCGGGAAAAATGATCGGCAATGTCTAATCTGTGGTAGAGGTTGCCACTCTCTCACTGACTTAAAGAGTAATCTTAGAGTACACTAGTCATAGTGTATTGTTGTTACAATGTGCAGTAGGTGGTAGCACTCGAAATCGAACTGACATATATATATATATATATATATATATATATATATATATATAAACCCCATCCGCGCGACGCATGGTCAATTTCTTTAGTTTTGTTCAACAAGTTTGAATTCAGTTTTTCTTTTCCTAAGCTGGTTGTCTAACTAAGGTTAGAGAGCCCAGTATGTCCTACTATTTACCTATAGCTGGAGGGAGAATAGTTGGATGCATACCATTCCCAAGAATATAAGCGCTATATGTAATGCAAACAGACTCAGCCCAGGATTTGAACTCGTGTCCGCAAATCCATTTCTTTCGACGGTAACCATTACACCACGCACCCCCCACTCACATACACACACACACACACACACACACACACACACACACATATATATATATATATATATATATATATATATATATATATATATATATGAGAGAGTATGTATGTATGTATGCATACTAAATCTCACTAAAAAAATATCTAGGAAAATGAAAGGGTACTCCACACTGCCCAAATCTACAGAACTGGAGCCTCGCAATTAGATTCAGTTTACCCAGGACACTCCTTTGGGGACTGTTTTATCCCTCTATCATCTGCGTATTTTAAGCCCCGCTTACAGGGCGTTAAAATATATTCATAATAAAATTACGAGAGAGAAAATGTGTATGTGCATGTATCTATGTAGGTATACAATACTGTAAAAACGTTTAAAAAAAACAACAAAAATACAATTTAGATTTAATTTAGATTTTTAAAAACGATAATTGGCAATTCGTTCGTAAGTACAAGATTTCTATTAGTCGGAAGTTTTTAACACGTGGACTTACTATATAAATCCATTTTAGGCACACCTAAAATAAGTCTGTGTTTCAATCTAGTGAGCATGGGATGTTCATTTTGTCATGCGTAGACAGAGACGTCACAGCTTGTACAAATCGAAACAATCCCTAATGTCACACAAAAAAAACAAAAACATCTGATCGACCTGATGTTACCACTTGAAGCATCTGCTCTTTTGTTTGCTATTGGTAAATTGTGTATTTTGTTTACCGCAAACACCAGGGAATTTTAGATAATATGAGAGAGAGGCATAGATATTCAAATTTCTATTTATTAATCATCAATAACAGCAGCAGCAAGTCGACCAGTTAGTATGAAATCGATTAATCATCATCATCATTCATCAAGACGTGCTGACAGCACGGATTCCTTTGACTGACTGACTCTCTCTCTCTCTCTATCTCTATCTCTATCTCTATCTATCACCGCTCCAGGCAAGTCATCACACCAACACGACATCTGGTGTTCGTGCAGAACTAGTGTAAGTAAGTTTTTGCTGGTCGTCCCAAAATGGAGTATCGAAAGTTTATTCAACTAGAAGTTTGGTTTAATCCTGAGTCTAAGTTTAACGGAAATACTATTTTTAAAAAAAACAATGCGACATTATAAGGATGAAATAACTGATCTGAGATATTCCAAGGCAAAGACAGCTAAATAGGAACATCCTAGCCCATGGATTAAATAAAATGTTCGCTTCAAAATTTTCCGAATGACAAAAGGCAAAGTTGGAGGGTACAGCGGTCGAAATGTTGTGAATATAACAACCAAGATGAAAACAATAGTCCGAGAGATTTAGATAATATGACTTTTTTAAAACTCATCTTGGAAATTTAGACTCTTATTACATAGAACGCAAGTTATAGTTTTATTTTAAGAATGTAAATGATATATCGTACAGAATGAGGTCTAATTAAAACAGTTTCTATTTTGACCAAAATAAGATGAAAATAGAAGTATTATTAACACTGAGGATTGTCTTTAAGTGGCCAAATGCGCACAACAGAGCAATCAGGATATAATGACAACTGTTTGAAAAATTACAGCAAGAGATAAAAGAACAAAGGCAGAAAGAAAAAGAAAAATCTCCACGGAAACTTATAAAATATCGTAGACGTCGATTCCACAGAGACGACTAAAAATAACAATTAATTGGAATATTCAATTATTTACTACGTTCAAAGAAGATTGCTGTGAAGCCAGACCTGTTGGGGGCCGCTAAGTAAGATGTGAACTCAATACAATATTAATGGTCTGCGATATAAACTCGATAATAGTTGCTCTTTTAAAGCACTCTTATTTACTCACATCTGAGTCGGGTACCCCTCGTGGTGTAATGGCTAGCGAACTAGGCTAACAATGAGCTCAATTCTCACTGGGTGCCCCATACATCTGGCCTTGTGCCAAGCTAAGCTTAGTAAATGGCTACTCAGATCTGTTTGCATTTCACTTCGCCTCAATCTTTTTTTTTTTTAAATGCGATAGAATAACCATCAAAAAGCCCGTAATCGTCCAAATATACTTACGCGTTTAAGAATCTGTACTGGAAAAATTCTCTTGGACTTTGAAATACAAATGGTTCACCAAATCCCGGCCAGAAGAACTTTTTTTTTTATTTGTTTGATTTTTTTAATTTTTTTTTTTTTTAATGAAGCTTGATAATTTGTATTATTTGGATATAACTATAAAGATGAGGAAAACTGTCCAAAAATTCCAAACAATACAAAAGATCTAGTTTTAGTTTATAAAAAAGGATCTGTTGGAACCTCGCTATGAGATGCACCATTCGTGTCCTATCCAGGACACCCCTTTTGGAGAGAGGTGATCTTACCCCTCTGCAGGGAATACAGTCAGCATATTCTAAGCCCTGCCGACAGGGCGTAGACTTTAATGGGGAGTTATGATAATTAGATTAGATTAGCTATTTACTATCATTATTTTCTTTATAAAAGTGTTTTGTCATACACGTTGTTTAATCATTATTTACTGGACTATATGACCTTTAGGCACCCCTTCCGTGATCTCGACTCACGAGGACACTTTTCTCATTTACACCGTGTAAAATCCGGTTGTTGGTTAGGGTTAGGGGTTAGGTTTATAATTTAAAAAAAACTCTAAAAATCGTCTGTTAACAATTAACCGGATTTTGACGGTGTAAATGGAAAAAATGTCCTCAAGAATCGAGATCGCAAAGGGGGTGCCTAAAGGTCTTATGGTCCTATTTACTTCTTACAAGTTTTTTCATGCCAATTGTTACTGGTGGCCAGCACTGAAGTTCAAGTGAAAGGAAATCTCCCCAGCTCTCCAAGACTCCTCAGTTCTCAAGTTGATTTCAACAGTGCCGTGGTCTGAACGGTCACAATTTTTTCTCGGATTTCTAGTTCCTCTAGATTCCTTTCTGAATTTTTAAATTGTTCCGAGTGTTCCAACTATGATTGGTATCACTGTCACCTTTATGTTCCATAACCTTTTTAGTCCTTTGGCATGACCCAGCTATTTTTCGATTTTCTTTCTTTTACACTGTTTAAAACTTAATCGTATTTGATGGGACCGTGTGCAAAAAATAAAAAATAAAAAATAAATGAATACAAAAAAATATAAATATGTAAGTAGAACGAACGCGATTCCCTAACTTATAGGCATGAAATAACGCTAAATGGATTGACATGCCGTTAAAATCAATTAACATTATAGTCTCTACTCATATCCTTTTCTTTACTTAAATGATAGTAATAATGATAATAAATGACAAGTCAAAGACCATCCTCATGACTCTCTGCCCTTTCTACTCTTCATTTAATACTAATAATACATTAGATACAGATTGGAACACTAATGATACTTGATGTTTGTTGGTTTTCGGCCAGATTCCCACAAGTAACTAGTATGTGTGGTGGAGATAAAAGAATAATATTGTAATATGAAGACATGATAAACTGAAGAACAACAAAAGGTACAATTCCTAGACATATCTGTTCACGCCAGTTACGATCAATACCAGCTCAATTACACAATGCACTAGAAATGTTTCGCTTAATTATAAGTGTCAGAACTACTGACCAAGAAATTAATGCTGTTTGTCTTTTTATCTCAGTCGCCAGCTGATTTTTCCCCAGTTTACGACGACAACTATTACTACGACTACTACAACTACTACTACGTGGATTTTCTTGTCCATGTCAACAATAGTTTTGTATGGATAACTTCAATTTGTCTGAATTTTTGAAATGAGGCTTGATGTGTATTCTTATGATTTTTTGGATTGTTGTCCCCATCTTTATTGGTCCAATCTATGGGTTAAATAGAAAGATGTATTTATAAAAGAAATTGTATTATCCATTAAGAATTGATTTATTTCAAAATTGTATCGGTATTAAATGACCCATTGAGGTTGATATGCCGTAAAACAAGCCAAACCAAACCAAACCATCTTTATTGTGAGACTAGAAGCGGCTACCCAGGGAAGCCTAGGTAGAGCAGAAAAAAGTGGTTTAATGGTTAGTTAGTCTTGTAGATTCATTACTATTGATTTTGATCCTCGCTGGATGCCCCATAAAAGTCCCTACGTAAAAATAGACCGTGTGTTAATACGGCCTTGTGGGAAGTCTTCGCGAATATAAATCAAATCTTCGTGTTTTTGCACAAAAAGCAAGATCTGGTGAATGTGTGTGTATATATATATTTAGTCGTCGGGGGGGGGGGGGGCTTAAGTAGGTATCAGCCATTCAGCGAGGGAGTCTATCCCTTTTCACTAGCACTAGACCTAAGAGATTGTTTCTGCGTCTGAGGTGGAGCGTCACACCTACCATCAGCTCCTTACTTTACCGCACAGATCCCTGTGTTACTCATACGCTGAGTAGGCGAGGGCCGGTATCGAACCCGGAACCTTGTGGTTCATAGGCTGATGTTCTACCGACTGAGCTAAGCCGGCTCTTACTTTGCCGTCAATTGTTTTATTTTTTGTAGTTTCAGCCGGACATACATACATACATACATACATACATACAACTGTCCTTTATATATGTATAGATAGATATACATACGCAACGTTTCCAAATGATTTCCCAGGTGTAATCATTTCTATGCTCGGATAAACAAAGTCTTAACACTCGAAGTGGAGGGAGAGCAGTCTGTCCCAAGGAGTTACAGGAACACCTGACGAAGGCCCGAGGGTACATCGACCGAAACGTTGTGTATCTATGTTTCACAATAAAGATGAGGACAACAGTCCGTAAAATCAAAACCGTGAATAATTTCAATTCATAGAATTTCACTTTTCTTTCTTTTTTGTGCAAAGGTCTTCATAATTGTTCAAAGCGTATCAATAGTCTCTTCAATATCTCTCATGATTTCCTTTCTTTCCTTTTTAAGGGTTATTTTTTAATTCTCTAGCAAGGTCTTTGTATTTATCGATTTATTTGTTTATTTTATTTATTTCTTATTGTTTCAATAAAACCTTGAAACTGTTATATCTACAATCTGACAGATCTTTTCTTTGTTTAAAATATTCCATGATCTGGTCTCGTGGCTTGGATTGGGTGATCTTGGATGGGGTGAAATTTTAAACAAGACGTGGAAACAACACCACACTAGAAAACAGCAGTACGTTCTCCTGCCCCGTATCACACAAATCATCCGTGTGAATTGGACGAGACACGCTGGGCACTGCTGGAGAAGCAAGGATGAACTTATAAGTGACGTTCTTCTGTGGAAGCCATCACATGGGCACGCCAGAGTATGTCGCCCAGAAAAGACGGACATAGATCAACTCTGCGCGGACACTGGATGCTGCACAGAGGATCTCCCAGGGGCAATGTATATAAAATAGGGAGGGATGGCAAGAGATTGTCATGGATATCCGTGCTTTTAACTTTACTTTACATATTTACCAACCCCTCTGCACAAACAGGATGTGACACATGGTCAATTTCTTATGCGAAGTTTGACAGGTTTGAATTCAGAGTTTTCCTTCGCCTTGACTGGTTGCCTAACCAAGGTTAAAGAGCCTAGTCTACACTACTATTTTTCCATAGCTGGAGGGAGAGTAGCTGGATACAAACTTTTCCCAAGGGTATTAGCACTAAGTAAAATGCAAACAGCCTCGTACTGGATTTGAACTCGCATAGACAAATCCATTTCCTACGGCTCTAACCATTACACCACGCGCCTCCACTCTACGATCTACTAGAACAATGGTATCTACCATCTGACAGATCTTCTTTTCTTTGTTAGCAATTACTAAATTTGGTCTTCTGACCTGGATTGGGTGATCCGTTTAATTTTCAAAGTTCTTTCAATTTCGCTCTACGGTTTGATGGGACAATGATATCTACAATATGACAGAGTTTCTTTGTTTACAATTAGATATGTCCAACATATCTAATTCCGGTTTCGACCGGGGGTCCAGTGAGCTTCGGCCGCCGAACATTACGAGTTAACATCGTTGATCCCAGGGGGCTACCCCCAGGCAACACTTGACCCCTGATTTAAAGGGGCAGGGCTGGGTTTATTTCCCGGTGCCTGAGGCGCCCCCTTTAATGGGAATGCCGATGGGATCACCGCAGTTTTTGTGCCTATCAGCCACGAGCTTCGGCTTGTGGGTGGGCCCACATAAAATGTCCTTAGTGTCACGCCCTCATAAGTGGGATGAGAGGCAAATACCGATCTAGTCCCTTGATCTGGGTTGGGTGATCTGTTTGATTATACATTTTTTTGTTCTCAAGGTCAAGTTCTAATTCATACTCACACTGTTCATACAGATGTCGTCCTAGTTGTTTGCACATTTCCCCATAAATCGCCATTCCTGCCCATGTTTATATTTGTATTACTTCTGATCAAATTTACTACATTCACTTATTTGATTTACGATTCCATCTCCACATAGGCGATAATTAAAGTAAGTTGGCGGAGTGGCCCATTGTCAATATCAGCCGTACAGCGAGGGAATCTATCGCCTTTTCGCTAGCGCTAGACCAGGGAAATTGTTTTTGCTGAGCTGGAGTGCCATACCTACCGTCAGCTTCCCACTTTACCTCACAGATACGATAACCCAATCTGTGCTACTCATACGTTGAGTTGGCGGGGACCGGTATCGAACTCGGAACCTTGCGATTTTTAGTCGGGTGCTCTACCTGTCCCGATAATTAGATAGATTTTATCTAGTTTACTTTAATGTAGTTCAAATACTTTCTATCGTGTTATTACTAATTCATAATACTATGTGAAGTTTGTACATTCATGAGTGGCCGTTCCATATTAATTGACTGACTGATTTTAACGGTATGTCAATCCGTTTAGGGTTATTTTATGTCTTAAAGTTAGGGAATCGCGTTTATTATATGTTCATATTAACATTTTTTGTGTTTATTGTTTCTAAGAGTTTTTGCTTGTTTGTTTTTTTTTGTTTTTTTTTTTGGGGGGGTTATCGAATACGAATAATTTTTAAACATATCTATTTTATACATTGATGGGTCCCAAACAGCTACTACCATCCCGGGTCAGAGTGGACTTGGGAGTAATGTCTAAGAGTTTTGCTTGTTTGTTTTTGGGGGAGGGGTTTATCGAATATGAAGAATTTTTTAACAGATCTATTTGATCCATTGATGGGTTCCTAACAGGTACTACCATCTCCGGATCAGAGTGGACTTGAGAGTAATGTCAAATATATTGTTAATGAACGCTTTTCTTTATTAAATAATTTTAAATTGTTCATTCTAAATTCTTTTCTTTTTTTCTTATTTCAGATTTGGATTCTACTTTACAAAGTGAATCGAAAATATTTTCCCGGTGACATTTTTTTGTACAGACAGCAACGGAATCATTTAAAGTTATCGTCTACCCCATCCCTAAAATACGTAGAAACATAAGAAAATATACACACATATTCAAAGCCTTATATACAAAACAAACAAAAAATACTAAAAAGATATTTTATTTTCTTATTTCATAAATAACATTTTGATAATGATTTTTAAATCTTTGTTAAGTTCAGTAGGGCTATCTTAATTTCTTCCTGCTTTTTTTTTAATTAAAGATTAGATAGATTTTAAGATTGGAGGGAATTGTTTATTAGATCATAACTGATTTATTAATTTGGCAATACATTCTTTCTTGCTATTTTATTTTAAATATTACGTTCCTATTTTAGTTAGATTGATCTAATGGCTCTTTTTGCAATATGAGTGCAGTTCTCTCTTTCAAACAAATCTTATATTCAGACTGGCTCGTTTCTTCAACCTGACACTTACCTCTTCCCCCCTAGTACACCGCTCATAAACAGAATCCAACACATGAATATACATAGGTAAACGCAACGAGAAAGATACGTAGCATATCTATGCTATATAGATAATACGACTTCAACTATATCGATCGATATTTTTTTAAAAAAATGCGATAGAATGTGAATAACCCTCAAAAAGCCCGTAATCGTCCAAATATACTTACTCGTTTAAGATTCATGATCATTAAATATATGCAATCACATATCAAGAAATTACCAAAGCCAGAAATATTCATATCAGTCAGTTAGAAGACAATCTAATTTCTGAGAAAATTATTCCCAAAATATTATCAGCTTTTTTCCATTTATTACTTTTTTCTAAACATTATAGTGTTTCCCGGTTGAGAGAAAATATTTGGTCGCATATAATCGTCTTTAAACTCACGGGTTTAACGTATTCATGAATGCACTTTATCACAAAGTGTTTGCAAATAAATAAAAACATATCTACTGAAAAAAAAACCGTTATTCAATTCTTGATTATCAGCCGATTTAAATCGCGGTTCAGTTTGCCAAAACATTTTTTAATATTTTTTAAAAAGCTACTAAAAATATAGTAATAATTTTGTCGTGTTTTATTTTAAACATTTGTCGCTCACTTGGGAATTAAAATTTATATTCTAATTAAAGAAACAACATAAAGATTCTGATAGCGTCCATTTTGAATATCAATTTCGAGTTTGTTTTTTCCCCGCTCTTATTTTCTAATTACGGAAGATCACTAATGAGTCAGGTCATTGTGAAGTACGGAAGACTAATGGGAACAAAAAATTTGAAAGGGAATATATTGTTGTTGTTGTTATTATCAGCCATTTTATTAACATTTGTTCAAATTAACTAAGACTTCATTTACAACAACCATAAATAATTGATAATAAAAAAATAACTACATTTAATTTGACTTGAATTTTTGGTCCAATTTATTAGCGTCTGATAATATATTGTATTTGTGTGCGTAATTTTATCATATTTTTGGATATTTTTTTATATTACTATTTAATTAAGAAAGTACATTTATGTCAAAATAAATCTTTAAAACTACTTGCAAATTTTTAAAAATTCATATATAAATATCAGTCCCTCCACATTAGACACGTACGATTTACAACGGATAACCGCAGTTGGAATTATCTGCAACCAATAAAATAATACGAAAGAACCTTCAACACATTATCCACGGATCTTTATTCATAAGGAAATTCAGCAACCTCTAGACGTCTCTTCTATAAAGATAACACATTATGACGGGACCAATTTCTTACACGGCCATGAATGAGAATGGCGTTATGTCACCGGCAGAAAAAAATGGAAAGATCCCACATGCCACACGAGTATCCCCGAAACCGAGGAAGAAGAACCAGACTACGGGGAAAGTGTGGCTGGGGTTCAATCCAACCCCAGATATGTCAACGCTTCCGACACCCTAAATGGGTACTCTTCTGGCTTAGCTTGGCCGGAGCAGTTCAGGTAAGTTAATTTTTTTCAAACTTTATTCACTACCTGTACAGGTCTCCCCCTCATGTTAAAATTAATTTGTTTATTTATGACACCTGCATTTATCTGGTAGATAACAGTAAATTGGTTTATAAAACTACACAGAATTCTTTTGTAGATGCCAACTATAATTTTGCTTCCTTAACGATTTAAGGTTTTGTTGTATAGTGAATCCACCGTAAGATAAAATCTTAAATCGCAGATATTGCACAGCTATTGCAACAGGCGTCAAATATTTTAGGATTCTTTCATTTTAGAATAATGGAAAAAAGTCTATCATGGGGCCAGACCTAAGCCTTATACTAAAATGATTGAGTCCTGAAATACTTTAACAACTGTTACAAAATTAGGTACTCTTAGCGGAGAACGTCCCCGGCCTAAATAAAACCTTAAAAAATGTGCTTTATTTTGTCTGGGCATATGAAACACCAAGTACCACTGAATGGTGTCAAAATCAGGGATAAAGATATTACGTTGTATAGGACAATAGAGAAAATAGATTTTTTTCTTCTTGGACTTCTACCGCTGAATGGAGGAACTTCTTAGAAGGGATAAATAAACGAATTAATTTTATTGGAGCGGAAAATTTACTCAAGTACTTTTGACTTTTAATCTCAATTTTTAGATTACAGCGTGTGAAACTTATGGTTGAACAAATGCATAAGAAAACGGACTTTATTTTAAATTCTCGTTTACTAAGGCGGGAAATGTAACCAACTTTGAATTAAAATTATCGAATGTTAAAATCACGACTGCAGTGATTATCAAATATGTGACACTTAGCTTCCAAAGGAGGAATTTGTGATCGAAGTCATAAATGGTACCTATTAGTCATGCAAAAATCTACATTTAAATATAGATTAAGGCCATCAAAAAAACTTTCCAAAGCGATTTTACCCCAGTTGTAGGCAGATGACTTTCGACTATTGATTGTAATTACGAAGAACATAAGTCGTCGTAGTGTTGCATTCAAAATCAGAAAATTGTAGTGTTATCGAGGAACGTCGTGCATTTTTTTTTAAATGAACGTTTCGCACTCCTGTGTTATGTGTTAACGACTTTATATCTTTTTTAACGGTTTGAACCACAATTGCAGCATCGTAATCCCCATCGCCAGGGTCTGGAATCCACTGACTGAATCCCTTAGAGACAGGCAATACCTCTCGAATAGGATGTCTTGGCTACGATACTAAACATTTTGCAGTCATGAGGTTTTCTGTTCTAGAGCTCTAAAGAGTGTGAATTACCATTCATTACCACTACTTCCATGTTTACTTTGACTCTGTGTAGTAATATGTTATATTCCCATCCATGGATGAAATAGATCTGTTTAAAAATGATCAATAGGAATACTTTTAACCATATAACTGTGTTCAAAAAAGTATTATCTAGTTTCGTTTGGTTTTTTTTATTCAATAGCATATCAAACTTTGTAGGTTATTAAATATTCTAGTTACAATATTTTATTCGTTTCATTCAAAATAACCTTTCTGTTTTGAATATTGAAATTGATCAATTTTCTAACCAATTTCTAGGCTAAATGTTGTAAGAACAAGGATTTTTTGTTAATTTTAGCAGAGGAATCTTTGATGGTATTTCCTCAAACAATGGTGCAAGTAACAGATCTAATTTTTTGGTATCGGTATTTAGTAGACTAACACACAACTTTCACGTCCTGTACAATTTGATTTTTTTTTTTTTTTTTTTTAAAGTGAAAAGTCGACCGACTCTAACTGACAGGGTTTTTTTTTAAAAAGTTAAATATCTCGCTGGTGAGATGAGTATATTTGTAATAATTTTCACCCAACATATGGTTTAGGGTTTAATTCATAGCCGTGTAGCTACTGATATTTTCGTATTTCCTGGATATCCAAAACTGTCACTCCACCCATTAGTGTTTTCCACAAGGTCTCTTTAGAGATTACTGATATCTGCCCAGTACTTTGTTTAGTACCAAATGGGCATGAGAAGTTTGTGTTACATCAGCATTTCTTGTTGGGAGTAATTGGATTCTGCCTGCTTTGCAGAGTCATTAATGATAGTCCTGCCTTTCTGTGTCACTGGTTCCATAACCTGATTCGGTCGTGGGAGGAGCTATTCATGTATCGCATCTTGGGCAGGAATAGCCTGGTGGGGCCCATCCATCTCCAGGTCAACAACAAACAACCTTTGAACCTTAGTCATAGTCAATTTCCTTCGACGATAACCGTTACGAAACGAGTGTCTTCTGTCGTTTATTTAGTCTTAAAATGTCACCTTTGATATCGCGACACAGCATACAAATCGTTATTTGCTAAGTTTCGTTTATGTTAACACAACGCAGTGATGCTGATAGAATTTTGATTTAGTGCGTCTTGGACGCACATGTTTACTTTGAATGGGTCCCAACTAAAGTTTCTTAATAAATTGTAGGGTTTTTATTTACGGTTAGTGGAAACAACTAAAGCGGTCTAACACCTACCTTGTAACCGATCCTGTGTAATTCGTTCTGAGAAACTTTTGAAATCTATTTACAATTAGCTTGAAATGATGAGGGAAGAAAAAAAAAGACACTGGGGCGCAAGGGTACGATTTTACTGTGTCCTTTTAGATTTTTGTGCACCGGGGATGCAGGACGCCAAATCCAGAAAGAGGTCATTCGTTAGAATCGAACTCGTCGTACTAGCGAATTCTTCAACGAGATTAACTTACAAACCATTGTTCCATTGTAAGCGCTCTGCTTATTAAGATTAGCTTACCGCGGTATAAGGGAGATTATGTTGCGTCAGTTCTATTCAACGTGTCTTACTTTAGTGGATTCAACTGAAAAAATATGCCAGTGTGTTTTTTTATAGTTAGCATTATTAAAGATGAATTTTAAAAATGAAGAAATTAACCATCAAATGCAGATCTGATCGAAGTTAGTTTAGTCATTGTTTTCGAAATATTTTTCTCTTTTCAATGTTTTATCATTTGGGACAGGTAGCAAATACTTAACAGTAAAATCGTTACAAAAATAGTACGTCTTAGTTCAGAGTAATTTGTTAAAATCTCTATGCAATTAACTTAAAAAGATTCTTTCGTTGTCTCTAGTAGACATGGTTACTTTAGAGGTTTATTTAATTTTACGTCTGTAGCGTTTAACCTTTCTTGTGGCAGGAAACGAGCATTGTGATCTAGACGGGGGGGGGGGGGCGGATACCGACGGGATCAACGCATTTTGTGCCTACCACCCATGAGCTTCGGCTTGTGGGTGGTCCCACGTTAATAGGGCCTTGTGGCCTAACCCGTACAAGTGGGGTAAGAATTAAATAAACCTGCCCCTTGATTTAAAGGGCAGGGCTGGGTTTGTTGCCCAGTGACTGAGGCGCCCTCTTGTGGAGGAATACCGACGGAATCAACTCATTTTTTGTCCTACCACCCATGAGCTTCGGTTTGTGGGTGGGTCCACATAAAAATGTCTTTGTGTCACTCCCTCATAAATGGGATGAGAGGCAAATAATTATTTCAGGAGTATCGAGATAAAAACCATTCAATATATTTCAATATTATGGCAACGCGAAAGGCTTTGGGCTTATGAATTTGCGCTCCCCTTAAGCTGTACCTCACTGACCCCACTCCTTTGTTCCACCACTGTCGAAGAGTAGGTTTCCTTGTTTGATACGGACACTAAGTTTGAATAATTCTTCTGTCTGGCTTTGCCACAAAGGTTTGCAAAATTCCACACACGCAAATTTTTGAGAATCAACGTGGTAGAGGAGTCTTGTTCCGTTCTAGACGAAACATCACCCTTAAAAATGACTGCGTCACATCTTGCTCATGCGGAGAGGTATATATATATATAATATATATATATATATATATATAGTTGTGTTCTGTTGACTAAAAGAAAGAGATGTTTGCTAAGTCTTAGAAATTGGTACTATACAATTCATATCTCGGGGAACGTTGACCTCACATCAAATTCCTTTTAAATGTTATTGGACATAAGTATCCACATCTTACACTTAAGTGATCTGACTCTTCATCTTCATCTCTCAAAATCTGATCGTGGTAAAATGTGTCTATTTTTATACTTCAATCTCCATTTTTCATTTCCCTCTCCTTTAAAATTCAACACCAAACCACTTACCAATGACCTCTTCAGACCACGTCCTGTCGATTATATAACTTTAACCCCCTCCGCCACTACCGCCGCTTCATATATCTCTATGTTCGTGGAAAAGCGTGCGTGTCGATAACATTAAGAGCTCCAAAGAGCGCAACCTCTTCGGGTTGCGGATGCCATGGGAATTACCTCTGACCCCTAAGGGCGGGGAGAAGTCATTTTTGAAGTCGCTATTTTTAAATTGAATGATTTAAACATCTTGATATTATTTCTCTTTGTCTTAATTTACTGAGATTTCTTTCCTTCACAGCATTTTTTTATTTGCCCTGGCACTTCTTAGACGCCCCACTTAGCATTTTTTTTATTAAAAGATTTCATGCTTCTTATACATAAGTAATCATTAAACGGAACGTGTTTTTATCAAAACTAAGAACACACACGATATATATATATATATATATATATATATGGAGGCTCGTAGGAAATGGACTTGTCAACCCGAGTTCAAATCCTAGACAAGGCTGTTAGCATTTCACACAGCGCTAATACCCTTGGGAAAGGTATGAATCCATATATTCTCCCTCCAGCTATGGGTAAAATAGTAGGGTAGACTGGGTTGGTAACCAGTCTAGGAGAAGGAAAAATCTGAATTCAAAAATCCTGATGTCAGTCGTTGATTGGGTTTGTAGCATTCCTTGTGCACTAATTTATTCCTATCGACTGTGCCAAAAAGTGCAGAATGGTCCAACGCAAGCCTTCACCACTATAAACAAAACACTGTCTTGGTTGTTTATTAGATGATCACTCATGGGACGAAAATCGACGAGAGATAGTATATATATATATATATATATATATATATATATATATATATAAAATGCTAAAAAGAACGTTGGCATTAAAATCACATACTCGCAAGTAGAGTGGTATTCAAAATTTACTCAAGTTTTTATAGTCGTTACTAAAATTATCATGTGACTCAAAATGGCGGTTTTCATCGCAGACAGTCTCACCACTGTTAGGACTGGCACAGAATAATATTGCTTACTTGGAGTATCCTGTTTAGATTTGTATTTTACTAAGCTGAGACTGCCAAGATCCTAAAATGGTATTTTTGTACCACATGGAATTGTTAATAGCAGCGATAAGAACGTGAATAATTGTCTTCATAGTTATATATATATATTTATAAAGGAAAAATTGACTTACCGGTGAATTTGGTCACGATGGTTAGTAAGTGTAGAATTCAGAGGGGTAAGTCAGCGATATAAAAATACAAAGTACTCAATACTTAGTAGAGCAAATTTATCATAAAATGGGTACAATAGATAACCTACTCGAGGTTTCACCATAAGGATCTTCGGGTTAAATCCACTGAATTAATCGAGACACCGATTAATAGCAGTCGATCTCACGTGTGTGGTCAATGCATTAAAATGTTCGTTGGGTTATCTCTTGTACCCATTTTTATATATATATACCATTTTAATAATAATATATATATATATAATATATATATATATATATATATATATAAATTTGTGCATGTGGTTCGCTTAATCTGGCACAAGGCTAAACGTTGCTTCCAGTTCGGAGATATTCCTAATTGAAACCCATTTTAGTACCGGGGTTAGGTTTGAAATTGTGTAATCTTCGTGATTACACTAGTATATATACATGTGTGAGCGTATTTGTTTGTAAATAGGAGAAACACTCTTATCGTAACGGTAATCATCGTAGTAAATTGAATCGGTGACCAGAGGTCGTGACTGTTTGCATCTCACTGCCTTTTAGAAAGGCTTCTCTTCTCCTCTGCCCAATATACGGTTGAATAGTTGAGCAGACTGAGTTCTTTAATTTTGGTTAGCAAAGGACGTTTTGAATTTAAACGAACTGTTCTCCATTTAAAAAGTGAGCCTGTGTCACATTCGACTCATGGCGGAAGGACTGATTAAATACTTGTTTGTTTATAAGAACATGGTCACCTGATATGTGCAGGTGATCTTTCTTTTTCTTTCTTTTTTCGTTAGTTATGTTGACTTAACTTTCTCAGCATTAAATGATCACCAAGGCTGATATGCTGTAAACAAAAACAAACAACGGTGCGGTGGTCAGTGTTAAGAATTACATGTACCTCTACGGCATTACTCTTTTGAGTCACCTCATGCACCGGGCAATAAACCTAGACATCCATTCTGGAAGAGTGGGAAGCTGCTGCCTGGGGGATAGCCCTCTGGGATCACGTTAATAGTATATATCTTACCAGAGCCCGAAGGCGTAGCAATTATATGCTGGTGTAAAAAATCCAATGAATATATATGCACTCTTACAATAGGAGATGGCCTTGGTATGACATCAACCTGCATCTGATGGTGGTGCTCCGGTAAAAAAAATTCCTGGTAAGTAAAGAAGATCATGCTGACAGTGTTCTTGTACATGAAAGAAAGGTATCCTTATTTATTCTTGATATTTCTTAGTTCTCCAAAAACCTAAGTTTTTTTTTTTTAGAATGAGTAATAAATTACAAAAAACAGTAATTTTCAAGAAACGAATATAACAAGAAACTTTCAACATAACAAACACCGAGCCACTTGTCCAACTGTCTAGTTGGTCATTACCGTGATCCGTCAATGAGTCAGTCGAGACAGTTGCAGTTGCAGTGGAAAGAGACAAACAACTTTAGCAATAAGTAAACAATACATTGCAGACTTCCATGTGTCAACAGCCTCTCAAACAAATGGCGTTATCATGTCCGTGGGATTTAGAATATACCGACTAAATACAAAGTGGTAAGACCCCCACACACACCCGAGGCATATCTAATTAAACAATGGATACTTGAACTTCTGAAAGATCATCTTTTCCTATTCATGAGTAGTTATCCGAAATACTCGGTTTCTAGTTTCGTAACTTATTTGTTTTAGTATTATTTGCGTTATTCGGACTATTGTCTCATCTTCATTGTTATCTGTACAACGTTTCGACCGATGTGCCCTTCGGTCTTTCTTCAGGTACTTTCTTTTTTCGGAACTAGGGAACCTTCTTTTTCGTAATCGGGAACTTCTTTTTCGTAATCGGGAAACTTCTTGTCGTAATCGGAAGTCGTCACGGAACTTTAAACCTAACTCTTTATTCATCCACGGGGTATCCTGTTTCTCATTCCGCTAACCATAGCATAAGCTGTGTTAATTATTATTCTGTTACTGCTGCCCTTGGCCATGATTGAAGCTGCAGTCCAGAGATAATTGTCACTTAGAACTGCCTTAACCTAACTCCTTTATATCCACTAGGCCTGTGTCCAATTGTTTTATTCTTCAAGTTACAACAAAAGCACAAAACATTAGCATTCAAAGTAGGGACCATCATGTTGCACCGTCTGAAGCCACCTTTCTGCCTGTTCTTTGATCACATGCTGATACCAGTTCTTGTTCTTTGAAGCAAAGAACTCCTTCACTGAAGCTTCCATCTCCTCTTAGTTTTTAAAGCATTGTAAGTGCAGGAAATGACTTGGAACAAATAATAATCTGGGGAGCTACGTCCGAACTATATGCTGGATGTGGCATCATTTTGATTCCCTTAAGTTTCTCGGGTTTATTTTAGGTGTTTTGAGCGGTATAAGCAACCTTTCTGTCAGATGTTTGATCTCACGCTGAAACAGATCTTGTCTTTCGAAGGCGAAGAACTTTTTTACTGAAGTGTTCACCTCCTCTTGGTTGTTGAAGCCTCGCAAGCTCATGAAGTAAATCATGGATCGGAACTAAGTAATAAACAGAGAGGACCGCACTAGCTAGGCGTAGCATCAGTTCGATTCCTTTAAGTTCCGGAAACTAGAACGTATGCCAATATTGAAAATGTTTTGTGTAATTCTACTAAACGTCGAGAGTATTGGACAATCTGTTTTACAGAACAGGTCTTTGTTTGACACGTGCGAATAATCTTCGGCACTAATTCTCCTATACTCGATTTCTTCTTCGATTGTGGTGTTTTCGGTGATAAATCGATTAATATCCCTATAGTATTAATTCGACTGAAAGGTGCCAGGTTTGACGTGTCCGGAGAGTAGTGCACCAGCCATACAAAATGCTGTTGTCTGACGATCGTTGCATCGTAATACGGATAGAATAACGCCACATTGTCCGAGATGTGATTACAAATAAATTGAATTTTTTTTTTTAATCGGCTTTATTTGGAATTTGTTCCTGATTTTCATGAATACAGATTAGATAAACGCCTCAAGCAACATGGAAGCCGATTTATTTGTCAATCTCTATCACTGGGATTATCTTTACTGCCAGTAATTTGTTTTAGTTTTATGCACTTTATACCACCTAAAAAAAGTCAGTTGTCCTATGTTTTTTTTAATTCTTAGAAGATGATTTATTTTAATGGCATGTCAACCTGTATAGGATTATTTCTATGCCTAAATTATAGGGAATCGCGTTCAAATTTACATTTTTAGTGTTGTTTCTTCCGAGACTTTTGAAAACACTTACGTGATACCAAATTGTGGTTTGGTTTCTTTGTTTAATGATATATCAGCCTTCGTGGGTTATTTAATGCCTAAGCTATGTTTGTAGAAGAACGTAGTAGAACTATTTAGCCCAAAGCTGTGGGATGAGGGGGTTCACACCTCCCCAAAGGTATTAGTCTTAAAGTGAACGTAATAGCGCGACTTGAGTTCGAACTCGCTTAATAAGATGTCGTAGTCCAACAGTTAGTCACGAAGGACTCTCCCTATATGATATCAAGTATTCCTATTTAATACAAATAATTTGCAATCAATTGTTTGGCTTCAAATATTCCCATATAATACTAATAATCATATATGGTTTCGAGCAATTATTTCTATTTGATAAGTCATTTGTTTGCACACATATGGGCACCTCACGTGGTGTGATGGTTAGCAAGCTAGAATTTGCAGACCATTGTTAGGGATTTCGATTCTCATTGGGCGTCCCATAATTCTCGCCTTGTGGCCACATCTAAGCTCAGCTTAGTAAATTACTATATGGTTTCAAGTAACTAATAATAATCCTTAGTAACACTGACCCACTTTGTTCCGCCACTGTCTAAGAGCGGGTTTCCTTGTTTGATACGACACTAAGTTTGAATTTTTTGTCTGGCTTTGTCACAAAGGTTAGCAAAATCGCCAAATGGTTTTAAATGAGGCTTGAACTAGCATACCATTTTTCGGGAAGCGGTCTTTCATAGATGACCCTTAACCGATTCCGCCCCGGATTTTAACAGCTGGACAGAATCTAAATGTAGAGACATCTGTATGATTATCCTCCAAACATTTCCTGCCTTTTTAATACTTTGTGCTACGTTCGATATGAAACGGTGGTCATGAAATCAAACCGGTCTCTAATGTTTCTAGTTTGATTTTCAGATCGTTCTTTCTTTTTTAAAAAAATTCTTGTAAAATAAACTACGTGATTTTACAGCGTTGTCGAAGGAAGTCACTTTTCCGAATCGTCTTGGTTAAGGAAGCAGAAAACACATTTAGACATTTCCATGTGCTGTTCCTGTCTCGTATCGTTAGGTATTTTCAATCGATGCTAGTGATTGGGTTCAAGCCTAGGTAAGATCCTAGTTTTTAGATGCTAGTTTTTCACCGCAGACAGGATCTCTCCATTTAAATCCTATACGAGGTTGTTTGCATTTCACATAGCACTATTACACTTGGGAAAGGTATGCATCCAACTATTCTACCTCCAGCTATGGAAAAATAGTAGGGCGAACTGTAATCAGTCTAGAAGGAAAACTGAATTCAACACTTGTTAAATTCAATTAAGAAATTGACCTTGTGTCTCATCCTGCTCGCAGTGGGTTGGTAAAAAAAAAAAAGTAGGTCGTCGGGGTGGCCTAAAGTTAGTATATCAGCGAGGAAGTCTATCCCCTTTTCACTAGCGCTAGACCAAGGAGATTGTTTTTTGCGTCTGAGGTGGAGCGCCTCCTTACTTTACCGCACAGATACCTGAGTTGGCGAGGGCCGGTATCGAACTAGGAACCTTGTGGTTTCTAGCCGAACGCTCTTCGCGACTAAAGTCCTGGCTTTTAGTTTTACTTTAATTGGTGTTTGAACCCTGGTAAGAACCAGGAATTTCAATGCTGATTATTTGAGGAATAAATTTGTAAATGGAAGACATGTATGACAATTATTCTATCCACAACGTATCCCGTTTAGCCTTTAGCCATATTAAGAGTTTAGTAAATATCAAATTGTTTTTCCTATTCTATAAAACTTCCGAATCTGTTATGTTAAAAACAAAAGAAATATGATTCTAGAAAATCACTTACCACAAAACTGAAAGGAACATTAGCTAATTTTTATTGAAACAAATACTTTCAAGAAAGGAAAATAAAAATCACAGTAATGATGACCGTCAATTCACTTTTGCTTATTAAAGACGATTATAGCTAATCAGGAAATGGCCGCCAGTGTCGTCTGCTTCGATGAATAAAAAAGATTAATAAAGCGCCGCTTTTGATCTTGCTTCATTCAAAATAAAAAACAGCTTTATTTGTCTGGGGTTTCTTAATTGTATAGAAATCCTCTTGATGTTTTGTTTTTGGCTTTACGTTCATCAGCTACTCACTATTTGACGCTAGCACGCATCTTTTGTACGATGAGACAAGAACAGACCCTTTTTGTTCTTGAGGGTGACAATGGCATATGTCCAGGCTTGACTCACATGACTCTGGCGGGAAAAAGAAACCATTGGTTTTAACCAGGGTTGTCCACTGCTGCTTGATTTAACTGCCGGACAACAGTTTCTATCCGGTTAAAGGAAGGGGTCTCATTTAGAAGATTCTAATTGCATCCAGTCTCTTTTGTAGGGTTTGTATCCGGATCTTCGCCTCGGCTGCGCTGCTGCCTTGTTATTTCGGTCTTGATAATCAAGAATTGCTTTCAATTTTAATCGCTTTTCTCTTTCTAATTGTCAGTCAGTCTAAAGGAGTTCTTTGTGTTAAATTTCAACTGTCTGGATGTCAGTTTTGAGTTGCTCAACTTGTTTAATGACGCACAAAACGGAATTGCTGAACGAGGACAAAATCTGCTAAAAGATGTTCGTTTTCTTCCAAAATAATGTTCCCGTTAATGGTATAAATCCTGTCTGCTTCAGTGCATGGCTCGGCCACATAGTTCTCTGTTAATTATTCTATTGTGTCAATGATGAACCCCTCTTTTTCTAATAAGCTACCATTTGACAAGGGCATAGGGTTTTGAGAACGAGCCATGGAGATTCATGCAATTTCAAAATTAGAACGCAGGCAGCTCAATCAAATTTAATTTTTGGTTTACGATTTCTGTTGAAGTGTAACGACCATTTGGCCATTAATGCTTTCATGCATAAGGAATGGAACGGACGAGACTAGGTTAAATTCCTTGGATGAGGCTGTTTGCATTTCACAAGTGTTAATTCTCTGAGAAGGGTATGAATTCACTTCTAGCTATAGATAAATAGTAGGGTAGAATGAGCTATTTAACCTTGGTATAGAAAAATTCTAAGTGAAGAAAAATTCTGACTTCAAGGTCTGTTAAACCTTCGCTTAAAAATTGAGCCCTATGTCCTGGCTTGTGGTGAAGGGGTTCAGTAGATTATAAGAGTAACGAGACCTCCAACAAACGCATATCAGATTAGATTGCATGCCTTTCAAAGGCATTGTATTATTAAAATGTTATGTAAAAATTGTTGTTTTTTTTGGGGGGTTAGGGGGTAATTTTTAATCAGGTTGCAAACTTATTTATTTACAGACATATATTTAACTAGCTCACACGTGCTTGTGACTGCGTCCACCCAGTAACGAACCGCACAATCCAAAAGTGTCATGACAGAATACCCCCCTATCCATGTTTCCCATCAAGCCCCCTAATGATATCAAGGGGGCAACTTCTATTTCGTTAGGTCTGAACCTTAACATTATCTCAACCAACTAAAGTCCCTTCATATCAGTTTAGATATTGCTCTTACATTGCATGTCTGTTCAGCCTTTCTATTGTTTTCCGGGAAATTTTTTAGGCATAAATTGCAAGGTAAACTAGTCGATTCTTTCTTTATTAAAATGAATTAATGATGTGAAATTAGAATCGGAAATGATCTTCCTTTGGATTATCTTTTGGTCCGGCTTTAATTTTTCTGTATCGTATTCTTATTCGGTCTTTTTTTTTTTATTAGTCGACAATCAAAACTTTGCTCTTTCATTTTATCTCTTTGATTTTCTAACCTGTTAATGTATAACACCTCATTTTAAAACTGTCCGTAGACGGGTTTTACTTTTCCTTTTTTTTCTTTTTCATGCTTTGATCAGTGTTTAAACAACTGGCACGGTTACAAAGTTAATTTGCCGGCATTGAACTTTTAGTATAACAATATGTAGCTTTGAGAAAGTAAATACTAGATTTCAGAGCCAATTTTCAAAATCGCGTTTAATACTACACACCAATTATATATATATATATATATATATATAAGTATATATATATATATACTATAGATATAGTTGTGCTGGAAATGAACAAATCTTTTTAGAACGTTTTTCCTAGTAGAAAAGTACTTGATATGCTAACCAGTAAAGTGCAAGGATAAAATCTAAATGTACAGATTGTCATGATGAAACACATCAGTTTCATTTGACGATTGTATTTTTTCTTAATACATGAAACTTTTGAGGTGGTGAGATCACTTATTTTAGGTTTTATACACACACACTACATTATATAGTACTAGCAAATTTATGCACCCTCCGGGTGCAATGTTGATTTAAGTTTTATATAATAAAATATTCATGTTAAATAGAAAAGGACTAGATGTAATACTGGATAAGATGCTCAGCAGTAAAAAGATTTGGAACAGAGGGGGTATGAATTGAAAAAGAACAGCTTTGAAACTAACTCTTCCCATCATTTTCCTTACTCCCGTCTTTTCATTGGTAAATTTCCTCATTTAACTATTTATTAAATAGGAAGTAAGGGAAAATGATGGAAGAGTTAAGTTTTCAAAGTGTTCTATTTTTCATCATACCCCTCTGTTCCAAATCTTTTATCTGCATTCTTATCTCAGTTTTCATTAGCCTTTTCTAATTTAACATGATATTTTATTATATTAAAAGATACTTGCCCCGAGGGGTGCATATATTTGCTCTAGTAATATATAATAGTGTGTGTGTGTATAGCCTAAAATAAGTGATCTCACCACCTCAAAAGTTCAATGTATTAGAAAAATACAATCGTCAAATGAAACTGATGTGTTTTCATCTGACAGATTGTATTTTAGATTTATCCTGCTTTTAACTGGTTAGTATAACAAGTAATTTTCTGACATAGGAAAAACGTTCTAAAAAAGATTTGTTCATTCAGCACAAATATATAATATATGTAATTATATATTTAAATATATATAATATTATATTATTATATATATGGGTGTGTATGTATAAAAGCGATTTTGAAAATTGGCTCTGAAATCAGTATTTTACCTTTCTCAAAGTACATATTGTATACTAAAAGTTCATGCCGGAATACTTTGTAACGTGCCAGTTGTTAAACACTGATCAAAGCATGAAAAAGAAAATAAAGGAAAGTAACCCGTCACGGACAGTTTAAATGAGGTGTAATATCATTAACAGAGAAATCAAAGAGATAAAATGAAAAGAGCAAAGTTTGATTTGTCGATAATAAAAAAAAGCCGAATAAAATACGATACAGAAAAATTAAAAGCCGGACAAAGATAAACAAAGGAAGATCAATTTCGATTAATTCACATCATAATTCATTTTATAAAGGAAAAGAATGACTAAGTTTACCTTGCATTTATGCTAAAAAATTTCCCGGAAAAAAATAGAAGGCTGAACAGGACATGCAATTAAGAGCAATATCTAAACTGATATGAAGGATTTAGTTGAGTGAGATAATGTTAGGTTTCAGACCTAACGAAATAAGAGTTTTGCTCCCCTTGATCATTAGGGGGCTGATGGAAACATGGAGGTGGGGTTTCTGTCATGACACTTTTGATGGGGTTCGTACTTGGACGCAGTTCACAGCACGTGTGAAGCTAGTTAATATATGTCTGTAAATAAATAAGTTTGCAACCTGAATTAAAATTACCCCCTCCCCCCAAAAAAAACAACAATTTTAATAACCATTTAATAATACATGCCTTTGTAAGGCATGAATCTAATCTGATATGCGTTTTGTTGAGGTCTCGTTACTCTTATATCACTGAACCCCTTCACCACAAGCAGGACATAGGTCAATTTTAAGCGAAGTTTAACAGACTTGAATTCAGAAATTTTTCTTTCACTTAGATTTCTATACCAAGGTTAAAATAGCTCAATCTACCCTACTATTTATCTATAGCTAGAAGTTGAATTCATACCCTTTCAAGAGAATTAACACTTTGTGAAATGCAAACAGCCTCATCCAGGATTTAACCTAGTCTCGTCGTGTCCATTTCCTATGATGATAGCTATTATATGCCAAACTGGTCGTTACACTTAACAGAAAATCGTAAACCAAATTAAATTCTGATTGAGGTGCCTGCGTTCTATATTTTGAAATTGCATGAATCTATGCTCTTCTCAAACCTTGCCTTGTCAAATTGTAGTTTTAGAAAGAGGGGTCTCTCATGACACTAGAATAATTAAACAGAGAACTATGTGGCCGAGCCATCACTGAAGCAGACAGGATTTATACCATTACGGGAACATTATTTGAAGAAAACGAACATCTTTTAGTCAGAATTTTGTCTCTGTTCAGCAATTCCGTTTTGTGCGTCATTAACAGTTGAGCAACTCAAAACTGACATCCAGACAGTTGAAATTTAACAACAAAGAACTCCTTAGACTGACTGACAATTAGAAAGAGAAAAGCGATTAAAATTGAAAGCAATTCTTGATTATCAAGACCGAAATAACAAGGCAGCAGCAGCCGAGGCGAAGATCCGGATACAAACCCTACAAAAGAGACTGGATGCAATTAGAATCTTCTAAATGAGACCCTTTCCTTTACCGGATAGAACGGTTGTCCGGCAGTAAATCAAGCAGCAGTGGACAACCTGGTTAAACAATGGTTCTTTTCCCGCCAGAGTCATGTTGAGTCAAGCCTGGACATATGCCATTGTCACCCTCAAGAACAAAAAGGGGTCTGTTCTTGTCTCATCGTACAAAAGATGCGTGCTAGCGTCAAATAGTGAGTAGCTGATGAACGTAAAGCCAAAAACAAAACATCAAGAGGATTTCTATACAATTAAGAACCCCAGACAAAATAAAGCTGCTTTTTATTTTGAATGAAGCAAGATCAAAAGCGGCGCTTATTAATCTTTTTTTTATTCATCGAAGCAGACGACACTGGCGGCCATTATCACTGATTAGCTATAATCGTCTTTAATAAGCAAACGTGAATTGACGGTCATCATTACTGTGATTTTTTATTTTCCTTTCTTGAAAGTATTTGTTTCAATAAAAATTAGCTAATGTTCCTTTCAGTTGTTGTAAGTGATTTTCTAGAATCATATTTCTTTTTGTTTTTAACATAACAGATTCGGAAGTTTTATAGAATAAAAAACAATTTGATATTTACTAAACTTCTTAATATGGCTAAAGGCTAAACGGGATACGTTGTGGATAGAATAATTGTCATACATGTCTTCCATTTACAAATTTATTTCCTCAAATAATCAGCATGAAATTCCTGGTTCTTACCAGGGTTCAAACACCAATTTAAAGTAAAACTAAAAGCCAGGACTTTTAGTCGGAAGAGCGTTCGGCTAGAAACCACAAGGTTCCTAGTTCGATACCGGCCCTCGCCAACTCAGGTATCTGTGCGGTAAAGTAAGGAGGCGCTCCACCTCAGACGCAAAAACAATCTCCTTGGTCTAGCGCTAGTGAAAAGGGGATAGACTTCCTCGCTGAATACTAACTTTAGGCCACCCCGACGACCTTACTTTTTTTTTTTACCAACCCACTCCATGCGAGCAGGATGAGACACAAGGTCAATTTCTTAATTGGAATTTAACAAGTGTGAATTCAGTTTTCCTTCTAGACTGATTACAGTTCGCCCTACTATTTTTCCATAGCTGGAGGTAGAATAGTTGGATGCATACCTTTCCCAAGTGTAATAGTGCTATGTGAAATGCAAACAACCTCGTATAGGATTTAATGGAGAGATCCTGTCTGCGGTGAAAACTAGCATCTAAAAACTAGGATCTTACCTAGGCTTGAACCCCAATCACTAGCATCGATTGAAAATACCTAACGATACGAGACAGGAACAGCACATGGAAATGTCTAAATGTGTTTTCTGCTTCCTTAACCAAGACGATTCGGAAAAGTGACTTCCTTCGACAACGCTGTAACGTCACGTAGTTTTATTTACAGAATTTTTTTAAAAAAGAAAGAACGATCTGAAAATCAAACTAGAAACATTAGAGACCGGTTTGATTTCATGACACCGTTTCATATCGAACGTAGCACAAAGTATTAAAAAGGGCAGGAAATGTTTGGAGGATAATCATACAGATGTCTCTACATTTAGATTCTGTCCAGCTGTTAAAATCCGGGGCGGAATCGGTTAAGGGGTCATCTATGAAAGACGCGCTTCCCGAAAAATGGTATGCTAGTTCAAGCCTCATTTAAAACCATTGGCGATTTTGCTAACCTTTGTGACAAAGCCAGACAAAAAATAATTCAAACTTAGTGTCCGTATCAAACAAGGAAACCCGCTCTTAGACAGTGGCGGAACAAAGTGGGGTCAGTGTTTACTAAGGATTATTATTAGTTACTTGAAACCATATAGTAATTTACTAAGCTGAGCTTAGATGTGGCACAAGGCGAGAATTATGGGGCGCCCAATGAGAATCGAAATCCCTAACAATGGTTTGCAAATCTAGCTTGCTAACCATCACACCACGTGAGGTGCCCATATGTGTGCAAACAAATGACTTATCAAATAGAAATAATTGCTCGAAACCATATATGATTATTAGTATTATATGGGAATATTTGAAGCCAAACAATTGATTGCAAATTATTTGTATTAAATAGGAATACTTGATATCATATAGGGGAACTCCTCGTGACTAACGTGTTGGACTACGACATCTTATTAAGCGAGTTCGAACTCAAGTCGCGCTATTACGTTCACTTTAAGACTAATACCTTTGGGGGAGGTGTGAACCCCCTCATCCCACAGCTTTGGGCTAAATAGTTCTACCGTTCTTCTACAAACATAGCTTAGGCATTAAATAACCCACGAAGGCTGATATATCATTAAACAAAGAAACCAAACCACAATTTGATATCACGTAAGTGTTTACAAAAGTCTCGGAAGAAACAACACTAAAAATGTAAATTTGAACGCGATTCCCTATAATTTAGGCATAGAATAATCCTATACAGGTTGACATGCCATTAAAATAAATCATCTTCTAAGAATTAAAAAAAACATAGGACAACTGACTTTTTTTAGTGGTATAAAGTGCATAAAACTAAAACAAATTACTGGCAGTAAAGATAATCCCAGTGATAGAGATTGACAAATAAATCGGCTTCCATGTTGCTTGAGGCGTTTATCTAATCTGTATTCATGAAATCAGGAACAAATTCCAAATAAAGCCGATTAAAAAAAAAAATTCAATTTTATTTGTAATCACATCTCGGACAATTGTGGCGTTATTCTATCCGTATACGATGCAACGATCGTCAGACAACAGCATTTTGTATGGCTGGTGCACTACTCTCCGGACACGTAAACCTGGCACCTTCAGTCGGATTAATACTATAGGGATATTAATCGATTTATCACCCGAAAACCCCACAATCGAAGAAATCGAGTATAGGAGTATAGTGCCGAAGATTATTCGCACGTGTCAAACAAAGACCTGGTTCTGTAAAAACAGATTGTCCAATACTCTCGACGTTTAGTAGAATTACAACAAACATTTTTCAATATTGGCATACGTTCTAGTTTCCGGAACTTAAAGGAATCGAACTGATGCTACGCCTAGTGCGGTCCCTCTGTTTATTACTTAGTCCGATGCATGGCTTACTTCATGAGCTAGCGAGGCTTCAACAACCAAGAGGAGGTGAACACTTCAGTAAAAAAAGTTCTTCGCTTCGAAAGACAAGATCTGTTTTCAGCGTGAGATCAAACATCTGACAGAAAGGTTGCTTATACCGCTCAAACAACCTAAAATAAACCCGAGAAACTTAAGGGAATCAAAATGATGCCACATCCAGCATATAGTTCGGACGTAGCTCCCCCAGATCATTATTTGTTCTAATCCACAGTTCATTTCCTGCACTTACAATGCTTTAAAAACTAAGAGGAGATGGAAGCTTCAGTGAAGGAGTTCTTTGCTTCAAAGAACAAGAACTGGTATCAGCATGTGATCAAAGAACAGGCAGAAAGGTGGCTTCAGACGGTGCAACATGATGGTCCCTACTTTGAATGCTAATGTTTTGTGCTTTTGTTGTAACTTGAAGAATAAAACAATTGGACACAGGGCCTAGTGGATAAAGGAGTTAGGTTAAGGCAGTTCTAAGTGACAATTATCTCTGGACTGCAGCTTCAATCATGGCCAAGGGCAGCAGTAACAGAATAATAATTAACACAGCTTATGGTTAGCGGAATGAGAACAGGATACCCCCGTGGATTGAATAAAGAGTTAGGTTTAAAGTTCCGTTTCGATTACGACTTCCCGATTACGACAAGAAGTTTCCCGAAAAGAAGGTTCCCGATTACGAAAAGAAGGTTCCGATTACGAAAAGAAGGTTCCCGAGTCCCAAAAGAAGGTTCCCGAGTCCCAAAAGAAGGTTCCCGAGTCCCAAAAGAAATACCTGAAGAAAGACCGAAGGGCACATCGGTCGAAACGTTGTACAGATAACAATGAAGATGAGGACAATAGTCCGAATAACGCAAATAATACTAAAACAAATAAGTTACGAAACTAGAAACCGAGTATTTCGGATAACTACTCATGAATAGGAAAAGATGATCTTTCAGAAGTTCAAGTATCCATTGTTTAATTAGATATGCCTCGGGTGTGTGTGGGGGTCTTACCACTTTGTATTTAGTCGGTATATTCTAAATCCCACGGACATGATAACGCCATTTGTTGAGAGGCTGTTGACACATGGAAGTCTGCAATGTATTGTTACTTATTGCTAAAGTTGTTTGTCTCTTTCCACTGCAACTGCAACTGTCTCGACTGACTCATTGACGGATCACCGGTAATGACCAACTAGACAGTTGGACAAGTGGCTCGGTGTTTGTTATGTTGAAAGTTTCTTGTTATATTCGTTTCTTGAAAATTACTGTTTTGTAATTTATTACTCATTCTAAAAAAAAAAAACTTAGGTTTTTGGAGAACTAAGAAATATCAAGAATAAATAAGGATACCTTTCTTTCATGTACAAGAACACTGTCAGCATGATCTTCTTTACTTACCAGGGATTTTTTTTACCGGAGCACCACCATCAGATGCAGGTTGATGTCATACCAAGGCCATCTCCTATTGTAAGAGTGCATATATATTCATTGGATTTTTTACACCAGCATATAATTGCTACGCCTTCGGGCTCTGGTAAGATATATACTATTAACGTGATCCCAGAGGGCTATCCCCCAGGCAGCAGCTTCCCACTCTTCCAGAATGGATGTCTAGGTTTATTGCCCGGTGCATGAGGTGACTCAAAAGAGTAATGCCGTAGAGGTACATGTAATTCTTAACACTGACCACCGCACCGTTGTTTGTTTTTGTTTTACAGCATATCAGCCTTGGTGGATCATTTAATGCTGAGAAAGTTAAGTCAACATAACTAACGAAAAAAGAAAAAAAAAGAAGAAAAAGAAAGATCACCTGCACATATCAGGTGACCATGTTCTTATAAACAAACAAGTATTTAATCAGTCCTTCCGCCATGAGTCGAATGTGACACAGGCTCACTTTTTAAATGGAGAACAGTTCGTTTAAATTCAAAACGTCCTTTGCTAACCAAAATTAAAGAACTCAGTCTGCTCAACTATTCAACCGTATATTGGGCAGAGGAGAAGAGAAGCCTTTCTAAAAGGCAGTGAGATGCAAACAGTCACGACCTGAACTCTGGTCACCGATTCAATTTACTACGATGATTACCGTTACGATAAGAGTGTTTCTCCTATTTACAAACAAATACGCTCACACATGTATATATACTAGTGTAATCACGAAGATTACACAATTTCAAACCTAACCCCGGTACTAAAATGGGTTCAATTAGGAATATCTCCGAACTGGAAGCAACGTTTAGCCTTGTGCCAGATTAAGCGAACCACATGCACAAATGTATATATATATATATATATATATATATATATATATATATATATATATTATAAAATGGGTATATATATATAATAAAATGGGTACAAGAGATAACCCAACGAACATTTTAATGCATTGACCACACACGTGAGATCGACTGCTATTAATCGGTGTCTCGATTAATTCAGTGGATTTAACCCCGAAGATCCTTATGGTGAAACCTCGAGTAGGTTATCTATTGTACCCATTTTATGATAAATTTGCTCTACTAAGTATTGAGTACTTTGTATTTGTTATATCGCTGACTTACCCCTCTGAATTCTACACTTACTAACCATCGTGACCAAATTCACCGGTAAGTCAATTTTTCCTTTATAAATATATATATATAACTATGAAGACAATTATTCACGTTCTTATCGCTGCTATTAACAATTCCATGTGGTACAAAATACCATTTTAGGATCTTGGCAGTCTCAGCTTAGTAAAATACAAATCTAAACAGGATACTCCAAGTAAGCAATATTATTCTGTGCCAGTCCTAACAGTGGTGAGACTGTCTGCG
The DNA here is from genome assembly GCA_023376005.1 of Doryteuthis pealeii. Lineage (NCBI taxonomy): Eukaryota > Metazoa > Mollusca > Cephalopoda > Myopsida > Loliginidae > Doryteuthis > Doryteuthis pealeii. Next base: position 98,289,647 of record CM042142.1, read on the forward strand.
ATGAAAACCGCCATTTTGAGTCACATGATAATTTTAGTAACGACTATAAAAACTTGAGTAAATTTTGAATACCACTCTACTTGCGAGTATGTGATTTTAATGCCAACGTTTGCTTTTAGCATATATATATATATATATATATATATATATATATATATATATATATATATAAAATGGACTCTCTCGTCGATTTTCGTCCATGAGTGATCATCTAATAAACAACCAAGACAGTGTTTTGTTTATAGTGGTGAAGGCTTGCGTTGGACCATTCTGCACTTTTTGGCACAGTCGATAGGAAATAATTAGTGCACAAGGAATGCTACAAACCCAATCAACGACTGACATCAGGATTTTTGAATTCAGATTTTTCCTTCTCCTAGACTGGTTACCAACCCAGTCTACCCTACTATTTTACCCATAGCTGGAGGGAGAATATATGGATTCATACCTTTCCCAAGGGTATTAGCGCTGTGTGAAATGCTAACAGCCTTGTCTAGGATTTGAACTCGGGTTGACAAGTCCATTTCCTACGAGCCTCCATATATATATATATATATATATATATATATCGTGTGTGTTCTTAGTTTTGATAAACACGTTCCGTTTAATGATTACTTATGTGTATAAGAAGCATGAAATCTTTTAATAAAAAAAATGCTAAGTGGGGCGTCTAAGAAGTGCCAGGGCAAATAAAAAATGGCTGTGAAGGAAAGAAATCTCAGTAAATTAAGACAAAGAGAAATAATATCAAGATGTTTAAATCATTCAATTTAAAAATAGCGACTTCAAAATGACTTCTCCCCGCCCTTAGGGGTCAGAGGTAATTCCCATGGCATCCGCAACCCGAAGAGGTTGCGCTCTTTGGGAGCTCTTAATGTTATCGACACGCACGCTTTTCCACGAACATAGAGATATATGAAGCGGCGGTAGTGGCGGAGGGGGTTAAAGTTATATAATCGACAGGACGTGGTCTGAAGAGGTCATTGGTAAGTGGTTTGGTGTTTGAATTTTAAGGAGAGGGAAATGAAAATGGAGATTGAAGTATAAAAATAGACACATTTTACCACGATCAGATTTTGAGAGATGAAGATGAAGAGTCAGATCACTTAAGTGTAAGATGTGGATACTTATGTCCAATAACATTTAAAAGGAATTTGATGTGAGGTCAACGTTCCCCGAGATATGAATTGTATAGTACCAATTTCTAAGACTTAGCAAACATCTCTTTCTTTAGTCAACAGAACACAATATATATATATATATATATATATATATATATATATACCTCTCCGCATGAGCAAGATGTGACGCAGTCATTTTTAAGGGTGATGTTTCGTCTAGAACGGAACCAAGACTCCTCTACCACGTTGATTCTCAAAATTTGCGTGTGTGGAATTTTGCAAACCTTTGTGGCAAAGCCAGACAGAGAATTATTCAAACTTAGTGTCCGTATCAAACAAGGAAACCTACTCTTCGACAGTGGTGGAACAAAGGAGTGGGGGTCAGTGAGGTACAGCTTAAGGGGAGCGCAAATTCATAAGCCAAAAGCCTTTCGCGTTGCCATAATATTGAAATATATTGAATGGTTTTTATCTCGATACTCCTGAAATAATTATTTGCCTCTCATCCTATTTATGAGGGAGTGACACAAAGACATTTTTATGTGGACCCACCCACAAACCGAAGCTCATGGGTGGTAGGCACAAAAATGAGTTGATTCCGTCGGTATTCCTCCACAAGAGGGCGCCTCAGTCACTGGGCAACAAACCCAGCCCTGCCCTTTAAATCAAGGGGGCAGGTTTATTTAATTCTTACCCACTTGTACGGGTTAGGCACAAGGCCCTATTAACGTGGGACCACCCACAAGCCGAAGCTCATGGTGGTAGGCACAAAAATGCGTTGATCCCGTCGGTATCCGCCCCCCCCCCCGTCTAGATCACAATCTCTGTTGCTTCCCTGCCACAAAAAGGTTAAAACGCTACAGACGTAAAATTAAATAAACCTCTAAAGTAACCATGTCTACTAGAGACAACGAAAGAATCTTTTTAAGTTAATTGCATAGAGATTTTAACAAATTACTCTGAACTAAGACGTACTATTTTTGTAACGATTTTACTGTTAAGTATTTGCTACCTGTCCCAAATGATAAAACATTGAAAAGAGAAAAATATTTCGAAACAATGACTAAACTAACTTCGATCAGATCTGCATTTGATGGTTAATTTCTTCATTTTTAAAATTCATCTTTAATAATGCTAACTATAAAAAAACACACTGGCATATTTTTTCAGTTGAATCCACTAAAGTAAGACACGTTGAATAGAACTGACGCAACATAATCTCCCTTATACCGCGGTAAGCTAATCTTAATAAGCAGAGCGCTTACAATGGAACAATGGTTTGTAAGTTAATCTCGTTGAAGAATTCGCTAGTACGACGAGTTCGATTCTAACGGAATGACCTCTTTCTATGGATTTGGCGTCCTGCATCCCCGGTGCACAAAAATCTAAAAGGACACAGTAAAATCGTACCCTTGCGCCCCAGTGTCTTTCTTTTTTCTTCCCTCATCATTTCAAGCTAATTGTAAATAGATTTCAAAAGTTTCTCAGAACGAATTACACAGGATCGGTTACAAGGTAGGTGTTAGACCGCTTTAGTTGTTTCCACTAACCGTAAATAAAAACCCTACAATTTATTAAGAAACTTTAGTTGGGACCCATTCAAAGTAAACATGTGCGTCCCAAGACGCACTAAATCAAAATTCTATCAGCATCACTGCGTTGTGTTAACATAAACGAAACTTAGCAAATAACGATTTGTATGCTGTGTCGCGATATCAAAGGTGACATTTTAAGACTAAATAAACGACAGAAGACACTCGTTTCGTAACGGTTATCGTCGAAGGAAATTGACTATGACTAAGGTTCAAAGGTTGTTTGTTGTTGACCTGGAGATGGATGGGCCCCACCAGGCTATTCCTGCCCAAGATGCGATACATGAATAGCTCCTACCACGACCGAATCAGGTTATGGAACCAGTGACACAGAAAAGGCAGGACTATCATTAATGACTCTGCAAAGCAGGCAGAATCCAATTACTCCCAACAAGAAATGCTGATGTAACACAAACTTCTCATGCCCATTTGGTACTAAACAAAGTACTGGGCAGATATCAGTAATCTCTAAAGAGACCTTGTGGAAAACACTAATGGGTGGAGTGACAGTTTTGGATATCCAGGAAATACGAAATATCAGTAGCTACACGGCTATGAATTAAACCCTAAACCATATGTTGGGTGAAAATTATTACAAATATACTCATCTCACCAGCGAGATATTTAACTTTAAAAAAAAAACCCTGTCAGTTAGAGTCGGTCGACTTTTCACTTTAAAAAAAAAAAAAAAATCAAATTGTACAGGACGTGAAAGTTGTGTGTTAGTCTACTAAATACCGATACCATAAAATTAGATCTGTTACTTGCACCATTGTTTGAGGAAATACCATCAAAGATCCTCTGCTAAAATTAACAAAAAATCCTTGTTCTTACAACATTTAGCCTAGAAATTGGTTAGAAAATTGATCAATTTCAATATTCAAAACAGAAAGGTTATTTTGAATGAAACGAATAAAATATTGTAACTAGAATATTTAAATAACCTACAAAGTTTGATATGCTATTGAATAAAGAAACCAAAACGAAACTAGATAATACTTTTTTGAACACAGTTATATGGTTAAAAGTATTCCTATTTGATCATTTTTAAACAGATCTATTTCATCCATGGATGGGAATATAACATATTACTACACAGAGTCAAAGTAAACATGGAAGTAGTGGTAACGAATGGTAATTCACACTCTTTAGAGCTCTAGAACAGAAACCTCATGACTGCAAAATGTTTAGTATCGTAGCCAAGACATCCTATTCGAGAGGTATTGCCTGTCTCTAAGGGATTCAGTCAGTGGATTCCAGACCCTGGCGATGGGGATTACGATGCTGCAATTGTGGTTCAAACCCGTTAAAAAGATATAAAGTCGTTAAACCATAACACCAGGAGTGCGAAACGTTCATTTAAACAAAAAATGCACGACGTTCCTCGATAACACTACAATTTTCTGATTTTGAATGCAACACTACGACGACTTATGTTCTTCGTAATTACAATCAATAGTCGAAAGTCATCTGCCTACAACTGGGGTAAAATCGCTTTGGAAAGTTTTTTGATGGCCTTAATCTATATTTAAATGTAGATTTTTGCATGACTAATAGGTACCATTTATGACTTCGATCACAAATTCCTCCTTTGGAAGCTAAGTGTCACATATTTGATAATCACTGCAGTCGTGATTTTAACATTCGATAATTTTAATTCAAAGTTGGTTACATTTCCCGCCTTAGTAAACGAGAATTTAAAATAAAGTCCGTTTTCTTATGCATTTGTTCAACCATAAGTTTCACACGCTGTAATCTAAAAATTGAGATTTAAAAGTCAAAAGTACTTGAGTAAATTTTCCGCTCCAATAAAATTAATTCATTTATTTATCCCTTCTAAGAAGTTCCTCCATTCAGCGGTAGAAGTCCAAGAAGAAAAAATCTATTTTCTCTATTGTCCTATACAACTGTCAATATCTTATTCCCTGATTTTGTGTACAACCTATTCAAGTCTGTGTTGTACTTGGGCTCTGTTTTTCTCTGTATATATGACCCACAATTTTTGACAAATTATTTAAAGCACATTTTTTTGTAGCTAGTGTTTTTTTTCGTCTAGCGTTTTTAGGAGGCCGGGACGGTTCTCCGCGAAGAGTACCTAATTTTGTAACAGTTGTTAAAGTATATTCAGGACTCAATCATTTTAGTATAAGGCTTAGGGTCTGGCCCCATGATAGTACTTTTCCATTATTCTAAAATGAAGAATCCTAAAATATTTGACGCCTGTTGCAATAGCTGTGCAATATCTGCGATTTAAGATTTTATCTTACGGTGGATTCACTATACAACAAAACCTTAAATCGTTAAGGAAGCAAAATTATAGTTGGCATCTACAAAAGAATTCTGTGTAGTTTTATAAACCAATTTACTGTTATCTACCAGATAAATGCAGGTGTCATAAATAAACAAATTAATGTTAACATGAGGGGGAGACCTGTACAGGTAGTGAATAAAGTTTGAAAAAATTAACTTACCTGAACTGCTCCGGCCAAGCTAAGCCAGAAGAGTACCCATTTAGGGTGTCGGAAGCGTTGACATATCTGGGGTTGGATTGAACCCCAGCCACACTTTCCCCCGTAGTCTGGTTCTTCTTCCTCGGTTTCGGGGATACTCGTGTGGCATGTGGGGATCTTTCCATTTTTTTCTGCCGGTGACATAACGCCATTCTCATTCATGGCCGTGTAAGAAATTGGTCCCGTCATAATGTGTTATCTTTATAGAAGAGACGTCTAGAGGTTGCTGAATTTCCTTATGAATAAAGATCCGTGGATAATGTGTTGAAGGTTCTTTCGTATTATTTTATTGGTTGCAGATAATTCCAACTGCGGTTATCCGTTGTAAATCGTACGTGTCTAATGTGGAGGGACTGATATTTATATATGAATTTTTAAAAATTTGCAAGTAGTTTTAAAGATTTATTTTGACATAAATGTATAAAAGTTGGACTTTCTTAATTAAATAGTAATATAAAAAAATATCCAAAAATATGATAAAATTACGCACACAAATACAATATATTATCAGACGCTAATAAATTGGACCAAAAATTCAAGTCAAATTAAATGTAGTTATTTTTTTATTATCAATTATTTATGGTTGTTGTAAATGAAGTCTTAGTTAATTTGAACAAATGTTAATAAAATGGCTGATAATAACAACAACAACAATATATTCCCTTTCAAATTTTTTGTTCCCATTAGTCTTCCGTACTTCACAATGACCTGACTCATTAGTGATCTTCCGTAATTAGAAAATAAGAGCGGGGAAAAAACAAACTCGAAATTGATATTCAAAATGGACGCTATCAGAATCTTTATGTTGTTTCTTTAATTAGAATATAAATTTTAATTCCCAAGTGAGCGACAAATGTTTAAAATAAAACACGACAAAATTATTACTATATTTTTAGTAGCTTTTTAAAAAATATTAAAAAATGTTTTGGCAAACTGAACCGCGATTTAAATCGGCTGATAATCAAGAATTGAATAACGGTTTTTTTTTTCAGTAGATATGTTTTTATTTATTTGCAAACACTTTGTGATAAAGTGCATTCATGAATACGTTAAACCCGTGAGTTTAAAGACGATTATATGCGACCAAATATTTTCTCTCAACCGGGAAACACTATAATGTTTAGAAAAAAGTAATAAATGGAAAAAAGCTGATAATATTTTGGGAATAATTTTCTCAGAAATTAGATTGTCTTCTAACTGACTGATATGAATATTTCTGGCTTTGGTAATTTCTTGATATGTGATTGCATATATTTAATGATCATGAATCTTAAACGAGTAAGTATATTTGGACGATTACGGGCTTTTTGAGGGTTATTCACATTCTATCGCATTTTTTTAAAAAAAATATCGATCGATATAGTTGAAGTCGTATTATCTATATAGCATAGATATGCTACGTATCTTTCTCGTTGCGTTTACCTATGTATATTCATGTGTTGGATTCTGTTTATGAGCGGTGTACTAGGGGGAAGAGGTAAGTGTCAGGTTGAAGAAACGAGCCAGTCTGAATATAAGATTTGTTTGAAAGAGAGAACTGCACTCATATTGCAAAAAGAGCCATTAGATCAATCTAACTAAAATAGGAACGTAATATTTAAAATAAAATAGCAAGAAAGAATGTATTGCCAAATTAATAAATCAGTTATGATCTAATAAACAATTCCCTCCAATCTTAAAATCTATCTAATCTTTAATTAAAAAAAAAGCAGGAAGAAATTAAGATAGCCCTACTGAACTTAACAAAGATTTAAAAATCATTATCAAAATGTTATTTATGAAATAAGAAAATAAAATATCTTTTTAGTATTTTTTGTTTTGTATATAAGGCTTTGAATATGTGTGTATATTTTCTTATGTTTCTACGTATTTTAGGGATGGGGTAGACGATAACTTTAAATGATTCCGTTGCTGTCTGTACAAAAAAATGTCACCGGGAAAATATTTTCGATTCACTTTGTAAAGTAGAATCCAAATCTGAAATAAAAAAAAAGAAAAGAATTTAGAATGAACAATTTAAAATTATTTAATAAAGAAAAGCGTTCATTAACAATATATTTGACATTACTCTCAAGTCCACTCTGATCCGGAGATGGTAGTACCTGTTAGGAACCATCAATGGATCAAATAGATCTGTTAAAAAATTCTTCATATTCGATAAACCCCTCCCCAAAAACAAACAAGCAAAACTCTTAGACATTACTCCCAAGTCCACTCTGACCCGGGATGGTAGTAGCTGTTTGGGACCCATCAATGTATAAAATAGATATGTTTAAAAATTATTCGTATTCGATAACCCCCCCCAAAAAAAAAAACAAAAAAAACAAACAAGCAAAAACTCTTAGAAACAATAACACAAAAAATGTTAATATGAACATATAATAAACGCGATTCCCTAACTTTAAGACATAAAATAACCCTAAACGGATTGACATACCGTTAAAATCAGTCAGTCAATTAATATGGAACGGCCACTCATGAATGTACAAACTTCACATAGTATTATGAATTAGTAATAACACGATAGAAAGTATTTGAACTACATTAAAGTAAACTAGATAAAATCTATCTAATTATCGGGACAGGTAGAGCACCCGACTAAAAATCGCAAGGTTCCGAGTTCGATACCGGTCCCCGCCAACTCAACGTATGAGTAGCACAGATTGGGTTATCGTATCTGTGAGGTAAAGTGGGAAGCTGACGGTAGGTATGGCACTCCAGCTCAGCAAAAACAATTTCCCTGGTCTAGCGCTAGCGAAAAGGCGATAGATTCCCTCGCTGTACGGCTGATATTGACAATGGGCCACTCCGCCAACTTACTTTAATTATCGCCTATGTGGAGATGGAATCGTAAATCAAATAAGTGAATGTAGTAAATTTGATCAGAAGTAATACAAATATAAACATGGGCAGGAATGGCGATTTATGGGGAAATGTGCAAACAACTAGGACGACATCTGTATGAACAGTGTGAGTATGAATTAGAACTTGACCTTGAGAACAAAAAAATGTATAATCAAACAGATCACCCAACCCAGATCAAGGGACTAGATCGGTATTTGCCTCTCATCCCACTTATGAGGGCGTGACACTAAGGACATTTTATGTGGGCCCACCCACAAGCCGAAGCTCGTGGCTGATAGGCACAAAACTGCGGTGATCCCATCGGCATTCCCATTAAAGGGGGCGCCTCAGCACCGGGAAATAAACCCTGCCCCTTTAAATCAGGGGTCAAGTGTTGCCTGGGGTAGCCCCTGGGATCAACGATGTTAACTCGTAATGTTCGGGCGGCCGAAGCTCACTGGACCCCCGGTCGAAACCGGAATTAGATATGTTGGACATATCTAATTGTAAACAAAGAAACTCTGTCATATTGTAGATATCATTGTCCCATCAAACCGTAGAGCGAAATTGAAAGAACTTTGAAAATTAAACGGATCACCCAATCCAGGTCAGAAGACCAAATTTAGTAATTGCTAACAAAGAAAAGAAGATCTGTCAGATGGTAGATACCATTGTTCTAGTAGATCGTAGAGTGGAGGCGCGTGGTGTAATGGTTAGAGCCGTAGGAAATGGATTTGTCTATGCGAGTTCAAATCCAGTACGAGGCTGTTTGCATTTTACTTAGTGCTAATACCTTGGGAAAAGTTTGTATCCAGCTACTCTCCCTCCAGCTATGGAAAAATAGTTAGTGTAGACTAGGGCTCTTTTAACCTTGGTTAGGCAACCAGTCAAGGCGAAGGAAAACTCTGAATTCAAACCTGTCAAACTTCGCATAAAGAATTGACCATGTGTCACATTCCTGTTTGTGCAGAGGGGTTGGTAATATGTAAAGTAAAGTTAAAAGCACGGATATCCATGACAATCTCTTGCCATCCCTCCCTATTTTATATACATTGCCTGGGAGATCCTCTGTGCAGCATCCAGTGTCCGCGCAGAGTTGATCTATGTCCGTCTTTTCTGGGGCGACATACTCTGGCGTGCCCATGTGATGGCTTCCAAGAAGAACGTCACTTATAAGTTCATCCTTGCTTCTCCAGCAGTGCCCAGCGTGTCTCGTCCAATTTCACACGGATGATTTGTGTGATACGGGGGCAGGAGAACGTACTGGCTGTTTTCTAGTGTGGTGTTGTTTCCACGTCTTGGTTTAAAATTATCACCCCATCCAAGATCACCCAATCCAAGCCACGGACCAGATCATGGATATTTTAAACAAAGAAAAGATCTGTCAGATTGTAGATATACTACAGTTTCAAGGTTTTATTGAACATAGAATAAATAAATAAACAAATAAATCGATAAATACAAAGACCTGCTAGAGAATTAAAAATAACCCTTAAAAGGAAAGAAAGGAAAATCATGGAGAGATATTGGAGAGACTATTGATACGCTTGAACAATTATGAAAAGACCTTGCACAAAAAAGAAAGAAAAGTGAAATTCTATAATTGAAATTATTCACGGTTTTGATTTTACGGACTGTGTTTGTCCTCATCCTTTATTGTGAAACATAGATACACAACGGTTCGGTCGATGTACCCCTCGGCCTTCGTCAGGTGTTCCTGTAACCTCCTTGGGACAGACTGCTCTCCTCCACTTCGAGTGTTAAGACTTTGTTTATCCGAGCATAGAAATGATTACACTGGGAATTCATTTGGAAACGTTGCGTATGTAATATCTTCTATACATATATAAAGGACAGTTGTATGTATGTATGTATGTATGTATGTATGTCCGGCTGAAACTACAAAAAATAAAACAATTGACGGCAAAGTAAGAGCCGGCCTTAGCTCAGTCGGTAAAACATCAGCCTATGAACCACAAAAGGTTCCGGGTTCGATACCGGCCCTCGCCTACTCAGCGTATGAGTAACACAGGGATCTGTGGCGGTAAAGTAGGCCTGATGGTAGGTGTGACGGCTCCACTCAGACGCAGAACAATCTCTTAGGTCTAGTGCTAGTGAAAAGGGATAGACTCCTCGCTGAATGCTGATACCTACTTAAGGCCCCCCCCGGCCCCGACGACTAAATAATACTTATACATCAATCACATTCCACCAGATCTTGCTTTTTTGTCAAAAATCACGAGATTTGACTTTATATTCGCGAAGACTTCCCACAAGGCCCGTATTATACACACGGTCTATTTTTACGTTAGGGACTTTTATGGGGATCCGCGAGGTCAAAATCATAGTAATGAATCTAAAGACTAACTAACCATTAAACCACTTTTTTCCTGCTCTACTAGGCTTCCCTGGGTAGCCGCTTCTAAGTCTCAGCATAAGAGATGGTTTGGTTTGGTTTGGCTTGTTTTAGGCGGCATAATCAACCCTCAATGGTCAATTTATACCGATTACAATTTTGAATCAATCATTCTTAATGGATAATACAATTTTTTTATAAATACATGCTTTCTATTATAACCCATAGATGGACCAATAAAGATTGGGGACAACAATCGCAAAAATATAAGCATACACATCAAGCCTCCTTTCAAAAAATTCAGAGCAAATTGGAAGTTATCCATACAACAACTATGTTGACCATGGAACAAGAAAATCAACGTAGTAGTAAGTTTGTAGTGTCCGTAGTAAATGTTGTCGTCGTAAACTGCGGGAAAAATCAGCTGGCGACTGAGATAAAAAAGACAAACAGCATTAATTTCATGGTCAGTAGTTCTGAACAACTTAAATAATTAATCAAACATTCCTGACATATCTGTTCCACGCCAGCTTAAACGATCAATACAAGCTCAATTTAACACAATGCACTAGAAATGTTCCGCTTAATTATAAGATATTTATTATCTTATCAAGAAAATTCACTGCTGTTTGGTCTTTTTATCTCAGTCGCCAGCTGATTTTTCCCCAGTTTACGACGACAACTATACTACGACTACTACAACTACTACTACGTGGATTTTCTATGTCCATGTCAACAATAGTTTTGTATGGATAACTTCAATTTGTCTGAAATTTTTGAAATGAGGCTTGATGCTGATTCTTATGATTTTTGGAATTGTGTGTCCCATCTTATATTGTCCAATCTTGGGTTAAATAGAAAGATGTATTTATAAAAGAATTGTATTCATCCTTAAGATTGAGTTTATTTCAAATTGTATCGGTCATAAATGACCCATTGAGGTTGATAATGCCGATAACAAGCCAAACCACACCCAAACCATCTTTATTGTGAGACCTTATTGAACGCGGCTACCTCAGGGAAGTCCTAGGTAGAGCAGAAAAAAGTGTTTAATGGTTAGTTAGTCTTGTAGATTCATTACTATTGATTTTGATCCTCTGCTGGATGCCCCTAAAAGTCCTCTACGTAAAAAAGACCGTGGTGCCTTTATATACGGCCTTTTGTGGGAAGTCTTCGGCGCGGAATATAGAATCAAATCTTCGTGATTTTTTGCATCAAAAAAGTCAAGATCTGGTGAATGTGTGTGTATATATTTTTTAGTCGTCGGGGGGGGGGGCTTAAGTAGGTATCAGCCATTCACGAGGAGTCTATCCCTTTTCACTTAGCACTAGACCTAGAGATTGTTTTGCGTCCCTGAGGTCGGAGCGTCACGAACCTACAATCAGCTCTTAACTTTTAACCGCACAGATCCTGTGTTACTCATACGCTGTTAAGTAAGGCGAGGCCGGTATCGAACCCGGAACCTTGTGGTTCATAGGCTGTATGTTCTACGACTGAGCTAAGCCGGCTTTACTGTTGGCCGTCAATTGTTTATTTTTGTAGTTGTCAGCCGGACATACATACATACATACATACATACATACAATGTCCTTTATATATTGTATAGATAGATATACATACGCACGTTTCCAAATGATTTCCCAGGTGTAATCAATTTCTATGGCTCGATAAACCAAAGTCCTTTAACAACTCGAAGTGGAAGGGAGAGCATCTGTCCCAAGGACGTTAAAAGGGGAACACCTGACGAAAGGCCCGAGGGTACATTCGACGAAACGTTGTGTATCTATGTTTCACAATAAAGATGAAGGACACAGTCCGTAAAATCAATAACCGTGAATAATTCAATTCATAGAATTTCACTTTCTTTCTTTTTGTGCAAAGGTGGTGATGAGATTGTTCAAAAGAATCAATAGTCTCTTCAATATCTTCATGATTTCCTTTCTTTCCTTTTAAGGTTATTTTTTAATTCTCTAGCAAGGTCTTTGTATTTATCGAATTATTGTTTATTTTATTTATTTCTTATTGTTTCAATAAAACCTTGAAACTGTTTATATTTACAATCGACAGATCTTTTCTTTGTTTAAAATATTCCATGATCTGGTTCGTGGCTTGGATTTGGGGATCTTTGGATGGGGTGAAAAACTTTTAAAGCAAGACGTGGAAACAAACCACATAGAAACATGCCAGTACGTTCTCCTGCCCCGACACACAATCTTATCGTGTGAATTGGACGAGACACGCTGGGCATGCTTGGAGAACAAGGATGAACTTATAAGTGACGTTCTTCTGTGGAAGCCATCACTGGGCACGCCAAGTATGTCGCCAGAAAAGACGGACATAGATCAACTCTGCGCGAACTGGATGCTTGCAACAGAGGATCTCCAGGGGCAATGTATATAAAATAGGGAGGGAATGGCAAGAGATTGTCATGGGATATCCGTGCTTTTTACTTTTACTTGTACATATTTACAACCCCTCTGCACAAACAGGTATGTACACATGGTCAATTTCTTAGCGAAGTTTGACAGGTTTGACCATTCAGAGTTTTCTTCGCCTTGACTGGTTGCCTATACCAAGGTGTAAAAGAGCTAGTTCTACACTACTATTTTTCATAGCTGGAGGGAGAGTAGCTGGATACCAACTTTTCCCAAGGTATTAAGCACTAAGTAAAATGCAAACAGCCTCGTACTAGGATTTGACTCGCATAGACAAATCCATTTTCCCTACGGCTTAACCCATTAAACACGCGCCTCCACTCTACGATCTACTACAAACAATGTATTACCATCTGACAGATCTTCTTTTCTTTGTTAGCAATTACTAAAATTTGGGTCTTCTGACCCTGGATTGGGTGATCCGTTTAATTTTCAAAGTTCTTTCAATTGCTCTACGGTTTGATTGGGACAATGATATCTTACAATATGACAGAAGTTTCTTTCTTTGGTTTACATTAGATATGTCCAACATATCTAATTCCGGTTTCGACCGGGGTCAGTGAGCTTCGCCGCCGAACATTACGAGTTAAACATTCGTTCGTCCCAGGGGCTACCCCCAGGGCACACTTGACCCCTGCTTTAAAGGGAGCAGGGGCTGGGTTAACCGGTGGCTGAGGCGCCCCCTTTAAATGGGAAATGCCGATGGATCACCGCAGTTTTTGTGGGCCCGCCCCCCCGCCTTCCAGCACGGCCTTCGGGCTTGTGGGTGGGCCCACAAAAATGTCCCTTAGTGTACGCCCTCAATAAGTGGGATGAGAAAGGCCAAATACCGATCTAGTCCCTTGAATCTGGGTTGGGTGATCTTGTTTGATTATACATTTTTTTGTTCTCAAGTCAAAGTTTCTAGATTCCATACTCACACTGTTCATTTACAGATGTCGTCTAGTTGTTGGCTACCTTTCCCCACAATCGTCAATTCCGCCCATGTTTATAGTTTGGTATTAACTTCTATCAAATTTAGCTACTTCACTTATTAGATTTACGATTCCATCTCCACATAGCGATTAAACATTAAGTAAGTTGGCGGAGTGCCCATTGTCAATATCAAGCCGTACCAGGCGAGGGAATCTATTGCCTTTTCGCTAGCGCTAGACCAGGGAAATTGTTTTTGTCTGAAGCGTCTGGAGTGCGCATACCTACGTTCAGCTTCCCATTACCGTCACAGATACGATAACCCAATCTGTGCTACTCATACGTTGAGTTGGCGGGGACCGGGTATCGAACTTCGAACCTATGCGAATTTTTTTTAGTCGGTGCTCTACCTGTCCCGATAATTAGATAGATTTTCTATTCTAGTTTACTTTAATGGTAGTTCAACATAACTTTCTAACGTGTTATTACTAATTTCATAATACTATTGAAGTTTTGGTACATTCATGCAGAGTGGCCGTTCATATTGAATTGACTGACTGATTTTAACGTATGTCAATCCGTTTAGGGTTATTTTATGTCTTAAAGTTAGGGAATACGGCGTTTATATATGTTCATATTAACATTTTTTTGTGTTATTGTTTCTAAGAATTTTTGCTTGTTTGTTTTTTTTTTGTTTTTTTTTTGGGGGGGGTTATCGAAATACGAAATAATTTACATATGTATTTTATAACCATGTGATGGGTCCCAAAACAGTACTACCATCCGGGTCTAGAGTGGACTTGGGAGTAAGTGTCTAAGAGTTTTGCTTGTTTTGTTTTTGGGGAGGTTTTCGATATGACAGAATTTTTTTAACAGATCTATGAATGCCATTGATTGGGTTCCTAAACAGGTACTAACATCTCCGTGATCAGAGTGGACTTGAGGTGAATGTCAAAATCATAATTGTTAATGAACGCTTTCTTTATTAAATAATTTTAAAAATTGTTTCTCTAAATTCTTTTCTTTTTTCTTATTTCAGATTTGGTTCTACTTACAAAGGAATCGAAAATATTTTCCGGTGACATTTTTTGTACAGACAGCAAACGGAATCATTTTAAAGCTTATGTCTACCATCCCAAAATAACGTAGAAACATAAAGAAAATATACACACATATTCAAACTTATATACAAACAACAAAAATACTAAAAGATATTTTATTTTCTTATTTCTAGATAACATTTGATAATATTTTAAACTTTGTTAAGTTCATAAGGGCTATCTTAATTTCTTCCTGCTTTTTTTTAATTAAAGATTAGAAGTTTTAAAGAATTTGGAGGGATTGTTTATTAGATCATAACTGATTTATTAAATTTGGCAATACATTCTTTTTGCTGTTTTTATTTTAAATATTCCGTTCCTAATTTTTCAGTTATGATTGATCTAATTGTGGCTCTTTTTGCATATTGCGTGCAGTTCCTCTCTTTCAAACAAATCTATATTCAGACTGGCTGTTTTTCTTCAACCTGACACTTACCTCTTCCCCCCTAGTACACCCGCGCTCATAAACAGAATGCAACACATGATATCATATGGTAAATCCAACGAGAAGATACGTAGCATATCTATGCTATATAGATAAATACGACTTCAACTATATCGATCGATATTTTTTTAAAAACATCGATAGAATGTGAAAACACTCAAAAAGCCCGTAATCGTCCAATATACTTACTCGTTTAGAATTTCATGATCATTAAAATTATTGCAATCACATATCAAAGAAATTACCAAAGCCAGAAATATTTCATATCAGTCAGTTAGAAGAAATCT
>CM042142.1:98305348-98357917 GCA_023376005.1 Doryteuthis pealeii
TGCACCACCCACACCATCTATTTCTTGCTCATTTGGACTCCCTTTTTTCCGAATATTCTTTGTTTCCTTTTCCAATTTATTTTCCTTACGGTATCTTTTTAAAGATTTTTATCTATTTTCCTTAAATTCGTTATTTTTTTCTCAACTTTTATCTACTTTTTCCCATTCTTTTCTCTCTCAAAATACTTTCCCTCACTCTTCCCCCTCTCCTTCCCTGTTAATTTTATTCTTCCTTATTTCCATCCGCCTCCTCACTATTCTCTCCTCTCTCGTTTCCCTTTTTCCCTACCTTCACCCCATCCTTCCCTCTCTTTCGTTTCCCTTTTTCCCTTATGAACCCTTCTTCATCTATCCCATTCTCTAATTTTCCCTCACTATCATCCCTTGACATGGAGTGGTAGTAACATGTTAGAGTCCCATCTATGGGTTAATAGATAATTTAGAATGCGTATTAAAAATGGTTAAAAATTGAGTTTGAAAAAAGAATGAATTGCCCAACAAAAAATAAAACAAAATATCTCGCCATAAATAAACCCAAACAAGGGTTGACATGTCGTAAAATCCAAGCAACCAGCCATTTATTCTCTTTTACTTTCATTCATCTTCATTTATTTGCTATCACTTCTCATTTTACTCTACCCTTAATCATTCTTTTCCTTTCTTGGCTTCTTCATCCTTTCTATCTTATCCTTTTTCTTCATCCTTCTCAGTTCCTCTTTATCCATTCATCCTTTTTCTCTTTATTTGAAATGAAAACCATAAGTTATCAAAAGAAATAAACAATAAGAAATAATCAAAGAAAAAAACTTACATAAACTATAAAGCTATTTATAACAGAATTTAACTAAATGCTCCGTTTGCATCGGGAAATATTGTGCAAAAATACTAGCACATAGACAAATACATATCGCCACTTTAGGTTAAAACATAAAATTAGGACAATTCATGCAAACTCTACACATCAGCTTCCGACATCTTAATTTCTCCTTCACTGAACATAAAAACAATTCTCCTTTTGAGCACACATAACGCCCACAATTACACCTTCAAAATTGCCCGCCATTTTTTTTATTCCAAAAATTAATAAATTATCCAGTGGCGCCCAACCTGACGGCTGGAAATAAATTATCGTCGATCACTGTCACTCACAACCCCACAACACATATTATAGCTTTATAAATTTACGCACACACACTTTATACTACACCACATCGCTAAATTCTCAATTATGTTGCGTGCATTATATACATATATTAAACCGTATACAGTGAACACGGCACATCATAGTTGAGATTTTTCATTATGCATACAAAAAATAGAAAAAATTAGAAAAAGGGACGGAAAATTTTAAAAATATTGTATTAAAAAAACGCTAATTCGTTAAGAAAGGAAAAAATGAGAGAACTAAAATTGATTGCTAAACCAAATATTTGTATTCCAGAAAACACATTTATCTTCGGAAAAGGTAAAAAGACGCGGAAATGGAATATCAAAATTCAAATGAATACGGAATGACAGGAAAAATAATACACATTAATTGAGAGTGGGTGGCTTGCTATTTATGTACATAAAACTCTAAAAATAGAAAAAAAACTGAACTGGTTCGAAAAACATGAACGTTTGGCTGTAAGAAAAGAACAAAAATTGATTTTAATAACGAAGGGTGTAATATATATAATATATATTATATATTATATTATATTATATATAATTATATATATGTATATGTATATACAGATCAAGAATCTGGTAAAGAAGACTATTATAAACTCCAAAAATTAATTGACTGAATTAACTTTTACTTTGGATAGTCTCAATATTATAACGGTCGGAGATTTCAATTTACCTGGTAAGAGGGATAATTGATTAGTAATAGATTAGAGAAAGCTATATTGGGATCAGTTTTTTCAATTAATTGAATGTTTAATCGGTGTTACAAGTTTAATATAATTTAAAAACAACGAAAATGGCCCAAGCTAGTATCGGAAAAAGGACAAAATATTAATTTGGTTTACATTTTAATACCTTAATGCTGATGAAAATGTTATATTCTTTCTAAACAAGGAAATCTATAAAAATTGTTTAATGTAATAGGCAATATCGTAAAATAGAATAAAAATAAGAATTAGGAAATATATCTCGTATGGAAAATTAGCAAAAAGTATGAAAAAAAAAAAAATACAATTAAAATCATTATTCAAATAAAAATCAAAAAACTAAAATTAACAAAAATACTGGTGCGAAAAAAAATGATAAGACAGGGTGAATTAACAGACCTACCACATTGAAACAGCAGATGCACTGAAACATTTTTTCAATCAGTTCATTCTTTTGAAAACAAAAGATGTTATGAGGGGGTTTATCAAAAGGTTTATGAGAGACAAAAGTATTATTATTCAGCTGGATGTTTGTAAAAACTATGGGATCTTGATGAAATACATCCTAAAATTTTTAAAGTACTTATCAGATTGAAAGGCTTTATGAATGCACCAAGTAAGTCTTTGAGAAATGTATAGAATAAGAAAATGATTACTTATATTTTGAAAAAAGCAATTCTAATTACTAATAAATAAAAATGGTTTGATATATTTGAAAAAAAAAAAAATGATTACCAATCACTTTTTCTAGTTTAATTTTGTACAAGTTTTTTTAAAAAGGAAAATGTTTTAAAAATATACAAAACCCTTAAACGACAGATAAAAATATTTACTCTGGTCTGAGCTTCAGTGTCTAGACATAGAAATTGTAGTGTAATATTGAGATTCGTGAGCATACATAGAAGAGTGACAAAATAATAAAAAGAAGTAAAGGATTACAGTCACAGGAAGAGATTAGAGACTACCTGGACCCTAACGAAGCGCCTTGAGAATAAGCTAGATGGAACTTGCACAAGGATGCTGCGTGCGGTCTGAACAAGTCATTGAGCAGCACTCCACAAGGAAAACAGTTGTATTGGCCACCTGCCCCCCCCCATCTCACAAACCATCCGAGTGAGACGGACAAGGCATGCTGGATACTGCTGGAGAAGCAAGGACGAGCTCATAAGCGACGTTCTCCTGTGGAAAGCCAACACATGGACATGCTGGGTGGGCGGTCACCAAGGACCTACATTGACCAAACTATGCAAGGATTACTGGATGCTGCGCAAGAACCCTCTGGCACAATGAATGATAGGGTGGGTTGAAGAGAGATTTGGTCATGGATATCCGTACTAATTGCACGAATGATGATGATGATGATGATGATTTGATTAAAATGAGAATGAGAGGAGATCTTAATTGGAACTTAGAATTGGAAAATAACAAATGGAATTATAAATTATTGATAGACATTTTTTTAGATATTCTGCTCACAACTTGAAACTTGCTGTCAAGGCAGACTTAAAAAAGTAAGTCTATTAACCAGTTAGAGTTTTTGCTAATAGAGAATAATATATTTTTTGGACAAATTGCCTTCAGATCAAAACAGAAAATAGCGTTAAACTAATTTAGATTTAATTTGTATGATTTAAGAAAAATGCAAAGAAAAATTAAGAGGTAATAAGTATTTTCGCACCTGGAAAGGTTTTGCTTACTTAATGGGCTCACTCACAGATACATTCAGTTAAAGTCATTTATTCAGAGAGGAAGGAGAGGGAGCGGATTCATGTCTCAAGGACATTCGACGCAGTGACTGATCTGCCTTCAGTAAAATTGAACTCTTCCAAGTGTTTTCATTTGTATGTGTTGATAATGGATACGACCCTTGTACCACCCCCAGTTTGGAAAAATATACATTGCACAATATTAACACTATTGTTTAATTCTTTTTTTCTTTAATAATGAATCTGTTATTACTACTAATGTTAATTACTTGCACAAAATACAGTTAAATTGCAAATAACCAAGAGGTATGGTTGTCGGGACTTTGTATATCTTTTATTATTTAAAAAACAAAAAATCCCTCAAAACATTTATTTTTTTTTTTTTTTTTTTTTTTTTGATATAAATAAAGTTCAGAGCTAGATCAAAGATTACAGCGACAAAAATAGTATAATTGCTTAAGGGGATTGCTGAAGTGCGAATATTACCAAGACTTTATAGACGTGCTCACGGCCCAAAATGAATACTCCTAGAAATCAGATAGAAATTGTGGAATCAGAGGCCACAAAGGAGAGAATCTCTTAATTAAAAGCATAGGATTGCATATGGTTAAAAAAGGAGGAGTAAACATACTAGAGAGAGAGAGAGAGAGAGAAGAGAGAAGAGAGAGAGAGAGAGAGAGAGAGAGAGAGAGAGAGAAGAAGAGAGAGAGAAGAGAGAGACTGCAGCTTGACTCATCAGAAAATACTGATGCAATAAAAAATGATTGAAACACAGTTTACTAAAATTCGATTAGATAGAAATTAATTTTTTTCAGATCAGTGATTATAGTATAATTTTCTTAAAGCTTGACCCAGTTTGCAATGGTCACACTGAAAAGCAGAAAAGATTCGAATTTGCTAGACTAGATTAATTCTCTATAAATACAGAAGAGAATTTACGACTCAAAAGGCTGTTATTAACAAAAATCTAAGTCGGACCACAAAGACCCAATACAGAGCACTAGTGAGAATGAACTTCACTAAACCACACCAGTTACGATGTAAATAAACTATGATAGATAACCATGAGAGGCTGTAAATTTGCACGGTATGATTTGAAAAATCTGAAGTAAAATGTGAGATAAAACAGTAAAGAACACATTACAGCCAGAGGAAAGAGAAAACATAGAAAATGAAGCTACCGCATAGTCAGCTTAAGTTTTCAAAATATTCGGAGATAGGCGTCTTCATGAGAGAGATAGACTATCTTCGTCTCGATGTGGATTTTATATTCCTAAAGTAAAGAAAAAAAACTTGTGCTAATGTTTTTTCTTGTTTCGTAGCATATATCGTTTTAAAGGATCAGGGCTCTAGCCTGCACCAAAAAAAGAAAAGTGTTGCAGTATTTGAGGAGAGCAGAGGAGTAGAATGACGGCCGGGTTGGACCAATCGAAGTGTATAGCACTGAATGCCTCTTAGTGTCAGTTACATAGCGGAAAGGAGGGGGGGGGGAGAGCAGATTGATTTTAGGGAAAACTTAGAATGTTCGGCTCAGACAAAAGGGAATGAAAGAGCGTGTTTTGATTGGAACAGGTTGTATGTCAGCATATATTAATGACTTGGAAGCGTGTGGTGTAATGGTTACCGTCGTAGAAAATGGATACGGTTTGAGATGAGTGTCAAATCCTGGACGAGGCTGTTTGCATTCTTTGAAAAAGGTATTAATCAAACTATTATCCTTCTAGCTATGGCTAAATAGTAGGACAGACTGAGCTTTTTAACTTTGGTTGGCAATTAGTCAGGAGAAGGAAACTAAATCAAAATCTGTTAAAAACTCTGGCTTAGAAATTGAACTTGTTTTAGATTCTTACACGTACGAGGGGCGGGGGGGCGATTAGGTAAATTATCATAATTTAAACTCCTTGTTTCTTAATCTCCAAACGTTAATCATTTAGCCACACCTCTTTGGTTAAAAAATGGAGACTGTCCAAATCTTCAATATGAAATTGCAAAAACGCGAAGAAGCGATAAGGCTAATCCTGTTTCAATTGAACATAATTGAAAAAAAAGGAAAGAAAGAAAAAAAAAGGGAGAGAATTTAAAGAAGATCCTTATACTTTTTACAATTGACGTATTTGCAATAACTCTTAAGTAAGCCATATAAACAATCGTTGTAATAAAGTATCATACTCTGGTATATCACAGGTCGCAAGTGTAATATTAATTACTGACAGAAACGTCAATGTGGTTCAAAGTTGAACGGAGTTTGGTCCAATGCGAAGGTTAAATTCTAAACAGAAGCAAGTTGCAATGAGTAGAATATTAATTAAATATAGGGAAGTGAAGATCAACATTTGTTAAACTCATAAAGAACTTTATTAAAATAAAACGTGCCCTTCCATACTATTGATCTCATTAAAAAAAACCCAAAAAAACAATATTCTGACTTCTTACATTACAATGTACGCGTAAAAAGACAGAAACTCCACTTTTCCATAATGTTATTACAGGGAACAATCTTATTGGAAGCGGAGCTTTATTTCTAGTAGAGCCACTAATCTTTACTGTCGTTAAAATGTAAAATAGAAGAAAGGATTATTCTGAACAAAAACCAAACTCCTATATCAGTCCTGACAAAAGGGCGAATAATGAATTAGGCTGAAACGTTATGTACCCCATCTCCATCCATCCCACAAAAAATAGAATAAAATAAAAATGATATCAAATTGGTATTTCGAGCAACTATTCTAATTGGATTAAATCTTGAAATTCAGGGAAAGTACAGTAAAGGTCTGCAGAAACGGTCTATTTCGGTTCCAGTTGAACAGCGAAGGTGTATATCCTCTTTTCACTAAGCGCTAGACCAGGGAGATGTTTGCATCTTGAGGTTGGAACACCGCCCTACCCATCAGCTCCTACTTTATAGTAGTGCTACATTATACGCTGGAGTTGGCAAGGGCCTGTATCGAACCCGGAACTTTGTGGTTCCTAGGCGGATGTCCACCAACGAGCTAAAACGGCTCCATAACGTATAGATATATAATACTGGAAAAAGAAAACATAACCATCATAATGAAAAAGATTTATAGTTTATGTAGAAGTCTTTGTACAATGGTTTTTGTATTTAAAAAAAATTTCTTCAAGTGTTTTTGTTTTATTCAACGTCTCGTTTCGCATGAGTTTGTGCTTAAAGGGCTAGCAGAAGATGTTTATGAATTTCAACAATGATTAAATAATTGACTGAAACTTAATAAGTTTCTGTCTGGCCTCCTTAAGCACAAGAGTTAATTCTTGGTTTCAATTAATCGAATAATTCTTGGCTTTAAGACAAAAAAAAAATTAATTCAATTCGGATTAGTTGTAACGAGAAAGAACATGTGCGAAAATCCAGCCATTTATTATCGTAACTAAAAAGTAGTCAGTAGTACAATGAAATTAATATTGTCATGTCACACCACACACACACAATATATATATCCTTATCTATAATGGAGATTGTGTTGTTTTTCTGTACTGTACCGAACTATTTACTACTCAAGTCACAATTTTCTTAGTTATTTACTCACATTCTACAGAATCTTATTTTTTATTTAAACCTCAATTTATTAGTAAAATTGTTTTACATTATTAATACTGTTTGGACAATATATACATATTAATAACAAATTGGCCAATTGTATTTATATATGCAACCAAAATAACGGTTTACGTGGTGAATGGGAAGGCTAATTTGCATATTGATTAAAAATCTATTTTAATAAATAAGCTAGTATTATTGATTTCTAATGTTTGGTTTTATCTTTATTGATATGAGCAAAAAATCTCGGGATAATCCAAAAGAAATCCATTAACAAGAAGAAATAACTGTAATATTATTCTTTACTTCCTATTTTAACTAAATAGTTAAATTAGGAAAATTTTACCAATGAAAGGACGGAGTAAGGGAAAAGATGGGAAGAGTTAAGTTTCAAACTGTTCTATTTTTCAATCATACCCCCTCTGTTCCAAATCTTTTTATCTGCTTCTTATTCCAGTTTCATTAGCCTTTCTAATTAACATTGATATTTTATTATATTAAAAAACTTAAATACTTGCACCCGGAGGGGTGCATATATTCTAGTTATATTATAATTGGTGTGTGTTTATAACCTAAAATAGTATCTCACCACCTCAAAAGTTTCATGTATAGAAAAAAATACAATCGTCAAATGAAAACTGAGGTGTTTCATCTGACATTGTATTTTAGATTTTATCCTGCTTTACTGGTTAGTATACAAGTACTTTTGACATTAGAAAAACGTTCTAAAAAGATTTGTTCATTTTCAGCACAATATATATATATATATATATATATAATATATTTATATATATATTATATATATGGGTGTTATGTAAAAACGCGATTTTTGAAAATTGGCTTCTGAAAATCAGTATTTTACTTCTTCAAAGGTAATGATTGTTATACTAAGAAGTTCAGCCGGAATAACTTGTTACCGTGCCAGTTGTTTAAACCACTGATCAAGGCATGAAAAAGAAAAAAAGGGAAAAGTAACCCGTCACGGACAGTTTAATGAGGTGTATATCATAACAGTAGAAACAAAAGAGTAAAATGAAAGAGCAAAGTTTGATTTTGTCGATAATACAAAACAAAGCCGAATAAGAAATACGATACAGAAAATTAAAAGCCCGGACAAAGATAAATCAAAGAGAAGGATCATTTCGATAATTTCACATTCATAATTCATTTTATAAAGAAAGAATCTACTGTTTACCTTGCATTTTATGCTAAAAATTTCCCGGAAAAAAAATTAGGAAAGGCTGAACAGGAACATGCAATTAAGAGCAATTCTAAAAACTGATATGAAAGATTTTAGTTGAGTGAATAATGTTAGGTTCAGACCTAACGAAATAAGTTGCTCCCTTGATCATTAGGGGGCTGATGGGAACATGAGAGGTGGGGTTTCTGTCATGACACTTTTTGGATTGGTTCGTACTGGGTGACGCATGTTCACAGCACGTGTGAGCAGTTAAATATATGTCTGTAAATAAATAAGTTTGCCAACTGATTAAAAAATTACCCCCTCCCCCCAAAAAAAACAACAAATTTTTTACATAACCATTTAATAATAATGCACTTGTAAAGCATGAAATCTAATCTGATATGGTTTTGTTGAGGTCTCGTTACTTCTTATATTCCTACTGAACCCTTCACCACAAGCAGGACATAGGGTCAATTTTAAGCGAAGTTTAACAGACTGAATTCAGAATTTTTCTTCACTTAGATTTCTTATACCAGGTTAAATAGCTCAATTACCCTACTATTTATCTATAGCTAGAAGTTTGAATTCATACCCTTCTCAAGAGAATTAACACTTGTGAAAATTACAAACAGACCTCATCCAGGATTTAACTAGTTCGTCGTTGTCCATTCCTATGATGATAGCTTATTAATATGCCAAACTGGTCCGGTTACCACTTAACAGAAATCGTAAACCAAAATTAAATTCTGATTGAGGCTGCCTGCGTTCTATATTTTGGAATTGCATGGAATCTATTGCTCTTCTCAAAAACCTTGCCCTGTCAAAATTGGTAGTTATTAAAAAGAGTCTCATCATTTGACACAATAGAATATTAACAGAGAACTATGTGGCCGAGCCATCACTGAAGGCAGACCAGGATTTATACCATTAACGGGATAATTATTTTTTGAAGAAAACGAACATCTTTTAGTCAGAATTTGTCTCGTTCAGCAAATTCCGTTTTGTCAGTCAGTCTAAGGAGTTCTTTGTGTTAAATTTTCAACTGTCGGATTGTCAGTTTTGAGTTGCCTCAACTGTTAATGACGCACAAACGAATTGCATGCAACAGAGACAATTCTGACTAAAAGATGTTCGTTTTCTCAATAATGTTCCCGTTAATGTATAAATCCTTGTCTGCTTCAGTGATGGCTCGGCCACATAGTCTCTGTTAATTACTTCGTATTGTGTCAATGATGAGACCCCTCTTTCTAATTAACTACCAATTTGACAAGGGGCAGGGTTTGAGAAAGCATAGATTCATGGCAATTTCACCAAATATAGAAACGCAGGCAAGCCTCAATCAGAATTAATTTTGGTTAGTGATTTCTGTTAAGTGTAACGACCAGTTTGGCATATAATAGCTATCACATTAGGAAATGGACACGACGAGACTAGAGTTAAATCCTGGATGAGCGCTGTTTGATTCTCACAAAGTGTTAATTCTCTTGAGAAGGGTAGTGAATTCAACTTCTAGCTATAGATAAATAGTTAGGGTAGATTGAGCTATAACCTTGGTATAGAAATCTAAGTGAAGAAAAAATTCTGAATCAAGTCTGTAAACTCGCTTAAAAATTGACCTATGTCCTGCGTGGTGAAGGGGTTCTTCAGTAAGATATTAAGAGTAACGAGACCTCAAAAAAACGCATATCAGGATTAGATTCATGCCTTTACAAAGGCATTGTATTATTAAATGGTTTATGTAAAAAAATTGTTTTGTTTTTTTTGGGGAGGGGTAATTTAATCAGGTTGCAACTTATTTATTTACAGACATAATTCCTAACGTAGCTCACACGTGTGTGAACTGCGGTCCACCCAGTTACGAACCCCAAAAAAGTGTTCATGACAGAAACCCCACCTCCATGTTCCATCAGCCCCCTAATGATCAAGGGGAAGCAACTCTATTTTCGTTAGGTTTCTGAACCTAAACATTATCTCACTCAACTAAAATCCTTTTCATATCAGTTTAGATATTGCTCTAATTGATGTTCCTGTTCAGCCTTTCCCTATTTTTTTCGGGAAATTTTTTAGCATAAATGCAAGGTAACTAGTCGATTCTTTCCTTTATAAAAATGAATTATGATGTGAAATTAAATCGAAATATCTTTCTCTTGATTTATCTTTGTCCGGGGCTTTTAATTTTCCTACTCGTATTTCTTATTCGGCTTTTTTTATTACGACAAATTCAAACTTTGCTCTTTCATTTTATCTCTTTTGATTTCTACTGTTAATGATATTACACCTCATATTTTTAAACTGTCCTCGTTGACGGCGTTAACTTTTTCCTTTTTTTTCCTTTTTCATGCTTTGATCAGTTGTTTAACAACTGGCACGGTTAACAAAGGTTATTTCCGGCATGAACTTTAGTATAACAATATGTACTTTGAGAAAGTTAAATTACTTGATTTCAGCCAATTCAAAAATCGCGTTTTACATACACACCCATATATATATATATATATATATATATTATATATATATATAGTATTACTATATTATATATATTTGTGCTGAAATGAAACAATCTTTTAAACGTTTTTCCTTATGTCAAGAAAGTATACTTGTATACTAACCAGTAAAGCAGGATAAAATCTAAAATACAATTGATCAGATGAAACAATCAGTTTCATTTGACGATTTGTAATTTTTTCTAATACATGAAACTTTTGAGGGTGGTGAGATCACTTATTTTGGTTATACCACAACAACACACATTATAACTATACTAGCAAATATAGCACCCTCCGGGTTGCATATTTAAGTTCTTAATATAATCACAGAATATCATGTTCAAACTTAGAAAGGAATGAACTGAATATACGAATTGCAGATAAAAAGATTTGAACAGAGGGGTTATGTATTTGAAAAATAAGACACGCTTTCGGTAAACTCAAATCTCTCCTATCATTTTCCCTTACTTCTCCCGTCCTTTCATTGGTAAATTTTCCTAATTAACTATTTAGTAAAATTAGGAAGTAAAGAATAATATACCATGCTGGCATTTACTTCTGTAATGGATCTTCTCATTTAGCCATTTATCCCGAGATTTTTGCTCATATTCAATAGATTAAAACCAAACAATTAAAATCAATAATACTAAGCATATTATTATTAAATAATTTTTTATATCAATATGCAAATTAGCCTTCCCATTCACACTGTAAACCGTTATTTTGTGCATATATAAATTACAATTGCATGTTTATTAATATGTATATATTGTCAACAGTATTAATTAATGTAAAAACAATACAATAATTGAGTTTAAATAAAAAAATAAGATTTCTGTAGAATGTGACGTAAATAACTAAGAAAATTGTGACTTGAGTAGTAATATTAGTTTCGGGTTGACAGACAGAAAAACACACAATTCTCCATTATAATTAAAGAGATATATATATTGTGGCTGTGTGTGTGACATTGGACAAATTTACATTTCATGTACTACTTGACTACTTTTTAGTTACGAATAAATGCTGGATTTCTCGCCACATGTTCTTTTCTCGTTACAACTCAATTCCGATGTTAATTTTTTTTCTTAAAGCCAAGAATTATTCGATTAATCTGAAACAAGAATTATCTTGGGCTTAAGGAGGCCAGACAGAAAACTCTTATTAAGTTCAGGTCAATTATTTAATCATTTGATTGAAATTCATAAACATCTTTCTGTCTAGCCTCTTAAGCACAAACTCCATGCGGAAACGAGAACGTTGAATAAAACAAAACACTTGAAGAATTTTTTTAAATTACAAAAAACATGACAAGATTTCTACATAAACTATAAAATCTTTTTCAATTATGGAATGGTCTAGCTGTTTTCTTATTTTTCCCAGTAATTAAATATATCGTTATACGTATGCGAGCCGTTTTAGCCAGTTTGGCTTAGACATCGGCCTAGGAACCACAATAGTTCCCGGGCTCTCGATACAGGCCCTTGCCAATCAGCGTACTATGTAGCACCTACTACTAACTCAGTAGGGAGCTTGAATGGCTAGTTCGCGGTGTTCCACCTTCAGATGCAAAACGAATTCTCCCTGGTCTAGCCGCTAGATGAAAAGAGATATTACACCCTTCGCTCTGTTCTAACTAGGAATCACCGGGACAATAGACCGTTCTCGCAGACTTTACTGTACTTTCTTTAATTTTTTCAAGATTATCCCCAATTAGAATAAGCTTGCTGAGACATACCAATGTAGATATCATTTTATTTTATTCCTATTTTGGTGGAGATGGATGGACGATGGGTTTAGCGCATACGTCTTCAGTCCGTATTCATTATATTCGCCCCTTTGTTCGGACTGATATAGGTGAGTTTGGTTTGTTCAGAATATCCCTTTTCTTCTATTTACATTTGGACGACAGGTAAAAAGATTAGGTCCGCCACCTATAGCAAAACGCAAATAAAGCCTCGCTTTTCCATGAAGGATTGTTCCTGTATACAAGGCAACTTATGGAAGAGTGAGTTTCTGTTCTTCTTTAGGCCGTACATTGTAACATGTAAAGAAGTTCATAGAAGAAGACTTATTGTTTTTGGTCGGTTGTTTTTCATTTTAATGAGATCAAATTAGTATGGAAAGGGCACGTTTTATTCTTCAACCTCAAGAAGTTCTTATCGAGTCTTAAACAATGTTGATCTTCACTTCCCTATATTTAATCTATATTCTACTCAATTGCAACTTGCTTCATCGTTAGAATCTTACCTTCGCATTGCGACCAACTTTCCGTTCCACTTGAACCACATTGACGTTTTTTCTGTCAGTAATTAAATATACACTTGCAGGACCTTTAGACCTCTATCCAGAGTATGAACTTGTATTACAAACGATTGATATGCTTACTTAAGAGTTATTGCAAATACGTCAATATGTAAAAAGTATAAGGATCTTGCTAAATTCTCTCCCTTTTTTTTTCTTTCTTTCCTTTTTTTCTTATGTTCAATTGAAAACGGATTAGACCTTATCGCTTCTTCGCGTTTTTGCTTTCATCTTGGAAGATTTGGACAGTCTCATTTTTAACCAGAGGTGTGGCAAGGATGATAACGTTGGAAGATTAAAGAAACAAGAGTATTAATATATAGATATTTACCAATCCCTTCGTACGTGTAGAATCTAAAACAAGTTCAATTTCTCAAGCAGAGTTTAACAGATTTGAATTAATTTTCCTTCTCCTATACTAATTGCCATACCAAAGTTAAAAAAGCTCAGTCTGTCCTACTATTTAGCCATAGCTAGAAGGATAATAGTTTGATTAATACCTTTTTCAAAAAAATGCAAAACAGCCTCGTCCAGGATTTGAACTCATCTCACCGTATCCATTTTCTACGACGGTACCATTACACCACACGCTTCCAAGTCATAATATATTGCTGACATACAACCTGTTCCAATCAAAACCACGCTCATTCATTCCCTTTGTCTGAGCCGAACATTTCTAAGTTTCCCTAAATCAAATCTGCTCTCCCCCCCCCCTCCTTTCCGCTATTGTTAACTGACACTAGAGGCATTCAGTGCATACACTTCGATTGGTCAGCAACCCGGCGTCATTCCTATCCTCTGCAATCTCTCAAATAACTGCAACACTTTTTTTTGGCTGCAGGCTAGAGCCCTGATCCTTTAAAAACGGATATATGCTACGAAACAAGAAAAACATTAGCACAAGTTTTTTCTTACTTTAGGAATATAAAACTCCACAAATCGAGACGAAGATAGTCACTCTCTCATGAAAGGACGCCTATCTCCGAATTATTTTGAAACTTAGCTGACTTATAAGCGTACTTCATTTTTCTATGTTTCTCTTTCTCTGGCTGTCAATGTGTTCTTTTACTGTTTTATCTCACATTCTTTCAGATTTTCAAATCATACCGTGAAAAATTACAGCCTCTCATGGTTATCTATCATAGTTTATCTTACATCGTAAACTGGTTGGTTAGTGAGTTCAAATCTCACTTAGTGCCTGTTTATTGTGGTCTTGTGTCCGACTTAGATAGGTTTTGTTAATAAACAGCCTTTGAGTCGAATTCTCTTCTGTATATTAAGAGATTAATCTAGTCTTAGCAAATTCGATCTTTTTGCTTTTCTAGTGTGACCATGTGCAAAACTGGGTCAAGCTTTAAAGAAAATTATACTATATCATCTGATCTGAAAAAAATTAATTTCTATCTAATCTGAATTGTAGTAAACTGTGTTCAATCATTTTTATTGCATCAGTATTTCTGATGAGTCAAGCTGCAGTCTCTTCTCTCTCTTCTCTCTCTTCTCTCTCTCTCTCTCTCTTCTCTCTCTCTCTCTCTCTCTCTCTCTCTCTACTCTCTCTCTCTCTCTCCTCTTAGTATGTTTACTCCTCCTTTTTAACCATATGCAATCCTATGCTTTAATAAGATGATTCTCTCCTTTGCCTCTGATCCACAATTTCTATCTGATTTCTAGAGTATTCATTTTGGGCCGTGAGCACTCTATAAAAGTCTGGGTAAATGTTCCACTTCAGCAATCCCTTAAGCAAATTATACTATTTTGTCGCCTGTAATCTTTGATCTAGCTCTGAACTTATTTATATCTAATGTTTGAGGATTTTTTTTTTTAAATAATAAAAAAAGAATACATAGTCCCGACAACCATACCTCTTGGTTATTTGCAATTAACTGTATTTTGTGCAGTAATTACATAGTAGTAAATAACAGATTCATTATTTTAAAGAAAAAAAGATTAAACAATAGTGTTATATTGTGCAATGTATATTTTCCAAACTGGGGGTGGTACAGGGTCGTATCCATTATCAACACATAAAAATGAAAACACTGAAGAGTTCAAATTTTAACTGAGGCAGATCATGTCACTGCGTTCGAATGTCCTTGAGACATGAATCCGCTCCCTCTCCCTTCCTCCCCTCCTGAATAAATGACTTTACTGACATGTCATCTGTGAGTGAGCCATAAGTAAGCAAACCTTTCAGCTGCGAATACTTATTACCTCTTTAATTTTCTTTGCATTTTTCTTAAATCATACAATTTAATCTTTAAATTAGTTTTACGCTATTTCTGTTTTGATCTGATTAGGCAATTTGTTCCAAAATAATATATATTACTCTATTAGCAAAAACTTCTAACTGGTTAATAGACTTACTTTTTTAAGTCTGCCTTGACAGCAAGTTCAAGTTTGAGCAGAATATCTAAAAAATGTCTATCATAATTTATAATTCCATTTGTTATTTTCCAATTCTAAGTTCCAATTAGATCTCCTCTCATTCTCATTTCTAATAAAATCATCATCATCATCATCCATATCGTGCAATTAGTACGGATATCCATGACAATCTCTCTTCAACCCACCCTATCATTCATTGTGCCAGAGAGGTTTCTGCGCAGCATCCAGTAATCTTGCATAGTTGGTCAATGTAGTCTTGGTGACCGGCCCACACCAGCATGTCCATGTGTTGGCTTCCACAGGAGAACGTCGCTTATGAGCTCGTCCTTGCTTCTCCAGCAGTATCCAGCATGCTTGTCCGTTCTCACTCGGATGGTTTGTGAGATGGGGGGGGCAGGTGGCCATACAACTGTTTCCTTGTGGAGTGCTGCTTCAATGACTTGTTCAAGACCGCACGCAGCATCCTTGTGCAAGTCCCATCTAGCTTATTCTCAAGGCGCTTCGTTAGGGTCCAGGTAGTCTCTAATCTCTTCCTGTGACTGTAATCCTTTACTCTTTTATTATTTGTCACTCTTCTATGTATGCTCACGAATCTCAATATACACTACAATTTCTATGTCTAGACACTGAAGCTCAGACCAGAGTAAATATTTATCTGTCGTTTAAGGGTTTGTATTATTTTTTAAAACATTTTCCTTTTTCAAAAAAACTTGTACAAAATTCAAACTAGAAAAAGTGATTGGTAATCATTTTTTTTTTTTTCAAATATATCAAACCATTTTTATTAGTATTTAGAATTGCTTTTTTCCAAATATAAGTAATCATTTTCTTATTCTATACATTTCTCAAAGATTTACTTGGTGCATTCATAAAGCTTTCATCTGATAATACTTTAAAATTTTAGGATGTATTTCATCAGATCCCATAGTTTTACAAACATCCAGCTTGAATAATAATATTTTGTCTTCTCATAAACTTTTGATACCCCCTCATAAACATCTTTTGTTTTCAAAGAATGAACTGATTGAAAAAATGTTTCTATTGCATCTGCTGTTTCAATGTGTAGGTCTGTTAATTCACCTGTCTTACATTTTTTTATCGCACCAGTATTTTTGTTAATTTTAGTTTTTGTTTTATTTGAATAATGATTTTTAATTGTATTTAATTTTTTTTTCATACTTATTTTGCTAATTTTCCATACGAGATATATTTCCTAATTCTTATTTTTATTCTATTTTACGATATTGCCTATACATTAAACAATTTTAATAGATTTCCTTGTTTAGAAAGAATATAACTTTTCTCAGCATTTAGAGTATTAAAACTGTAACCAAATTAATATTTTGTCCTTTTTCCGATACTAAGCTTGGGCCATTTTTCGTTGTTTTAAAAATATATATTAAACTTGTAACACCGATTAAACATTCATTATTTGAAAAAAAAACGATCCAATATAGCTTTCTCTAATCTATTACTAATCAATTTATCCACTCTATACCAGGTAAATGAAATCTCCGACCGTTATAATATTGAGACCTATCCAAAGTAAAAGTTAATTCAGTCAATTAATTTTGGAGTTTATAATAGTCTTTCTTTACTCAGATTCTTGATCTGTATATACATATAATATATATATATATTATATATATATATATATATATTATATATTATATACACACCCTTCGTATTAAAATCAGTTCTTTTCTTACAGCCAAACGTTTCATGTTTTTCGAACCAGTTCAGTTTTTCTATTTTAGAGTTTTATGTACATAAATAGCAGCCCACCCCACTCTCAATTAATGTGTATTTTTTTCCTGTTCATTCCGTATTCATTTGAATTTTGATATTTCCCATTTCCGCGTCTTTTTACCTTTTCGAAGATAAGTGTGTTCTGGAATACAAATATTTGTTAGCAATCAATTTTAGTTCTCTCATTTTTCTTTCTTAACAATGCGTTTTTTACAATATTTTAAAAAATTTTCTCCCTTTTTCTATTTTCATTTATTTGCACTAAGAAACTTCAATATGAGTGCCGTGTTCACTGTATACGGTTATATATGTATAATGCACGCAACCATATTGAGAATTTTCGACATGTTGTGTAGATAAAGTGTGTCTTCTTATAAGCTATATATGTGTGGTGAGTGACAAGTGATCCGACGATATTTATTTCCAACCGTCATTGGCGCCACTGGATATTTATTATTTTGGCAATAAAAAAAAATGGCGCAATTATTGAGGCGGTGTATGTTGGGGCTTATGTGTGCTCAAGGAAGAATTGTTTTTATGTTCAGTGAAGGAGAAATTAAGATGTCGGAAGCTGATGTGTAGAGTTGCATTGTTTAATTTATTTTAACTAAAGGTGGCGCATATGTATTTGTTATGTGCTATGGTATTTTGCACAATATTCCCGATGCAAACGGAGCATTTAGTTAAATTCTGTTATAAATAGCTTTATAGTTTATGTAAGCTTTTTCTTTGATTATTCTTATTGTTTATTTCTTTTTGATAACTTATGGTTTTCATTTCAATAAAGAGAAAAAGGATGAATGGAATAAAGAGGAAACTGAGAAGGATGAAGAAAAAGGAATAAGATAGAAAGGATGAAGAAGCAAGAAAGGAAAGAATGATTAAGGGTAGAGTAAAATGAGAAGTGAATAGCAAATAAATGAAGATGAATGAAAGTAAAAGAGAATAAATGGCTGGTTGCTTGGATTTTACGACATGTCAACCCTTGTTGGGTTATTTTATGCCGAAGATATTTTGTTTTATTTTTGTTGGGCATTCATTCTTTTTTCAAACTCAATTTTTAAACACATTTTTAATACGCATTCTATTATCTATTTAACCCATAGATGGGACTCTAACATGTACTACCACTCCATGTCAAGGGATGATAGTGAGGGAAAATTAGAGATAAGAGGATAGATGAAGAAGGGTTCATAAGGGAAAGGGAAACGAAAGAGAGGGAAGGATGGTGAGGAGGGGAAAGGGAAACGAGGAAGAGAGAAGAATAGTGAGGAGGCGGAATGGAAATAAGGAAAGAATAAATTAGACAGGGAAGGAGAGGGAGGAAAAGAGTGAGGGAAAGTATTAGAGAGAAAAGAATGGGAAAAAGTAGATAAAGTTGAGAAAAAATAACGAAAATTTAAAAGGAAAATAGATAAAAATCTTTAAAGACCGTAAGGAAAATAAATTGGAAAAGGAAACAAAGATATTCGGAAAAAAGGGAGTCCCAAATGACAAGAAATAGATGGTGTGGGTGGTGCAAAGAAGTCTAGACAATCCTGACTTCCGCCTGTTACTTAATATTCACTGAAAGCCCCGCCAACCCACCCCCAATGAAATGTAACACTCAGAATTCCGTTCATCTAGATTTGACACAAATGAATTGCGACGTGCACAGACTGTCGTCTCTATGGGCGCAAGAATCCGCCTGGTTTAGATTTAATGTTTCTGGCTGGTCTCCAGGAAAAGTCAAAACGACTCGCAAAGTTAGTACCACCTGTTTGCCTAGATCCATTCATGTTGGGTGGAACTATTGGTTTCACTTTCCTTATTCAAGTCTGTCAAGTGTACTTTCTCGTGTAACCACCAAGTATGTGTACTTGGGTACTAAGAGGGAAAAGTAACTCCGAGAAACATACTTCTTGGTAATCCATATTCGATTAACAACAATCAAGGAGAGTTAATATTTTAATGTCAACTAGATGTGGATTGATACTCACATAGAAAGATGATTTCAGACCAGTTTACTTGTCTTTACTGTTTTTATCAGAAAGATTCAACCGCTATGCAGACATATTGTTAAATCCGTACAACTTGAAAACATTAAAGATTCTGTTTACAAAAAAAAAAACGAAACTTTTTGATAAAAGTGAAAACCAAATATGAAGAAACTTGTATAGAATAATCAATATAGTTATTTACCCAACCCGTTCGCCATAGGAAGAATATGAAACAAGGTCACAAATATGGAACATCCAGCGAGGATCGAACTCCCTTTTCAATAGTAGGAGCATATAGTTAAATTCTGTTATGAATAGCTTTATAGTTTAGTAGCAGCAGCTACCCGGCGTCGCCTGGGTAAAGGGGCTATCTTTTTAAGATAGCCCCACAGATCCATTATTACTGAATCGTGAGTTGAATCCTCGTGGGCTACCCCATTTAAATCCCTATGTAAAAAAAAAAATAGACCTAGCATTGATCCAGCTACTCTGAAATGTTAATGTCTACTATCTAAAATATTAAATGAAAAAAATCCATGCTGTTATCATTTAAATTTTATTTTTAATTATCTTCACGAATATAAATCAAATCTCTATTATTTTTGCTCAAAAACCAAGCCCTGGTGATATTTAATATATATATATATATTATATATATATATATATATATTATATACATACACTTTGTCATTAAGTGTTTTATTTTCAAGTTCCTCTGAACATACCTATACACACAACTACCCTTTATATATGTATAGAAGATGTAGCTTTTTTCTTTGATTATTTCTTATTGTTAACTGATGGTTTTCATTTAAAATAAAGAGAAAAGGATGAATGGAAAAAGAGGAAATTGAGAAGGTTGGAGTAAAATGAATAAGATAGTATGAAGAAGCAAGAAAGGAAAGAATGATTAAGGGTAGAGTGTAATGAGAAGTGGATAGAAGACAAATGAAAGGGAGATAGAAAACATAAACAGGAAATGATCTGCAAGACAACTTGCTAACCATTACACAACGATTAGACACCTAGATAATGAATGTATAATAGTAACAATAATTTGTCTCAGAAATTTAAAGAAAGTTACGTCTCTACAGAGTCAACGTAAAAGTAGACTACGTTATTTCTCTGAATGTTTGAGATGAGCTTGATGATTAGTATTATCTGCGTTATGCGGACTATTGTCCTCATCTTCATTGTTATCTGTACAACGTTTCGGCCAATATGCTTTGAAGAAGGTCGGAGGACACCTCGGCCGAAATGTTGTACAGATACAATGAAGATGAGGACAATAGTCCGAATAACGCAGATAATACTAGATTACATTAGTTAAATCAGTGATATAAAAAAGCGATGGCAATGAATACAAGTAAAATTAGCTGTGTGGCTTAGCGTCGGTATCAGCCTGACAGAGAGGGAGTCTCTTTTTCACTAGCGATAGACCAGAGAGATTGATTTTACCTCTTATCAGCTCTCCACTTTACAGCACAGATTCAAGATTGTGCTAATGAGTTGGTGAGGGTCGGTATCGAACCCGGAACCTTGTGGCTCCTAGATGAATGCTCTACCGACTGGGCTAAACTGGCCCATAGTTTTAATTATAACCAAATATTTACAATGAATCAAATTTCGGTATCAAATAACCCATATGGGCGTTGATATGCCGTAAAACAAATAAATCAAACCAAAGATTTCCTGATAAAAGATCCCAGCATTTCAAGTTATGGAAAAATGCCACGAAGAATTTATCAAATCTAATTTATCTGAAATTCAGTGTAAGGCCATAGAAATCCTGTGAAAATACTTTGATGCCGAAATAATTATGCTAAACATTTATCAGAACTGCTGGGCACTTTTGCATCAACCTAATTCATATATTAGGTAATTACTGCAAGTATCAATGCATTTTTAGATTCGCAAGATGACGTCAAATAATCGACGTCTGTGTTATATCTTATTGAGTTATCATCACTGGCAAGGAAGCTGCCCAAAGAACAACTGACTCTTTTGTAAATACTTGCCTCATTTTTCTTCGACTATTTGGTCCTGTTTTTCTTATATATAATTTGTGAGATAAATAGATATATGAAAACCTTAATATCTAAGAAATAAATTTATTTCGAGCGACTTAAAGAGGCAAAGGTAATAAAAATGAATTTATTTCTGGTATATTAAGATTTTCATATATCTATTTATCTATAATATACTTCGTATATGTAAAAATATGCACATACTCTGATATAATCTATTTATATAGACTTATCAAGTCTCTTCAGTGTGGCTAGACATTTGTAAGCTACCTACAGACACCTGGCTGTCATTACCTACAGAATACGAAGGCTATTTTAACTGTTTTAATACACACATTGCTTTGTATGTAAAGGCCGCCATAGAGTGCTCCATCTTTTTATTACGTTTGAGTTCTCAATTTTGGTTGAATCCCATCACTGAAACGACTGATACCATTTACACACACACACACACACACACACACACACACACACACACAATATATATATAATATATATTATATATATATATATATATATATATATTCATATTCGCTGAATATAGTTTAAGCAAATCTGGAATAAAATGGATAAGAATCAGATAGATCATTCTCTATCAGACTGTTGTGTAATTTTCCTTATTTGAAAAGCGAAGTAGAAAATGAATAATTATAAAATGTCCACCAAACGAATTTCCAGCCATTTTGTTTTCAGTTAAATATATAAGTCAGCCATTTTGGTTTCTTGATTTTTCTGATTTGTTAAAAGAACCTTTGTTGAGTATTATCCCTCAAATTTGAATTAATGAAACGTGGGGTTTGATAAGAAAAACCAAGAAGCCAAAAGGTATTTGATTAATCATGTCATCCTATTTTGACACTTCATTTTCAGTATTTTACGTATTTTTAAGGTTCTCCGTGTTTTTATGCCTTTTTTCTTCTTGCTTATTCATTTTATCTGTAATTCCTCGCCCCCTTTTTTCAGTACGTTGTTCTCATTATCTTTAACTTTTTTTGCGGTAGATGAAGGGCATTCTTTCTTCGTTTGTACCACTTTTTATATTTTTCTAACCCACATTGTTCGGTTTTATATTCTCCTTCTCTCTCTGTTCCTCCACATACAATATTCCCTTTTATTTTCTCTATCTTCCTTCCCTCAAAACGTTCGGTTTTCTTCTCTGTCTCTTCCTTCTCCACAATGTTCATCTCCTTCGCCCCCCCCCCACAACATTCACTTCTATTTTCTCCATATGTATATTTCGCGTTTTTTTTTTATTTTTTTTTTGGTTTGTTTTTTTTGTTTTTTTCTTTTGTCTCATTTTCTTCCATCTATATTTCTTTTTATGTATCTCAGCACCAAGTTTCTCCTCAAACCAAATCCCCTATCTCTTTTACTTTCTTCACTTACCTCTTCACTCTTTTTCATCCTATTACCTTTTCCTACCTCAAACTCAATGACGCACAAACTATAATTCCCTTTCTATCACTCTTCCATCTCTCGCCTCTATCTATCTCTCACCCTTCTCACCCTCTCTCTTTCTCTCCCTCACTCTTTCTCTCCCTACCCCTCTCTCTTTATTTCTCCCTACCCCCTGTCTTTATTTCTCCCTACCTCCCTCTCTCTCTCTACTCTCCTACCTCCCTCTCTCTCTCTCTACCTCCCTCTCTCTCTTACTCTCCCTACTCTCTCTCTCTACTCTCCCTACCTCCCTCTCTCTTACTCTCCCTACTCCCTCTCTCTCTTACTCTCCCTACCTCCCTCTTCTCTGCCCCTCTCTCTTTATTTCTCCCTGCCCCTCTCTCTTTATTTCTCCCTGCCCCTCTCTCTCTCTTTCTCCCTCTCTCTTACTCTTCCTACCTCTCTCTCTTTCTTTCTCACTCACCCTCTCTCTCTCATACACATTTCATTCATAGCCACTGGTTCGAATTTATTTTCTGGTTGTCTAATCTTCAACCCACTTTCGAGTTACACAGCTCGTTAACCTTCACTCATCGCTCGAATTACATCACCCAATGATTAAAAGACCCGTTTTTTCCCCAGCTATTAAACTGTCACGCAAATAATAAACCAAGAAGAACTACCTGAGGAAACACAAGTAATCCTCATCACGTTTCGACCCTAACATTTCAGCTCAAGATATCAGCTCAAAGGCTCAAAATTGTCTTAAGACGAATGTACATTTATTCATGCTCTTTTAGGTTAGAAACAATTGGAAAAGGTTTTAGCAGCTACAAAAGATATTTCCAGAAAATGATCGAGCACCAA
The DNA here is from genome assembly GCA_023376005.1 of Doryteuthis pealeii. Classification (NCBI taxonomy): domain Eukaryota; kingdom Metazoa; phylum Mollusca; class Cephalopoda; order Myopsida; family Loliginidae; genus Doryteuthis; species Doryteuthis pealeii. The sequence goes on from CM042142.1 coordinate 98,328,845, forward strand.
CCAAGTATATGATTGGAAAATGGATAACGATAAAGGGAAGACGAAAAACGTTCGGTTATTTCCTTATTTTTATTACCATGATTATTTATGTATAATACGCACTATTTTTCCAGCCCAAAAGTTAGGAGTATGTATTTTACACGAGGACTATATAATTAACTTTTTTCGGCCACATGAGTCCAAAATATTTCGTTTTTTTTTTTTAGAAAATGTACACGATATAATTTCTTATTCAGTAAAAACTGCTAAAAATTTAAACAAATACTAAATTTGTTAAATTTAGTAGAAAATCTAAATTTTAGATTTTTTTTTCTTCAGAATTTTGTAATCTACAGATAGGGGTCGGTTTAGCTCAGTCGGTAGAGTGTTCGCCTAGGAACCACAAGGTTCTTGGTTCGATACCGGCCATCGCCAACTCAGCGATCTGTGCGGTAAAGTGGAGAGCTGATGGTAGGTGTAACGCTCCACCTCATATGCTAAAATATTCTCCTTAGTCTAGCGCTAGTGAAAAATGGGGATAGACTCCCTCGCTGTCTGGTTGATACCGGCATTAGGCCGCCCCGACGACTTTACCTACTTTACAAATAGGGGTGCGTGTTACATAAAAATGATTACGTCACGTTGTTTTCATCCGGGCATATAGAATATGTTTGAATAAGTAATTTTGTAACATCACATACAGAATTTTCCATAAGACGAAAATTTTTGACTGAATCTATTCTTTGAACCAATAAAGAAAATCTCTTTATAAATTTATTTTCGCGCTGACAGCACAGATTCTCATGACCGTCTCTCTCTATCTATCTATCTATCTATCTATCATCTCATCTTGCAGATGAAGAGAGAATAGATGAATGTATACCTTTCTCAATGTGAAATGCAAACAGCCTGGTACAGGATTTGAACCCTGGTCGTCGAGTTCATTTCCTATAAAGATTACCATTACATCACGCGACTCCACTAAAGCTAAGATATTAATCCGAGATAAAGAAAGAAAAGTTTTTAGCAAAGTTTAGATTATCAGATGTATTTTAGAGACAGCGTTTTAATTTAAAATCCAACGTTTTTTCTTCCTTTTCTTTTTTTTTTTTTAACTTATGACAATTAATATTATTTGTATTTGTTTGTGTTTGGGCTATTGGGAAAGTTTGACTGAAATATTTTTAGGGAAGGAAGGACGCAAAAGCCTGGAAGATGATATCTTCAACGTCTTGCATGCCGTTGGTTAATCGCTTCTTGTCAGGCTGTGGGGTTGGTGTTTCTGGTTTAATGAAGGAAAAGTCTATAATTAAATGGGCGGACAGTTTTTTACGAAAAAAAATGTGCATTTGATCTGGAGATTCCAATGTATCTTTTGTCTTCGGTCTCAATTTTCCTTATCCCCCACCTCTCTCTCTCTCTCTCTCTCTCTCTCTCTCTCTCTCTCTCTCTCTCATAGTTACCCTTACCAAGGCTAAATAATCCAATCTCATATACAAGGTTATACTCAAAAGCTCGGAAAATTTGGACATTTCGCTTCGGAACCACAAGTTTCCGATCCTCAGCGCATGAGTAGCACAGCTTGGATCTGAGTGGTAATGGGGAGTTGGTGGTTGGTGTGGTGCCCCACCTCAGACGTAAAAACAATCTCCCTGGTCTAGCACTAGTGAAAGGGGATAGATTCCCTCAACCATAGGTCACTCCGCCGACTTTACTTTTACTTTAGTCATATTCCAAATTAATCAGCATTTCCTGTGTCTCGCCTGATATTTTACGCGATTTTCGAAATCACTCCAAGAAAATAAAGAACTTTATTTTCTATCACTTTTTTTTTCTTGATGGCCGCCATTTCACGTATATAAGTCCCGTCTATAAAATCACTTTGCGCGAAGGAGTTTTGCAAGCAAGTCTCGCAGATCATTACTACTATAATGAGTTTGTTTCTCACTGGGTGTTTCATATTTATTCTCTTTTACCAAATCAAGCTGAGTGATCATTCTGAGTAAACAATTTTAATGTGTGATAATCATATTCACAATGACATGATTCTCCACGTCGCATCCGTCGGTGAGGCTTAGGATACGCTGGCTGTATGGCCCACCAAAAGGCGGGTCCTGGGTATGGTACTAAATTGTATCCGATGGTGAGACCTCTGTTCTGGAGTTCTGGAGAGTTATTAGTACCTCTTGATTGCCACTACTCCCAGTTCCACTCTGACCAGGAACGGTAGTATTTGTTAAGGTCCCATCTCAGTCAAATAGATGTTTAAAAATATTTAGATTCGATAGGAATGCTTGATGCCATGTAAATTTGTATTAAGAATAGTTGCATGAGGTTATAATTGTTTACTAAAGATCATTATTAGTTATTTGAAATCATATAACAGCAAAGAAATGGTTATTATTAAATAGGATTACATGAAATCATATAACATGTGTACAAATTTGTATTCGATAGGAATACTATATAACTGTGTGCAAATAAATGTAAATACAAACATAATGAACGCGATCCTCTAACTTCTGGGCATAAAATAACCCAACACGGATTAACATGCTATTAAAAGCAGTAAATTCATCCATCGACTACGTTATGTGCCTTAAATTTATTTACTGCATTTTTTTTAATTATGTATCTATGTTTAAGAAAAAGAACTTATGCACACACCTAATATTTCAAGTATTCTTTTAAGCTTGCAATACTTTTGAGACAAACGTGTTAAACTCCGATAAAAACAAATCTGTAGATAAAGAAGAAAAGATAATGGTTTTTCATGCTTCGTCGGATTGGAAAGAGTTAATTAGCAAGTAGGTTTTGCTGGGTGGATATAATCGCTATATTGACTGCATGATGGAGCATTCGCTGTTGAAACCCATCAGCAGATAAATATCTTTAGGCAAGCTATACCGAAATTTGAACCTATGTAACTTTTTGTTTAATTTATTTACGTGGTTTTTTTTTTGGGGGGGGGGGGGTTTTTTTTTACGTTCATTCATTTGCCTAAGATTCGATACAATGGACCATGAAAAATCCTGCCTTAAATACGAGAAGGTAATATTAAGAAGAAAAAAAAAGGAAAAAATAAGTATCTAAATGAACCGAGAAAAAAGGTGTGTTAAATACGAGAAGGCTCTAAAAATGTGAGAACAAAAGGAGAAACCAGACAAATATTTAAACGGACTCGGAACAAGTCCTAAACACGACATGCTATTGTAAAACGAGGAAGAAACAAACACCATTGACGATTTTATGATCTTCTCACTTTCAAAATGGTTTCTCGCAAAGTTTTATTTTATGTTCGCAAGCGGATAATCATGGTTTTTATGTGTATGTTTTTTTTTTCTTTTATCATTCATAAAGTATAATTGCATTCTTCTTTGAGAATTTTTTCACGATTTTAATCAACATATGTGACAATATAAACTTGCACCTGAAAAAATAGAAATATTCTGAAATTGCTTTAAACATACTGATATTATTTGAATTACCCAGTTTGGCATTTTTTTTTTCTCTCAATGTTTCCAGATTTCCACAAAATTCAATTTAGCTCTGTCAATCAAACGTCTTTTTTGAGAATATTTTCACCCGACTGATCACGTAATCACCATTAAAAAAAAAAAAAACTTTTAAGAAGCAACTACACAAAAAAAATGTAAATATGAATGTATAATGAAAGCGATTTTGAAATGGGTTGAAATGCCGTTAAAATCAATCAATCACTAATGTTTATTTAACAAAATTCAAATTTTCTGTAACCTTATTCTCTTCTGTTTTACTATATTACTATACTTATTCCCTCAGCTTAGCTTAAATGCGGCACAAGGCCAGAAATATTGGGGCACTCAGTGAGAATCGAACTCACTAACAATGGTTTGCGAATCTAACGTGCTAACCATTACACTACGTGAGGTGCTCCTTCTGTTAATATTTTGTTCAAAATCTTTAAATCTTTTCTCTGCTACAAAGCAAGACCCCCTCCACATACACATACCTACTTGAGTGTTTAATTAACCCCTAGTTATTACTACTAATTGGAATGAGATGAACAAAAAGCCTCCAAATCCATAAATACTTTTGTCGCTGTTCCGATACTTGTCAATCCCTAACGAAATCCGCGCCATAAGCCACGATTGACTCATTTATATAAACAAACAAAATTTTGATCCACATTCGTCTCCTTGCTTTCGGCAGATATTATTTTCAGCTTTCATAATTACTTACACAATAAAAACAGATCACTTAACTTTTGAAACATACTTATAAAATTCATTGTTATTATTGTAACAAAAATCACTGGGGATTCGCTGTGTTGCCGTTTCATATTCTTTCATACAATTAGACTGCCCTGTCGACAGGGCTTATATAAATTCATGTATGAATTAAGAGTATCTCGTCATGTAGCTCCGGCCCACGCCGGGGGTCCAGTGGCTTCGGCCTGGATCTTTACGAGTTAATAGCGTTGATCCCAGGGGGCCATCCCCCAGGCAACACCTGCCCCTCGATTTAAAGGGGCAGGGCTGGGTTTATTGCCCAGTGCCTGAGGCACCCCCCTTGAGGGGGAATGCCGACGGGATCGACGCAATTTTTTTCACCTGCCACTCCATGAGCTTCGGTTTGTGGGTGGTCCCACGTTAATAGGGACTTTGTGCCTGACCCGTACAAGTGGGGTACGCGGTAAATATCATGTAGTAACGGTTGACAAGGCTGTCATTTGTACAACTACAGTTTGTATATCTTCTTCCTTGCTGGGTACCGTATATTTGTGCCGTTGTAGTGTACTAAGCTAAATTTAGTAAATGCCTAAATAAACTGGTTTTTCAGTCTGTAACCAGCTCGTAATGTAAGTACTTGTAGTGCATATTAAACGATTCTACCCCGAGTTCAGGATGATAAAAACGTGTTCATTTCTATTTCCGATTTAATGGGTGTCTGGGCAAATGTTAATTCTTTTCTTTTATTTCCATTTCAGAAAAGTTAACCTGAAAGAGAAAAAACGAATTCTTCTTTTTTATTATTTCGAATTGGCACCACAACTAAATAGAACTGCGGGCAACCGTTATTTTGTATACGACCAATGAATGATTATAATTTTCGATATGTCAGGCAGCACATTTCTGTTCAGTACGTAAAGACTAGCGTAAAGAATCAGGTTTTTTTGTGTGGGGGGGGGTCTTTTTTTCGCGAGGACTACGCCAGATTCTTAGTGATAATAGTCACTAATACTAATAGATCTGGTCTGCATACTCCCCCCCCCAATAAAGAGTTTTCAAATTTCAAAAAAAGATACCCTAAGCTTTAAAAACAAATCACCTTTTATCTACCAGATTATAAAGAGTTTCTAAATACAGTGTTACCTTGACTTACGAGTGCTTCAACTTACGAGTTTTCAGAGTTACGAAATGTCACTCGGTCGATAGTTTGCTTCAAATCGTGGTACGAGCGAGCTTCAAATAAAAATATTATCTATAAAAAATAAACTTTAAAACATGTTTTAGCACATAATTTATTACATTCCATCTTATTTTTTATACAATACAGTGCCATTTTTTTTTTCTTATAAAAAAACGTAACAAAAATAGGGTGTTTGGAGGGGCAGGAACGGATTAATGGCATTTCAGTTTATTTCAATGGGGAAAATTGGTTTGGTGTACGAAAAAATTGAGTTACGAGCGGAAAGACTTAAACTCGTAGGTCAAAGTACACCAGCATATTGGTAGTTCGTCAACCCGACTGCCGCCGAGAAACTGTACCAGAGCACATGTTCCGGAGAATCAGGGATAATGTGCCGCACAGGAAATCCATGTTCGGTGCCGGAACAGCGGCTGAATAGAACGGAAGGCACACTTGCTAAAGACGTTTCTCATATAGAGCTCTCTTAAAGACCCTGGGTGGGGGTGTTGTATTATTAATTTCATCTTTCAGGGCACCCACCATAGTAAAGTCTTTAGAAAAGTAGTCTAACCGATTGTTAGTACTGTAAGTTCTACTTTTCTAGACTGGGATTTATGTCAGTTTAAATCTAGCTTAGTAAATACGTGTTTTCAATGAAGGCATAAACTCTAAGCTCCCTTCTTGATAGCCTATCAGTTTTAGTGTATATTTTTAACTGATATGCGCTTACGTATACCATGAAGAGATGAGGGCACTGTTGTGTATCTTTTCTGACGGTAAAGCAATACTTGTGTAAATCACAATCCTTAAGGAAGAACCGGCATTGTCCTCAGAAAAATTGATTGCGCACATGCAGGTGGAACGCTGCTATAGTAACATTTCCATACGGGTATATATCTCTAGGGTTGCAGCGACAGGTGCACATTTATGACAACAAAAATTGGATATTTGTTTGCCTGCAACAATGGACAGGTTTTTTTCTCGAGATTTTTTAGACAAAGCAGAACTTGATCGAAAATCAACAAACCTTGATATATATATATATATATATATATATATATATATATATATATATATATATATATATATATGAAGCAAAAAAACTTATAAAACAGGAATATTTTTTTATGTTATTTATTTTTTTAATTGTTCTCACTTGGTTCGACCTGAAGTCATCGTCAGTAGAGAAGAGTTCTTGGGGGTGAAAATGTTTTTTAGAAAGTTTTTTAAAAATGTTTTCGAAGTGTTTGAAAAGCCACAAAAGAAGGAACGGAATATATATATATATATATATATATATATATTTGGGAGAATATGTGCTTAATTGAAGTCGAACCTAATTTTTGAAAGTTAATTCATTAATAATTAATTAGGCGGGATTTAACTACTTAAATGTAAGGCTAAACAAATCGAGAAAAATCAATCTCTGTATGTACATTTCAGCCTATTAGGCCTCATCAGCAGAGCTATAGATACGAAGATCGCCTCGTGTGTGATTTGAAACCTAATAGGCTGAAATGTACATACAGAGATTGATTTTTCTCGATTTGTTTAGCCTTACATTTAAGTAGTTAAATCCCGCCTAATTAATTATTAATGAATTAACTTTCAAAAAATTAGGTTCGACTTCAATTAAGCACATATTCTCCCAAATATTGTCGGCTGAAAATAGCCATATGTTTGTTTATATATATATATATATATATATATATATATATATATATATAAACTTAAAAACCGGTTGCGTGACCTTAATGTAATTTGGCAACCAGAGGGAACTTTGGGTTTACTCAGTTTGCAGTAAAACGCAAAGAGCCTCATCCAGGATTTGAACTTGGGTCACCGATTCCGTTTACTACCACAATAACCGTTACGCTAAACACGCCTCTCTGCGCCTTTGTTAATAATGTAGAGAAATGATGGTGAAGACTGTAGTAACTTCTATTCTCATCGAGTGCCTCATATTTATGGCCTTATGGCAGACTAGGTTAAGCTTTAGTTTAATAAATACCTGTACCAAAAACAAATAAGACGTCCAGATAATCATATAAACATTAACTCACGTACTCAACAATGGCGGCTTCAGAACGGAAGCTAACAATAATATACATTACTGGTTAAGAGATCTTCGAATCGTCTGGGTGCAGTGATGTTTGACACGAATAGCAATCACAACATTTATTCCTCTTTCTTCTTTCACCCGTCTCTCCACCGACCACCACCACCACCACCCTCAGGTTTCTTTCACCTGTCTCTCCACCCACCCCTCTTTCTAACATTCTATCTATTCCCCATTCATTGATTCGTACAATCAAGATGCACTTCGCGTTGTCTTCTCTGCAGCCGACTCGCTGTAATTGTTTGTGTTATGCATGACTCACTGTGCTCCTCTGATTGGTTGCAAATGTGCATGACGTCACATCTGTCAACGCCGACCAGATGACAGGCCTTGAGCAGAATGTATTCGTCTTCGTCTTCGGGGAGAATGGGAAAGAATTAGTGATATCAAAAGAATAGATAATAGAATTAGAGACGGGTGAGAAGGTGGTTTTGATGAAGAAAAGATGATAATTATATTTTCCAGGTCTTCTTCTGGAGATCTGAATTTAGGGTTCAATGTGTCACCATATATTTGGTTTTCAACTGACTTTATCTTCGCAGAAAGATTCGCTGCGTTGTGATTGCAATTGTCGACAATGTTTTTGTTATCTTTTTGTTATATAATAAGGAAAATTTTCTCTTTGTAGTTATTTTTATTATCATCATTATTATAATTATTAGTTTTTCACACCTGCCGTAGCCGGTGGTTCACTGGAGGCTGAGTGACAGCAAGTCACCTCAGGTCTCCAGGACTCTTCTGAGTATTCTAGCCGATCCCAACAGTGCTGTAGTTTGGATAGTCTTGATTCTTCCTCTGATTTCCGATTCACCCAAATTCTTTTCCAGAGCTTTGGGGATCGTTCCAAGTGCACTAATTACAATTGGTTCGACCTTCACCTTCAATTTCCACAGTTTCCTCAATTCTCTGGCAAGGTCTAAGTATTTGTCTATCTTTTCGCTTTCTTTCATTTTCATTCGGTGGTCAGCCGGGAGGGCAAAATCCACTAGATGACAGGTTCTTTTCTTCTTGTCGATCAATACTATTATTGTTATTATTTCGATCCTTGCGAAGTTTCCACGCCATCGTTAGCTGGTGGCCTTTTACTGGAGTCTGAAGAACAACAAGTCTCCTCGGGTCTACTGGTCTCTTCTGAATATTCTAGCCGATATTAACAGTACTTTTGTATGGATTATCTCAATTCTTCCACTGATTTCCAAATCCTTTAGTTTGTTTTCTAAGCTTTTGCAAGAGCACCAACTACAATTGGTATCACTTTCACGATTAGTATCACTTTCAAATTTTTTTTCTTCAATTCTCTGATCTCCAGTTCCTTCAGTCATTTTTTTATATGCTTTTTGGGACCGCTCCATGTGCACCAATGACAATTGGTATCACTTTCACCCTCATATTCCACAGCCTTTTCAATTATTTAGCAAGGTCCAGGTATTTTTCAATTTTTTCGTTTTCTTTCATCTTCACCCTGTGATCTGCTGGGACTGCAAACTCTACCAGTTGACAAGTTCTCTTGTTAATCAATATTAGGATTAGTCTTCTGGCTGGACTAAGATAATCCGTCTGTATTACAAAGTCCCAAAGAATTTATTAAATCATAAAGGCCTGATGTGTCTTGCTATTTAGTTTACATACAAAAAAAAACAGGCTTCTCAAATTTTGTCCCTTTTGTTCTTCCGTACTCGGCTAACAGTTTGTCAAGATGCGCACGTTTCTTATGTACAGTGAAACGTAACAACTTGATCTTTGATTTGTTTTGACAAGAAAATTGACGTTCCTCCTCGTTAAAGATATCTTACAATCCAGTTAATTAGATATAAGCAAATTGTTGTGGAATCAAATCCTACGGGTGCCTAACTGATTTTAAGAAAAGAAAATTAATTAGATGTTCGATTTTTGTGACAGATCCAGCTATCACTGAATAATCGAAGTATTTTGTTAGGCTGTAAGTGTTGTTTACATTTTGCTATCTAAAACCGGGTTTTAAGTTGACAAACGTATTTTTAGCGACTAACTTCATGTTATCTTTCAAATAAATGTAGAAATAAAAATTTTAAGTAAATATCTAAATTTCGCAATACGTTTAAAAAAGATTGATGTAAAATCTGTGTACGTGTTTTTATCATATACGTGATTGATCGTTATATCATATAGCCAGCGTTTTATACATCTTGCGTGGTTAAGTTAAACGATTGTGATCAAAATATCGGATGTTCTGAATACAATGCCTGTTTACTTCTAAGATTGATTTAGTCAGATTGCTGCAGAAACTTTCAGACTCAAACCAATGTTTTTATTTTGTCTACTCCGTAATACTAAATTATATGAATGAATGAGCTGTCAAAGTAGACATTTCATCATACTTACCACGCTGTTTGAGCGTCCCATCATGGTGAAGTGGTTAGCAAGCTAGTCTCGCTGAACCATTACTACTGAATAGCGGGTTCAATCCTCGCTGGGTATCCCACACTTGCAACCTTGTCAATCCTACCCGGAGCGAAAAGATTGGGTAAATAAATACTCGCAAACTGTTTTCTCAAATTTCTAAAAAAAAAATAAAAAATAAAAAATCAGTTATTTGTTTTTAAGTAAATAATCATTCTTTCTTGGTTAGGAAAAGAACTTTTCAGCATTGTCTTACATACTCATTTCTGAATGTGTGTTTTGTAAACTTATTTTGGTTTTTGTGTGTGCGTTTCGCTTTGTTTCGATCTGTGTGTACGCACGCATGCACACTAGTTCAACAAAGATCGCATTTAGAAAATAAGCCGTCCGTGAAGGAAAGAATTACTCTATTCCTTTTCAAAAATTCTTTGTGTTTTGATTCGATAACTCAGATTTCTATTAAAATGTAACAATTCCGGTTTTATTTTCTATTTAAAAGTCCATTCAAAAAATGTGAAAGAGAAAGAAACGAGGGGGTGGATGAGAAATGAGTAAAATGAAAGAGAGGATTGTTGAAGGGGAGGAGCAAAATAGATAGATAAATGAATTAACTATAAAAAAATGAAGTGAAAGAATGACTGAAGAAAGAAATGCAGAAAAAGGAGAGAAAAGGAAAAAGGGATACATAAAGGAAAGAAGGAGCAAGCGAGGGAAAAAGAATGAGAAACGGGTAGAATAAAAGAGAGAAGAAGAAATTAAAGGAAAAAGAGGTAAATGTTTATGGGAAGGACTAAAATAGATAAATGAATTAGCTTTTAAAAAAATGAAAGAGGAATTGAAAGAGTGTTAGAAGAAAGAGAATTGCAGAAACTGGGAAAAATTATAAAATATTTTAAAGGAGAGAAAAGAACATGAAGGAAAAATGAGGGATAAGAATTAAATGAGATAATGATTTGTTTGTGTGTTTATTGATTTTAACGGCATACCAACCCGTCTGGGGTTATGTCATGCCTAACGGTTAGGAAGTAATACATATCGTGTATTTACATTTATATTTTTTTAGTAATTGGTTTTAACAATGTGTCAGCATTATTGGGGATTATATATGGTATTGATTAGTTTCATGTCTATATTCTATGGTATAATTTTATTTCTATCCAAAAAAGAGAAGAAAAAATGAGATAATGAAGAAAGATGATAAAACAAAATAAAAGGAGAAAATATATAGGGAAAGGAAATTAGGATTAAAAAATAATGAGATTTATCTATATTAATATTTACTAATATTAATATAGATAACTCAAAAAATAGATTTGGTCTATATGGGGCACCCAGTGCGGATTGTACTCATTACACTAAAACAATCTGTGAGACAAGCTTGCCAATAATATTTTTTTTTCAAAGCAAGGCTTAGAAATATTCACCAAACTAATATTACTCAACCACAACGGGGAGTCTCTGTGGCGTAGTGTATAACGTACAGGACTACGACATCGGAGTAAACGAGTTCAAATTCTAGTAACACTATTACGTTTACTTTCGGACTAATAACTTTGGGAAAGGCATGAACCTTCTCATCTCCCAGTTATGGGTTAAGTAGTACCACTATTGTTCACCTAAGGCCGGTTTAGCTCAGTCGGTAGAGCGCCCGACAAGGAACCACAAGGTTCCGGGTTCGATACCGGCCCTCACCAACGCAGCGTATGAGTAGCATAGAAAGCTGTGCGGTAAAGTGGGGAGTTGATGGTAGAAGTAGTGCTCCGCTCAGACGCCAAAAAAAATCTTCTTGGTCTAGCGCTTGTGAAAAAGGGATAGACTCCCTCGCTATCTGACTGATACTGACTTAAGGCCACCCGACGACTTTACTTTCTACCTGTTGTTCTCCTAAAAGATGGCTTGATATGTCACTAAACAAAGAAACCAAGCCAATAACCACAAATCCACGACCTCAGTAAGAATTAAAGTTCACTATAGTAGTAATAGCCTTTAAGACTAGCTTTTTTAATCATATATACATTTTATAAAGGGCAGTTGGTGTGTATGTATGTCCGGATTAAACTATGAAAATAAAACCATTAACAATAAGTAAATATATATACACATTAATATCACCAGTTCTTGCTTTTTTTGTGTAAATTATGAAATTGATTTATATTCAAAGATATTTAAAATTAAAAACATACATAGAAATAGCATTAAAATTCTACTTAAAAATGTCCCGGGTATTTGTAAATATCAAAAGTTAGTTCAATACATTTTAGATTTCTCTCTACAAAGATACTTTAAAAATCAAAATATACATAGAATAGGATTGAATTCTAATAAAAATCTCAGAAAGTTAGATCAATAATACCTTTTTTTCCCTCTACCAAGCATGCTGGTACCGCTTTTAGGATATTTATTTATAAGATTTAACTTTTATCTTGCAACAAGTGGTGGAGTTGATAATACAATTGTAATGGTTTGTGTTATTAGATTGCCGTAACATTGTGGTGAGGATTGGAAATTTTCCCATGTTTTTCTTTAGTTTTAAAATAATTTAGTGTTACGTGAGGTGTGGAGAATAGAACGTTGTAAATGATATGGCATTGAAAATGTTAAAAATTGAAAGGACTATGAAGATTGGTGTCGAATTAAGAAATAGATTAATTTTCAAAATAAAAAATTTAAAAAGAAATAGATGAATTCTCAACTAGAATCACGTTCGACCATTTCCCCAGACACGCTCTGATTTGGTGCTTGCACGCACCAAACCGAAGTTTATTTATTATATACGGAGAAATACATTCTTTTTCTTTTCTTTCTCTTTCGCCTTTTCATACAGATGAATTTCATATGCTTATACATTTTCCTTTTCGGCTACACAATAATGTAACAACTGCACCTTGTCTCCTACCTCGTACACACAACTATGTGTATAGTGAATGGTATAGACAGTATTTTATGTCAGATTGTTTTTTTGTCTTCGTAACTTCTGATTGGTTTGGAATGTAGTATCTATTCACTCTAAGTAGGACCCATGCGTGCCTCTTCAGTATGTCTGGCTAGAATCGCACATCAATGGATATAATTACTTATCCTGAACATATGTATTATATATTATAATATATTATATATATATATATATGAAAATTGGATTAGTTTCCGGTGAAATTGGTCTCCATCGGTTTGTTGATATAAACAAGTGTTTTAATAGAGTCAGCGATATAACTAAACATAAATTCGAGCCTACATTTGAGCTGTAGAAGTAAGTCGTACGGGCGGCCTAAATTCGGTATCAGCTGAAGCGAGGGTGTCTAATCCCCTTTTCACTAGCGATAGACGCAAAGGAGATTATTTTAGCGTCTGAGATGGAAGCGCCCACACTATTACCAACAGCTCCTTACTTTACCGGCAACAGATCCTGTGCTACTCATACGCCGAGATTTGGCGAGGGCGGTTATGAACTAGGAATTTGGCTCTTAGCCGAACGCTTACCGACTGCGCTAACGGCCCAATACTTCAAGTGGATTTAATTCTGAAGGATCTTATGGTGAAACTACGAATAGGTTAAGTTTCTAGTACATTACACAGTAGTGTGTGTGATGTGTGGTGTGGTTGTGTGTGTGTGTATAAAGGATTTGTCAGTTGAATAAAGAGTGAAATTAAATTAAATATTAAATTAAATTAAAACTGAAATTAACTACCTATAGTTTGAAGGGTATTTTACTTTACTCTGGCTACGGTAGGATGGTAACACAGTAAAACTTTTAAGGCAGGCGTACGGCTGGTTGATTCAATAGTTTTCCGTCTACTAGACAAGTTGATACCAAGGTAAGATCAAATCTCCCTACTATTTACCCCGAGTTGAGAAGAGATGGTTTTTGCCTTTCCCAAGGGCATTCGTACCTAGTGATGTTGTTTAAATTTTTAGAGTGGCTCTATGTCTGAGTGGTAAAGGAAATCTAATTTTTAAATCGTACACAGCGTGCTTGGTAGCGGCTAAACATTTAACGGATAACAATCTTAATTATGTGCGTATGCGTTTATCTTATAACTTTTTGGTATTTGACATTTTGGAACAAATTTTAGATTTCATACTACAGTCTACAGGCTGTCTTAACAATGCTTGTGCATGAATTGTCTCCGATTCTTCTCTTTTAATTATTATACTTTTTGTCATTTAGTTATAATGAATTAAATAATAATGAATTACGTTAGATTAGAGTTTAGGGCACAAAGGGCAGATAGATTGTAAGCTGGACGCCCCAGATAGATAGAGATAACAAGACGACTCGAACACTAAGGCTACATGAGAGTGACTTTAAAATGCTCTTTGGAAATGCTCAATATCATCTGTTTCACCTTACACAGATTGATAAATAGTAGGACGGCTTTGTATTTTGTGGCCTTGGTAAGGTAACCAGTCTGGAGAAGGAAAACTCTGAATTTAAACATCTGTACGGTTGCTCAAGAATTGGTCTATAATCACATCCTGCCCGTGGTGGAGGAGGTTTGGGTAAATATCACCACTGATAAGCAAGACCTAGTACAACGATCCCTCGTTATTGAATTCAAACTGTGTCACCTGTATTTTATACTATCATCGGACCCACTGGCTGTGAAACTCACTGCTTTTAATAATGCTATTAATAGAATCCTAGTTTTTTAGAAACAGTTCTTGTCAAGAAATGACGTAGCAACGGAAAACAAAAAAGCATCCTAGAGTGGTTGATCTAGAAAATGAAGTCAGAGAGGTCGATCGTCGGTTCAGGATCAGGTATCATCTCTAACGGTAGTATGAGACAGGGTACAGTATTACTCGCGATGTGGTAAGTGAATTATCCAGGTCATTTTATGGGCTCACTTAAAAAGTCATATGAAAACAACTATATCTGATGATACGCAGAGATGCGATAGTAGGATGCGTCTGCGTCTTAGCGAACAAATTTTAAAGGGCGCAATAATCAATATAATCGAGTACGCGCTCCGTGTTTTATCCTTTTTCGAATGTGCCCACAAGCCATTTCTGACAGCTGTTGTATTATTTCGCCAATAGGATTGGTCGGAGAATGTTACATATACACATCAGGATTAGGTTAGCAGATAAAGGGGCGTTTACACAGCTTATAGTAATAGACTTCCCCGATCATATAAATAAAAAAACAACTAACACCAGCTACAGGTACAAGCGCAACTTATAGTTTGGACGCCATAAATTTTCCGGGACTTATTCAAAGGCCGAATTTGTGCGTCTCAGGAGCAATAATCAGAGATGGCGAGTCAATCAGAATCACTGTATGGTACATTATTTCTTGTTTCTGAACCTGGCGGCGCTGGAGAATCTATAGACTATCATTTCACGACTAATATTAACTCTGCAGAATGGTTGCGACCACCCCCGCAATGGGAACAAGTTAACATGAGTGGTGACTGCGTGAGGCTAAGAGGAGTCGAGATGGCAGACCGAAGGCGCTCGACAACGAAGATATTGGTAGTGATGCAACATCCACATCGCTTACTTAGGTAGACGGGTGGTCGGTGAGGATGTAGGCTCCTTCCGATCAATCAGCTGGCCATGTAAACTATCACTAAATGATTGTCTCGACCCTATTGTGCTTATGGCAAAAACGTCCCAACCATAGGATCTTAGTCCCTGGGTTTAGAAAGTTAAACTGTATGTGGTGGTGAGCGCTTTCCAGCTCTGGTTAAGTATGGAATACCCTTCATCGCCAATTACTCCAGGTCCACATGACCCGGTGGGGTAGTAACTATTAGGATCCATCGGTAGCTTAAATAGATAAAAATGAAGTTTTGAAAAAATGTTTTAGATAAATTGTGTCCAACATAATATATTTAGACAAAAACGTTTCGGCATAATCATTTTATGCCGAAGAGTTTTTGTCTAATATATTATTGTGACAATTCATTTATCCAAGGGGTTGCATGCCGTAAATCGAACCTCGAACCGGTTTTCTTATTTGAAAGTCTATCGTGTAGATGTTAGCAAATAGATTCCCGTCTTAAGTTTCGCAAGTTCACAGGGCACCTATTCATGGTAATAGATGGTTAGCAAACTAGTCTTGGCAGACCTATTACTACTGATTAAGGAGTTCGATTCTCACTGGATGCCAAGGGCACAGTGCTTATTACCTTGTCCAACCTGGCTCATGGCGAACAGGTTTGGGTAATTCCTACATTTGCAGTTCACTCTTTCAAATTAAATGATTGAATTATAAAGAGGGAGAGAGATATGCGCATTTGCGAGTTTTAATATGGGGTGGCGTTGTAACATACTTATTGAGAGCACGTACATTAGCATTGGAGAAGGGTTTGACAAGTCGTTCATGAGAGTACAAGATAACGATCCTCACTGTGTGATCCATTTTTGCAGCTCTCTGTGGTTTATTTTGATAATAACTATAACTCAATTCATGATCTTTTGGCTTAAGTCGGAAGTACACAGCTCACGTTCCAAGAGAGATGAAGTAGATAGAGAAGAGTATGTTCAATCTGTTTTATTTAGATGGCGTGTGTGAGCTAGGGTACATCAGATAGCATAGATTGACATGAGATATTGATATACTGCACCGAAAAGGTTTCATTGAATATATGATCGAGAGAAAATAGGTTTGTATTACTGTTTATTACACTAAGTTGACAGTCAACGATCCGGTCAGATGGACCTGGGGTAGTCCAATTCCTAAATCTCCAACTATAGTCAAATCATCAGTTGCAGTTTAGGGTCAACTGAGACCCCCCACTGTTTTGTAGGATACAGTCAGTATTTTAAGCCTGTTGATAGCGATAAATGTTTTTAGATTTATATGGCGCATGGGGACCGTATACAGAAAGAGTTGTGTACATATTTTACAAAAGTGGAAATAAACTTGCTTCCTTGCCCGATTTCAGTTATCAACCGCACGTATTTCACAGCGAATTTTTAACTCTTTGCCTAACCAAATTTTTTTTTCCACGGCTGTACCACAGCCTCTTTCTTGATGTTTTTCTGTTATAGGGATATTCAAATTTCACAATCTATTCTACATCAAACTCTTCTATTCAAATTAAGTCCTATAATTATTTTAATCTGTGTCTTCTGATTCAGTTATAATGAACTAACCATCGGTTTTGTACTTAGCTTAGACGTGGTTGCGTAGGATTGCAGTGGTGGGAGAGCGCAGTGAGCGGTTTAAAATAGACAGTTAAATAATATGCCTATTATTTTTCCCCCTTAAAGTATTTTAAACGAAGAGGAAAGAATTTCCTTACATTGAAAGATATCAATTTACGTTGTAAGCATTATCTGTTGAATGGACCCTTAGACGCTACATAATTTGCTACACATCGTTCACCCTTAAGCTTCAAAGTTCTTGTTAGCATATCATAAACTTGTAATAGGCCTTTCTAGGGTCAACTCAGTAATGGTTCTTGATGAATTGCACTAATGCTACCGTTCGCAGAAGAGTCTCGCCAACTGTATTCATTGGGGAATAGTAGTCCAGGTTGTGAAGGGCGGACAGATACGAGAATATGGTGACCTTGAGAAGAAAAAGTAAAATCTCAATTAGAGCAGTGACATAAGCATTGTCACGCCTACCATGGTGAGCCCTAGGAATGATGTTAGCGACGAGCATAAAGGAGTGAAGAGTGGATTTCCTTCCATCCTCCTGCCCTCGAATTTTCCGATGTTTGCCGGTGTAGAAAGGATTAGCGTCGGAAGAAGGAAAATATGAGAGCGTGCATGAATTGCTACAGACCTTGCACGGTAGAAGGAACTAAGAGAAGCCATCGGACGACGGAGGCGGGGATTGTGTCGATTTGCGAGGCATTAGACAGGGGGAGTTGGAGGTAAGTATTCACCCATCTCAATCATTAATGCCTTGTTTATGTTGAGGGCTTTGTTTAGACGTCGGTTAACAGTTAGGGGTAAAGTTGGGGTAGGGGTCAAAGCATTCGGGCCTTTGTCTACATATCATACAGCCGATTGTTGTGTAAATAAAATGAAACCGTAGGGTTTGTTCTATGAATTAATTTTAAATAAGAAAGCAGAGTCAATTCTAACAAGTTGGTAACTTTGGTATGCCTAGATCAACAAAACCCCCTCGACTGTCCCGTATTATAATGAAAAGCAAAACATAATAGAACAGTATGCTGATGAGATTAAGCGGAACGCTGAATACTAGGAAAATTTCATCTAATTGTATAATATTGGTCTTTAGAATGTGCATTGTGTTCCAGATGTACATTTTATTAATTCAGTTAATGTAAGGAACAGACTGCAGTCCCTCAGTTTTCTGTGAGAAATTAAGTATAGCAGCTGAGTCTGTTGTTTAATTCCTTTATATGATTTGGATTTTCGGACTTTTGTTCCTTATTTTTTTTTTGTATCTGTACAAACGTTTGACGTATGTGGTTTCCGGCCTTCTTCGGGTATTTCTTGTCGGACTCGGAGCCTTGCTCGATTCGGGAACTTCTTCGGTCGTAAATCGGGAGCCTCAGGAACTTTGAAACTAACCTTTATTCATCCACGGCACATTCGGCGAAACGTTGTACAGATAACAATAAAAAGACGAGAAAATATCAGATAATCTAAATAATACTAATTATAAAGCCTCAATCTCTCAAAAATTCAGAGATTTTTTAAATTTCTATTCTGACTTTGAAATGATATTCATTGTGCTTTAGTTTCATGATCCTGATCATGCTGGCAGCACGGATTTATGGATTCTTTCTCTTTCCACTGTCCTATATCATCGCCCTGGGAGGTCCTCCGCGCCGCATACAGAATCAATACAAAGCTGGGTATTTTCACCTTTGTTGCAAAAATTCTAAGCATAAATTGTGCGTGCGCAATTAGAATTAACTTAATTGTTTAAGAAGAATTTTTATGATATTTTTAAAGCATCAGTTGTATTGTTTTGAAAAAGTTTCTAAGATTTGTTTATTTCGCACGGAGACTTTCAACTAGTACCGGTTGGTTTCAGAAAGTGAAAGTAGGGGGGTTACTCTAAAAATGCATTATATTTGCATAGGAATTTTGACAACTAAAGGTGAAAATTCCAAGCTCACTGATGTAGATTATTGCTGGTCACATAACTGTGTATCATAATGTAGGTGTCCACAGAGAACTTCACAAGAGTTGTTGATCCACAGTCTTCGGGTTTAACTTACAGTAGTGCTGTTTAAAGTGGCTCCCATCTAAGCTATGGGAGTTCATTCTACTCATTTATAGTGATCTAGTAAGAACCGGTACTTACGAGTGATTAGTAGACACTTTAAAGAATAGCTAATTTACTATCTATAGAGCAATTTTGACAAGGCCACAACAGTATGTGCTCTAAGTGGTGAAGAACGCCTCAAAAAAGGGGGGCTAATGATCAGCAAGTCTAGGATATTCATCATTCTATTCTGGTTAAAGTAGTTTTAACACACATATGGAGTGTATCTTTTATATGGTGTGTAGCAGAGTTTTTTCAACCTTTTTCATGCTCCACAGCACATGAGCCTAGGAAATAAATTGGTCGAGGTACCATCAGTATATATGGGAATAGAAGGTCTAAAATTTTCACAAAGAAATTACTTAAGTAGAAATAACAGATTTCTCAGACAAAGGTTTAACCGGGTAAAAAAAAAGATATAAATAAATATATTAAAAAGTAAATTTAAATGTTAAAAGTAATTTTAAAATATTTACAATAGTGTAAAAATATAAACTTTCACAAATTATCATGTAAATTAAAATACCCTGTTCTAGACGTTGAAAACTCTGTTAAAGAGAGCAAAATATTTAATTAAAAACAAAAAATTTAAAGTAATTAATAAAAATAAAGAGGATGATCACCGTCCTCAACACTCACGACACACTGCGGAGCTTCACAGTACACTAGTGTGCCGCGGTACACGGTTGAAACTTTGCTGTAGTGTGTGGCATAATGGGAGGTATTCTAGTTTTTTGGGCATTCTGAGAAGGCCGGCTCGTTTGTACTGGTTTTTATTTGCATCAACAGCGATATAACGTATTTATTTAGTTTCCTGGTGCGTCTTACGTTGCTATATTAATTTTGGTATTATTTTTGTTAATTTAGCTGTTTTAATTTATCATTGTTCTAGTGTGTGTTTTACTCATTATCATCACTCCTTGCGAGCTTTTATTTTTTTCTGCGTAGTCTTTCGCCTGGATTTTGAGTGACAGCAAGTCTACTCAAGTCTAAGGACCATAGTGATCTTACAATGCTGTGCATGGATGGTCTGATTCTCCTCTTTTATTAATAATTGTTCGTCTTAGTTTATAATGAATTAAATTACATGAAATACGTCTAGCTTAGATTTAGCACAAGTCTGTGTAATGACCCTGTGGAGGATAAACTCACTTCTTGGTAACATTGAATTCTGCGAGATTAGCTTGTAACCATTCATACGATGTAGTGCAGAGCAACACTTAAGTTTGCAGAAACTTCTTCCGTCTTTGCAATTAGGTATTTAAAGAAAAACGGTTTTGTCTTTGTTTTTTTTCATCTAGATTGTCGATGCCAAACCTTCACACGTTCTATTTTTCCTGAAGGTCAAAAATCATTTCGTCTGTGCGTCAGATCCTTACATAAATGGCACTATTCCTCCGTGTAATAGAAATGTCCTGAGGATATTTTGCGATATTTTAAGGTTTCACACGAAGAAAAATTTTTTCATTAATTTCATATCAACAAGATTCGGTAATAATCATAACGCATTTAATAATTGCTGAAAGTAGTCTACTGGGTAATGACGTTTTTGTTCTTTTCAAAGGGCTTGGAATAGCATAATTATCCAGATCCGCTTCTATTTTCAAACAGTTACAACGTCCTCTTTTTGGGGCCATATGCACTGTCGATGGGCTTGGAATCGTTTACTGTATTCCTGCATACGGTTTAAGAACTGCCTCCTCCCAAAAGGGGAATGTCCTTGGTATGATACTAACTGCATCTATTAACGAGGCTCCGTAGGTACAACATATTATTTGGACTTCTTAATCATTCCGAGTTGTTACCGTAGACGAGAATTTTCAGCAAAAACATTGAAGCATGTTTACTTTGAATGTAAGTAAAGTAATAATATCGGGGTAGCCTAAAGTCGGTATATGTCTAGACAGCGAGCGAGTATAGTTCCCTTTTCACTAGCGCTAGACCAAGGAGATTGTTTTTGCCGTCTGAGGTGGAGAGCTACACTACCATCAGTTCCCTTAACTTTACGCGCAAGATCCCGTGCTGTCCATACGCAAAAATCAATCTCCTTGGTCTAGCGCTTCATGAAAAGGGGATTTACTCGCGTCGCTGTCTATGCTGATACGCTTTTAGGCACCCCGATGATATTCTGTTTTTATTACATTCAAAGTAACCATGCCTTCATTTTTGCGTGAATTTCGTCTACGGTAAACAGATAGAAATGATTAAGAAGTCCAAATATATTTGGTCTACGGAGCCTCGTTAATGAGATGCAAGTTTTGGTATCATAACCAAGGACTTACCTTTTTTGGGGGGGGAGGGAGGGTCTTAACGGTATGCAGGAGATACAGTAAACGTTTCCAGCCCCTGAAGTGCAGTATGCCAAAGAGGACGTTGTAATGTTTTGAAAAGTGAAGCGGATCTGGGATAATTATGCGGTATGTCCAAGCACCTTGAATGGAATAAAAGTCATTACCTAGGTAGACTATTTTTTCAAGCATTCTTAAATGGTATAGATTTTACGAATTCTTGTGATTGAATTAATGGAAAGTTTTTTTTATAGCTCGACGATATTACTTTTAAAATATCGCAAAATATCTCAGACATTTCTATACAGCGGAGAGATAGTGGCATTTAGTGGTAAGGATCTGACGTGCACAGACGAATATATTTTTGACTTCAAAGGAAAATGAACGTTGGAAGGTTGGCACGAAATCTAGTTATAATAAAACAAAGACAAAAACGTTTTTTCTTTAAATACCCTATTGGCAAAGACGAAGAACATGCAAACTTAATAGCTCGTCTCTGGCTAATCGTGATTTTAATGGTTTACAAGCTATCTCGCAAATTCAATGTTACCAAGAAAGTTGAGGTTTGATCCCAACAGGGTGTCAAGTACACCTAGACTTTGTGTAAATCTAAGCTAGACCGTCATTATTATTATTTAATTCATTATAAACTAAGTGACAACATTAAAATAAGAGGAATTGTATGAGACCATCCATGGCAACGCTTTGTTAAGAGGTCAGCTAGAGATCTAGTAGATTGAGTAAGACTTGCTGTCACTCAAAATCCAGCGAAAACTACCAGAAAAAAAAAAAAGGGATCGCAGGAGTGGAAATGATAATGAGTAAAACCTAGAAAATGATAAATTAACAGCTAAATTAACAAAATAATAACCAGAAATTAATATAGCAACGTAAACCGCACCGGAATAATAATACGTATATCGCATGTTGATGCAATAAAAACAGTACAAACGAAGAACCGCCTTCTCAGAATGCCCGAAATAGAATAGAAACTTTCCCATTATGCCACACTACAGCAACAAGTTTTTCACGGTGTACCGCGGCCCTAGTGATATCGTGAGCTTCCGCAGGTGTGTCGTGAGGTTGAGGACGGTTGATATCTCTATTTTTTAATTCATTACTTAATATTTTTGTTTTATAATTTTTTTTGTACTCTTTGAGGTTTTTTCAACTGTCCTTAGAACGGTATTTTTTTTTTACATGATTATTTTGTGAAAGTTTATATTTTTAACTATGTAATCATTTTTTTAGAATTAACTTTTAACATTTAGAATATTTTACTTATAATTTTTGTTTTTATATAGATAATTTTTATTTACACCGGTTGAAACCTTTGTCTTAGAACTGTTATTTCTACTTAAAGTAAATTTCTTTGTGAAAATTATAGCTACCTTCTATTCCATTTATACTATGGTGTAGCTGACCATTTATTTCCTGAGCTCACTGTGGCTGCTGAGAGACAAGGTTGAAAATCTTGTGTTCACTACAGCATATAAAAGGATACACTCATATGTGTGTAAACACTGTAGAACAGAGAAAGTAATGATGAAATATCTAGACTTGCTGATCATTGCCTGCGTCTTTCCCACTTAGAGCTACATACTTGTGGCCTTGGCTAAAAATTGCTCTAGTAGACTAAGTAAATTAGGCCTTTTGTCAAGCTCCACTGAAAAGTACCGGTTATATATAGATCACTAATGAGTTAGAGATGAACTTGCCAGTATTAGATGGGGAGCCACTTAGGAAGCAGTATGTAAAGTACCGGAAGACTTGTGGATCAACGAACTTTGTGAAGTTCTCTGTGGAACTCATATGGAAACAACAGTGTATGGTGAAGCAGCAATATCTACATCAGTGAGCTTGGGTAATTTTTCACTTTGTTTCAAATTTAGCAAATAAATAAGGCAATTAGAGTAACCCCCCTTGACTTTCACTTTGAACGCAAGCGGTAGCTAGTTTTGAAAGTCTCCGTGCGAAATAACAAATCGTTGAAATTTTCGAAAACAATACACTGCATGCTTTAAAATATCATAAATGTGTATCTTAATACATTAAGTAATTTCAAGATGAATGCGCACAGCACATTTATGCTAGGAATTTGACATAAAGGTGAAAATTACCCAGCTTTGTATTGATTCTGTATTGGCGGAGGACTCCAGGGCGGATACTGAAGGGACAGGTTGGAAAAGAGAAAGATCATGAATACTCGTGCTGCAGCATGACAGGATCATGAAACTACGCCTATAATCATCATTTCAATCAGAATAGATAAACAAAATTCTTTCTGAATTTTTGAGTTATGAGGCTTTATATGTTAGTATATTTAGATTATTCCGGATTTTTTCTCGTCTTTTTTATTGTTAATCTGTACAACGTTTCGGCCGATGTGCCGTGGATTGTAAATAAAGGGTTTAGGTTCAAGAGTTCCCGTGATGGTCCCGATTACAGACAAAAGGTTCCGAATTCGAGAAGGCTCGGAGTCCGACAGAATACCCGAGAGGCAGGAACCAATTTGGCTCGAAACGTTGTACAGATTAAATAGAAAAAGATAAGGACAATGTCGAATAATCCAAATAATATAAGTTAAAACAACAGACTCAGCTGTATTAAGTTTTCACAGAAACTTGAATTGATGAGTCTGTTACATAAATGATTAATTAATAAAATGTACTTGTGAACAAGATGGCACATTCTAAAGACAATATTATAAATTAGGCATAAATTTCATCAAGTCTTTGCTAATATCATATTGTAAAGGATTTTCCTTAAAAGGGACAGTCGAGGGGTATTTTGTTGATCGGCAAAAATTATTTAATTTTACATTGAATTGATCGCTTATTTAAATATAATTCATAGAAGTCAACACGTTCAGTTTTTATTTAATGCTGCTTAATTTTGACAAAGCCCGACTTTTGGACCATACCCCAAACTTTATCCCTACTGGTTAGACCGACGTCTAAACAAAGCCTCAAGAATAAACAAGGGCATATGATTGAAGATGGGAATACAACTGCCCTCACCAATGTGGCTTATCAGGACTGTAAATTTCTGCCATCTCCCATGTTTCTAGTCTAAGTCAGGCATTAAGATTTTACGCCTGATTTTAAGTCCGAAAGCAATAATTCCTTCAGCCGGCACATATAGGAATTATTCGGTAGAGCGGAGGTGGAAGGTCTCCACTCTTACTTTCCGTTTTAGTGCTCGTCGTACAGTGTAGGGCCGCTGGAGGCGTGACAATGGCTTATGGTACTGTTCTAATGAAGATTTTACTTCTTTTAAGTACAATCTGTTTCACTTGACACGCTACATATGACAGTTGGCGAGACTCTTTTGCACGAGTAGCATTAAGCTCGGATTCTTCAAGAACCTTGACTTGAGTTTGACCCTAAGGAAGGCTATACAAGTTTTTGAATGGCTACAAGATTTGAAATGGCTAGGGTGACGATTGTGTAAGCAATATGTAGCGTCTAAGGGTCATCAACATTTGATAATGCTTACACGTTTGAATGGGATTTATTTTCTTTCCAATGAGAGGAAATTTTTCCTCTTTGTTATAAAATTATTGTTTTTAAAATTTTAGGGGGGGGAAAAATAAATTAGGCTATATTAACTGTCTATTTTAAACAGCTCACTGCGGCTCTCCCACACATGCAATCCTACGCTAAGCCACGTTCTAAGCTAAGTACAAAAACCGATGGTTAGTTCATTATAACTGAACAGAAGACACGATTAAAATAATTATAGGACTATTATTGACTAGAATGAGTTTCTGATGTGAATAGATTGGTGAATTTTGAAATTCCCATAATACATGGAAAAGACATAAGAAAATCTTGGTAAGCCGTGGGGGTAATTTGTTAGGCAAAGAGTTAAAAATTCGCTGGTGAAATACGTGGCGTGGTTAACTGATATCGGAAGGATCTGACACTTGAAAATATGTACCACTCTTTCTGTAATACGGTCCATCGCCATATAATCTAAAACATCTTATCGCTATCAACAGGCATTAAAATAATGACTGTATCCTAAAACAGGTGGGGGGTTCTTTCAGTATGACCCTAAACTGCACTGATGATTATGACTATAGTTGGACGATTTTAGGAATGTGGACGGTTACCCAGGTCTTTGACCGGGAGTGGTAGTACCTGTCAATTATGTGTATAAACTAGTATACAACTATCAAACCTTTTCGGTTCATTTAATCAGTCATTAGATATTGTTTTTTTACAGTACCTGCTGGTACCCATCTAATATTGCACAGTTTTATGCTACTTACAGTGCTTTCAACGTGATTGACGTAAGCAAAGATATGAGATTGAATATTATTATAAAATAACCACAGAGAGCTGCAATAATGGATCAACAGTGGAGGTCGAGTTGATTACTGAACGGACTTCAAACTTCCAATGTAATGTAGTGGCCAAATAGACCGCCCTCCATGATTAAATCAGCGGTGTTTTTTCTTTATAATCAGAATTTTCATTTAATAGAAGGGTGACACTTGCAAATGTACGGAATTTGACCCAACCTGCTTCGCACAGTGAGAGGTGGTTGACAAGGTGCCATGTGTATGGGGCAATCCCAGTGAGGATCGAACCCTATTCAGTGTAAATAGGTCTGCAAGACTAGTTTGCTAACCAAATTATACCATGAATAGAGTCGCCCTTGTGAACTTGCGATTTTTTGTACGGGCGATCATATTGCATAACCTTACACGATAAGACTATAATTAAGAAAACGGTTCGAGGTTCGATTTACGGCATGTAACCTTGGATACAATATGAATGTCCATATCAATATATTAATTCGGCTAAAATATTATGCGAAGACGTTTTTGTTATAATATATTATTTAGTTGGACATCATTATTTTCTAAAAACATTTTTCAAAACTATTTTTATCTATATTAAGCTAGTCCGATGGATCTAATAGTTTACTACCAGGCCGGGTACATGGTGGACCTGGTAATGGCGAATGAAGGGCGTAATTCACAACAATTTCTGAAGCCTCAACACACATACATTTTAACTTTTACCGGTGATAAGAGATCCTAAATGGTCTTGGGCTTTGCCATAAGCTACAATAGGGTCGAGACAACATTTTAGGTGATGAGGGTTTTACATGGCCAGCTGATTGATCGGAGGCGCCTCTACGCACGTCTAGCCTAATAAGGGCTGATGTGGAGTGTTGCATGTCACAAGACGGTTCAGCACCAGAATTTCACCTTTAGCCATCGAGTCACCTCCTGGTTAAATCGAGCTGGTCCATTGCGGGGTGGTCGCAACCATCTGCAGAGGTAAAGTCGGGTGTATTCTATAGACCCAGCGACCAGGGTTCAAGAACAAAGAAAGTAACTTGTCGTGATACAGTGAGCTGATAAGCTTTTTGATTATTGGCTGAGACGCACATTGGCTTTGAATAAGTCCCGCGGGAAAATTTATGGTCCACAAGTTTTCTTGATAGATTGGTAGGTTTTTTTATTTTTATATGAACGGGGAAACAACTAAAGCGTCTAACCCACCATGTAACTATCCTGTGTAATTCATTTCTAAGAAACTATTGAAAAGTATTTACAGTTAGCTTGAAATGGGATGTGGGAAGAAAAAAGAAAACACTGGGCGCATGGATTGATTTATTGCGCCTTAAAATTGTGTGCGCTAAGACGCAGTACAGGTTAAAAGCTCGACGCGTACCTATCAGATCTCTGCGATATCAGATATTTGTAATGCCACACATATGTTAAGTAATAATAAGAAGATTGATGGTTTTCATAATCATAATGTACTCCTACTATCCGTCAAAGAATTGAGTTGACACATTTTTTTAGAAAACATCAGAGTTTTTTGTTTTGTTTTGTCAATTGTCATTGTTTGAGAACAAAGAAAAAGGAATTCTATTAAAATAAAAGCAGATTTTAAAATTTAAAAAGGCAGTGGAGTTGTAAGCAGTGGGTTGCATGATAAATGGGGAACAGTTTGAATTTAAAACGGGGATGTCGTTGGTCTAGTGTCTGTGCTTATCAGTGTGTGTATTTTACCCAAACTTCCACCACGGGAGGGGTGATATAGAGCCATTCTTGAGCAACGTACAGATGGTTTAAATCAGAGTTGTCTTCTCACTAGACTGTTAACTCCTACCAAGGCCACAAAATACAGCCTGTCCTACTATTTATCTCATAGCTTGTGGGGGGGTGAAAAACGATGTTGATGCATTTCCAAGAGCATTTGAGACAAGTAGTGGTTTGATCCTACACTGGCGTCGTTACACTTAGCCTTGTGCTAATGCTGAAGCTGACGTAATTCATTATTATTTAATTCATTATAAACTAAATGACAAAATTATAAATAAAAGAGGAAGATCAGAGACATTATGGCACAGCATTGTTAAGATCAGCCTGTAGACTTGAGAAGAAATCTAAAATTGTTCCAAAATCAATACAAAGTAAGATAACCATACGCACATAAATTAAATTAGTTATCCGTAAAGTTTTTAGCCGCTACTCAGAGTGTACGCGGTGTTCGATTTAAAATTTAATTTCCTTTACCACTCAGACATAGGCACTCTAAAATTTTAAACACAACGATTCGACTAGGTACGATGCCCTTGGGAAAGCTAAAACATCTCTTTCTCAACTCAGGGTAAATAGTAGGGCAGATTTGATTCTTTAGCTTGTTAGTCAACTTGTCTAGTAGACGGAAACTATGAAATTACACCCAGCCGTAGCTCGCTTAAGTTTAGCTTGTGTGACATCGCTCCGTAGGAGGGTTAAAGTAAATATATGTAAACTATAGGTAGTTAATTTCAAGTTTTATAATTTAATTTCAATTTTATTTATTACTTTTAATCAACTGACATCCTTTATACCAGCACACACAACACACAACCACACACTACTGTGGTATGGTATCAGAAATAACCTATTCGATTTCACATCAGGAATCTTCAGAATTAAATCATGAAGTATGGGCCGGGTTAGCGCAGGTCGGTAAGAGTTCGCTAAGAAGCCACAGGTCTGTTCGGATACCGGCCTCGCCAACTCGGCCGTATGAGTACGCCAGGGATTGTTGCGTATAAGGGTGTTGGTAAGTGTGGGCTACATTCTCAGACGCTAAAATAATCTGCTTGGTCTATCGCTTAGTGAAAGGGGATAGACACCTCGTGTAGGCTGAATACCGACATTAGGCCGCAGACGAACTTTACTTTAACAGCTAAATGTGGAATTTATGTTGTCGTTATATTCGATGACTTATGTAAAATCTTGTACAAAAACCATAGGAGACAAATTTCACCGTAACTAATCAAGTTTTCATATATATACTATAATAAATATATATATATCATAATATTACATATGTGTAGGATAAGTTTTAATTATATTTCAAATGAGTGATTCAGCCAGAAGTACTGAGTGAGGCGACGCATGGTCCTACTTAGAGTAATGATCTACATTCAAACCAATCAGAAGTTACGGATAGACAAAAAAATAATCTGAACGTAAAGGTACTGTTTCATAACCATTCACTATTACACAAGATTGTGTGTACGAGATGTAGGAGAAAGGGTGCTGTGTTGCATCTTATGTTAGGCCGAAAGGAAATAATGCTTATAGAATATAAATTCATCGTATGAAAGGGAAAGAGGAAAGGCTCTATCTGGCGCTCTGCTACGTGCGCTCGCCGACGCGCAGAACTGACGTTCCGTTCACACCGGTTACTAC
>CM042142.1:98358017-98538017 GCA_023376005.1 Doryteuthis pealeii
TAGCAGGGTTCATTCATAGCCAAGGGCAGCAAGTAACAAGAATTATAATTAACACAGCTTAGACGCCTCTACCCCAGCCTAGGTTTTAGCGGGTAATTGAGAAACCAGGATACCCCCGTGGATTGAATAAAGAGTTAGGTTTTAAGTCCGTGATGACTTCCGTTACGACAGAAGTTTTCCCGAGTACGAAAAGATAGGTTCCGATTACCGAAAAGAAGGTTCCCGAGTCGAAAAGGAATACCTTGAAGAAAGACCGAAGGGCACATCGGTCCGAACGTTGTACAGATTAACAATGAAGATGAGGACAATAGTCCGAAATAACGCACATTAATAGCTAAAACAAATAAGTTACGAAAACTATTTGTTAAAACTTTGATCCCCGAATTTCGGATAACTACTCAGGAATAGGAATAAGATGATCTTTCAGAAGTCAAGTACTGCCATTGCTTACATTAGATATGCCTCGGGTTTTGGGGGGGTCTTACCAATTGTATTTAGTCGGTATATTTCTAAATCCCACTGGGACATGATAAACGCCATTTGTTGAGGAGGCTGTTAGATCACATGGAAAGTCTGCAATGTATTTGTTACTTATGTGCTTAAGGTGTCTCTTTCCACTGCAACTTGCAACCTGTCTCGACTGACTCATTGACGGATCACCGGTATATGACAACAGACAGTTGGGACAAGTGGCTCGGTGTTTGTTATGTTTGAAAGTTTCTTGTTATATTCGTTTCTGAAAATTTACTGTTTTTGTAATTTAGTACTCATTCTAAAAAAAAATTCTTAGCGTTTTATGGAGAATAAGGAAAATCAAGATAAATAAGGATACATATTTCTTTCATGTACAAGAAACACTGTCAGCATGATCTTCTTTACTTACCAGGGATTTTTTTTTACCGGAGCACCACATCAATGCTGTTGAGTTCATTACCAAGGGCCATCTTCCTATTGTAAGAGTGCATATATATTCATGGATTTCACCAGCATATAATGCTACGCCTCGGCTCTTGGTAAGAATAACTATTTGAAAACGTGATCCCAGAGGGCTATCCCCCAGGCAGGCAGCTTTCCCATCTTCCAGAATGATGCTCTAGTTTATTGCCCGGTGCATGAGGTAACTCAAAAGAGTAATTGCCGTAGAGGGTTACATGTAATTCTACACTGACCCCGCACCGTTGTTTTTTGCTTTAACAGCATATCAACCTTGGTGGCATTCATTTCAATGTGAGAAAGTAAGTCAACATAACTAACGAAAGAAGAAAAAGAAGATCACCTGCACATATCAGGTGACCATGTTCTTTATAAACAAACACAGGTATTTTAATCAGTCCTTTTCCGCCATTGAGGTGAAGTGGACACAGGCTCAACTTTTTAAATGGAGAACAGTTCGTTTACATTCAAAACGTTCTTTTGCTAAACCAAAATTAAAGAACTCAGTCTGTCAAACTATTCAACCGTATATTGGGTCAGAGGAGAAGAGAAGCCTTTCAAAGGCAGTGAGATGGCAAACAGTCTCGACCTGGTTCACCGATTCAATTTTTACTTACGATGGTTATTACCGTTACGATAAGAGGGTTTCTCCCTATTTACAAACACAATACCTCACACATTGTATATATACTTAGTGTAATCATGGAAGGATTACACAATTTAAACCTAACCCCGGCTACTAAAGCTGGTTCACCACTCCTGACGTCGAACCTATTCTCCTGCAATCCTTAGAATAACACAGCAATCACCTCTTCATGTCTGTGCGTGATGCCATTGACATAGTGCCGAGACTCACCCATGCACACAATTCTATATAATATATATATACTTATATATCTATTACTATATATATTATATATTATAAAATGGGTATATATATTATAAAATGGGACAAGGAGATAACCCAACGAACATTAATGCATTGGACCACACACGTCGTTTTGAGATCGTACTTGCTATTTAATCGGTGTCTCGATTAAAGTTCCAGTGGATTCTAACTCCTTAAGATCGCTTTATGGTGAAACCTCGAGTAGCGTTATCTATTGTTACCCATTTATTGATAATATTGCTCTACTAAGTATGAGTACCTTTGTATTTGTTTATATCGCTGACTTACCCTCATGAAATTCTACACTTACTAACCATTCGTGACCAAATTCACCGGTAAGTCCAATTTTCCTTTTAAATATATACTTATATAATATGAAGACAATTATTCACGTTCTTATCGCTTGCTATTAACATTCCATGTTGTACAAAATACCATTTTAGTGATCTTTCGGCAGTCTCAGCTAGTAAAAATACAAATCCTAACAGGGATACTCCAAGTAAGCAAGTAATCTGTGCTCAGTCCTAACAGTGGTGAGACTGTCTGCGATGAAAACCGCCATTTTGGTCACATGATTAATTTAGTAACGACTATAAAAAACTTGAGTAAACTTTTGAATACACTCTAACTTTGCGAGTATGTTTGATTTTAATGCCAACGTCGCTCTTTTAGCATCTATATATATATTATATATATATTATATATATATATATATAAAAAGGGACTCCTCGTCGACTTTTCGTCCCAGACGTTGATCATCTAATAAACAACCAAGACAGTGTTTTGTTTGTATAGTTGGTGAAAGTCTTGCGTTAGGACCATTCCGCCACTTTTTGGCCACAGTTCGATTAGAAATAATTGGTGCACAAGGAATGCTACAAACCAATCAACGACTGACATCAGGATTTTTTTGAAATTCAGATTTTCCTTCTCCTAGATGCGTTACCAACCCAGTCTTCCCCTACTATTTTACCATAAGCTGGAGGGAGAGATATTATGGATTCATACCTTTCCCAAGGGTATGTAGCGCTTGTGTGAACATGCTAACAGCCTTGTCTAGGATTTGAAACTCGGGTTGACAAGTCCATTTCCTACGAGCCTCCATATATATAAATATATATTATATCGTGTTGTGTTCTTAGTTGATAAAACACGTTCCGTTTAATTGCATTACTTATGTGTAAAGAAGCATGAAATCTTTTAATAAAAAATGCTAGTGGGGCGTCTAAGAAGTGCCAGGGCAAATAAAAAATGGCTTGAAGGAAAGAAATCTCAGTAAAATTAAGACAAGAGAAATAATATCAAGATGTTTTAAACATTCAATTTAAAAATAGCGACTTTCAAAAATGACTTCTCCCCGCCCCTTAGGGGTCAGAGGTGAAATTCCATGGCATCCGCAACCGAAGAGGTTGCGCCTTTGGGAGCTCTTAATGTTTATCGACACGCACGCTTTTTCCGAAACATAGAGATATATGAAGCGGTAGTGGCGGAGGGGGGTTAAGTTATTATAATCCGACAGGACGTGGTCTGAGAGTCATTGGTAAAGTGGTGTGTTGAATTAAAGGAGAGGGAGAATGGAAAATGGGAATTGAAGTATAAAAAATAGACACATTTTACACGTATCAGATTTTTGAGAGATGAAGATGAAGAGTCAACATAAGTGTAAGATGTGGCATACTTATGTCCAATAACATTTTAAAAAGAATTTGATGTGAGGGTCAACGTTTCCCCGAGATATGAATTGTATAGTTACCTAATTTCTAAGACTTTAGCAAACATCTTCTTTTCTTTTAGTCAACAGAAACCACATACTATATATATCATAATATATAATATATATTTATATTATATATAATATACCTCTCCGCATGAGGGCAAGATTGTGACGCAGTCATTTTTAAGGTTTGATGTTTTCGTCTAGAACGGAAACCAAGACTCCTCTACCACGTTGATTCTCAAAAATTTGCGTGTGGTGTAATTGCAAACCTTTGTGGCAAAGCCAAACAAAGAAATTATTCAAACTTAGTGTTCCGCATCAACAAGGAAACCTAGCTCTTCGGACAGTGGTGGAACAAAGGGTGGGGGGTCAGTGAGGACAGCTTAAGGGGAGCGCAAATCATCATACCCAAAAGCTTTCGCGTTGCCTATAATATTGAAATATATTTGAAAGGCTTTATTTCTCGAACTCCTGGAACTATTTATTTGCCTCTCATCCCACTTTATGAGGGAGTGACACAAGGACATTTTATTGTGGACCCATCCATGAGCTTCGGCTTGTTGGGTGGCGGAGGCACAAAAAATGAGTTGATTCCGTCGTATCTCCACAAGGGGCGCCTCAGTCCACTGGGCAATTAAACCAGCCCTGTCCCTTTAAATCAAGGGGGCAGGTTTATTTAAATTTCTTACCCCACTTTTACGGGTTAGGCAACAAGGCCCATTAACGTTGGACCACCCACAAGCCGAAGGCTCATGGGTGGTAGGCACAAAAAAATGCGTTGATCCCGTCGGTCATCCGGCCCGCCCCGCCCCCGTCTAGATCACAATACTCGTTTTCCTGCCACAAGAAAGCGTTAAAACGCTAGACTAAAAATAAAATTAAACCTCTAAAGTAACCATGGTCTCTAGAGACAACGAAAATAATTCTTTTAAGTTAGATTGCATAGAGTTCTTAACCAAATTACTCTTAACTAAGACGTACTATTTTTTGTTAACGATTTTACTGTTAGTATTGCTACCTGTGCCCAAATGATAAAACATTTGAAAAGAGAAATATTTCGAAACAATGGACTTTAAACTAACTTCGATCCAGATCTGCACTTTGATGGTTAATTTCTCATTTTTTAAAAATTCATCTTAATAATGCTAACTTAAAAAAAACACACTGGCTCATATTTTTCAGTTGAAACTCCACTAAAGTAGGACACGTTGTAATTAGAACTGGACGCAACACTAATCTCCCTTTATACCCGCGTAAGCTAATCTTTAAGTAAGCAAGAACGCTATACATGGGAAACAATGGTTTGTTAAGTTAATCCGTTGAAGCATCGCTAGTAACGAACGAGCTTTGCATTCGTCACTGAGATACCTCTTCAGTCGGCTTTGGCGTCCTGATCCCCGTGCACAAAAATCTAAAAGGACACTATTTACAAATATCGTTACCCTTGCACCCCAGTGATCTATTTTTTCTTCCCTTCGTCATTTCAAGCTAATTGTAAATAGCATCTTTCAAAAGTTTTCTCAGAACCGAATTACAAGGATAGGTTACAAGGAAGGTGTTAGACGGCTTTAGTTGTTTCACTAACCGTAAATAATAAACCCTACAATTTATTAAGAAGAAACTTTTGTTGGGACCATTCAAAGTAAATATGTGCGTCTCAGGACGCTCACTAAATCAAATTCTATTCAGCATCACTGCGTTGTGTTAACATAACGAAACTTAGCAAATAACGATTTGTATGCCGTGTCGCGATATTCAAAGGTCACATTTTAGACTAAATAAACGACAGAAGACACACTCGTTTCCGTACACTTGTTATCGTCGAAGGAAATTGACTTATGACTAAGGTTCAAAAGTGTTTTGTTGTTGACCCTGGAGATTGGATGGGCCCCACCAGGCTATTCCTGCCCAAGATGCGATACATGAATAGCTCCTCCACGACCCGAACCAGGTAGTGAACCAGTGACACAGAAAACGGCAGGATTATCATTTACTGGACTCTTGCAAAGCAGAGGCAGAATCCAATTACTCCCAACAAGAAATGCTGATGTAACACAAAACTTTCTCATTGCTGCTCATTTGGTTACTAAAACAAAGTACTGGGCAGATATCAGTAAATCTCTTCAAAGAAGACCTTGTGGAAAACACTAATGGGTGGTGTGACATTTTTGGATATCAGGAAATACGAAATATATCAGTAAAGCTACACGGCTAGGAATTAAACCCTAACCATATGTTGGGTGAAAATTATTAACAAATATACTTTCATCTCACCAGCGAGATATTTAACTTTTTAAAAAAACCCTGTCAGTTAGAGGTCGCTCGACTTTTCACTTTTTAAAAAAAAATATCAAATTGTAACAGGACGTGAAAAGTGTTGTGTTAGTCTATCTAAATACTGATACCAAAAATTAGATCTTTTACTGGCACCATTATTTGAGGAAATAGCATCAAAGATTCTCTGCTAAAATTAACAAAAAATCCTTGTTTACAACATTTGGCCGGAGAAATTGGTTAATAAAATTCATCAATTTCAATATTCCATAACAGAAAGGTTATTTTGAAATGAAACGAATAAAATATTGTAACTAGAATACTTAAATAACCTACAAAGTTTGATATGCTATTTGAAAATAAAAAAACCCAAAACCGAAACTTGATAAAAAATCCTTTTTGAACACAGTTTATATGGTTAAAGTATTCCTATTTGATCATTTTTTAAAAACAGATCTATTTTATCCATAGAATGGGAATATAACATATTTACTACTCCAAGTCAAAGTGGGAACCTGGAAGTAATGGTAATGAATGGTAATTCACACTCTTTAGAGCTCTAAACAGAAACCTCATGACTGCAAAATGTTTAGTATCGTAGCCAAGACATCCTATTCGAGAGGTATTGTCTGTCTCTAAGGGATTCAGTCAGTGGATTCCAGACCCTGTCTAAGGCGATGGGGATTACGATGCTGCAATTGTGGTTTCAAACTCGTTAAAAAGATATAAAGTCGTTAACACATAACATCAGGAGTGCGAAACGTTCATTAAAAAAATGCACGACGTTCCTCGATAACACCACAATTTTCTGATTTTGAAATGAAAAACACTACGACGACTTATGTTCTTCGTAATTTCAATCAAATAGTCGAAAGTCATCTGCCTACAACTGGGGTAAAATCGCTTTGGAAAAGTTTTTTGATGGCCTTAATCTATATTTAAATGTAGATTTTTGCATGACTAATAGGTTACCATTTTATGACTTTCGATCACAAATTCCTCCTTTGGAAGCTAA
This sequence comes from Doryteuthis pealeii, assembly GCA_023376005.1. Taxonomy (NCBI): domain Eukaryota; kingdom Metazoa; phylum Mollusca; class Cephalopoda; order Myopsida; family Loliginidae; genus Doryteuthis; species Doryteuthis pealeii. Next base: position 98,364,846 of record CM042142.1, read on the forward strand.
GTGTCACATATTGATAATCACTGGAGTCGTGATTTTTAACATTCGATAATTTTAATTCAAAGTTGGTTACATTTCCCGCCTTAGTAAACGAGAATTTTAAAATAAAGTCCGTTTTCTTATGCATTTGTTCAAAACCATAAGTTTCACCGCTGTAATCTAAAATTGAGATTTAAAAGTCAAAAGTACTTGAGTAAATTTTCCGCTCCAATAAAAATTAATTTCGTTTATTTTATCCCTTTAAGAAGTTCCTCCAATTCAGCGGTAGAAGTCCAAGAAGAAAAATCTATCTCTATTTTCCTATTACAAACGTAATATTCTTATCCTGATTTTGCACCACCATTCAGTGTACTTTGGTTTTTCAATATGCCCAGAAAAATAAAGCACATTTTTTAAGGTTTTATTTTTAGGCCGGGACGGTTCTCCGCGAAAGAGTACCTAATTTTGTAACAGTTGTTAAAGTATATTCAGGACTCAATCATTTTAGTATAAGGCTTAGGTCTGGCCCCATGATAGTACTTTTCCATTATTCTAAAATGAAAAGAATCCTAAAATATTTGACGCCTGTTGCAATAGCTGTAAGAACTGTGCAATATCTGCGATTTAAGATTTTATCTTACGGTGGATTCACTATACAACAAAAACCTTTAAATCGTTAAGGAAGCAAAATTATAGTTGGCATCTACAAAAGATTCTGTGTAGTTTTATTAAACCCAATTTACTGTTATCTACCAGATAAATGTAGGTGTCACAAATAAACAAATTTAATTTTAACAGGAGGGGAGACCTGTACAGGTAGTGAATAAAGTTTGGAAAAATTAACTTACCTGAACTGCTCCGGCCAAGCTTAAGCCAGAAGAGTACCCATTTAGGGTGTCGAAGCGTTGACATATCTGGGGTTGATTGAACCCAGGCCACACTTTCCCCCGTAGTCTGGTTTTCTTCTTCCTCGGTTTCGGGGATACTCGTGTGCATGTGGGGACTTTCCATTTTTTCTGCCGGTGACATAACGCCTTCTCATTCATGGCCGTGTAAGAATTGGTCCCGTCATTAATGTGTTATCTTTATAGAAGAGACGTCTAGAAGTTTGCTGATTTCCTTATGAAATAAAAGATCCTGGATAATGTGTTGAAGGTTCTTTTCGTATTATTTTATTGGTTGCAGATATTCCAACTGCGGTTATCCGTTGTAAAATCGTACGTGTCTAATGTGGAGGGACTGATATTTATATATGAATTTTTAAAAATTTGCAAGTAGTTTTAAAATTTATTTGACATAAATGTATAAAAGTTGGACTTTCTTAATTAAATAGTAATATAAAAATATCCAAAAATATGATAAAATTACGCACACAAATACAATATATTATCAGACGCTAATAAATTGGACCAAAAATTCAAGTCAAATTAAATGTGTAGTTATTTTTTTTAATCAATTATTTATGGTTGTTGTAAATGAAGTCTTAGTTAATTTGAACAAATGTTAATAAAATGGCTGATAATAACAACAACAACAAATATTATTCCCTTTCAAATTTTTTTGTCCCAATTAGTCTTCCGTACTTCACAATTGACCTGACTCATTAGTGATCTTCCGTAATTAGAAAATAAAGAAGCGGGGAAAAAACAAACTCGAAATTGATATTCAAAATGGACGCTATCAGAATCTTTATGTTGTTTCTTTAATTAGAATATTAAATTTTAATTCCCAAGTGAGCGACAAATGTTTAAAAATAAAACACGACAAATTATTACTATATTTTTAGTAGCTTTTTAAAAAATATTAAAAAAAATGTTTTGGCAAAACTGAACCGCGATTTAAATCGGGCTGATAATCAAGAATTGAATAACGGTTTTTTTTCAGTAGATATGTTTTATTTATTTTGCAAACCACTTTGTGATAAAGTGCATTCATGAATACGTTAAACCCGTGAGTTTAAAGACGATTATATGCGACCAAAATATTTCTCTCAACCGGGAAACCACTATAATGTTTAGAAAAAGTAATAAAATGGAAAAAAGCTGATAATATGTTGGAGAATAATTTTCTCAGAAATTAGATTGTCTTCCTAACTGACTGATATGAATATTTCTGGCTTTGGTAATTTCTTGATATGTGATTTGCATATATTTAATGATCATGAATCTTAAACGAGTAAGTATATTTGGACGATTACGGGCTTTTTGAGGTTATTCACATTCTATCGCATTTTTTTTAAAAAAAAATACGATCGATATAGTTGAAGTCGTTTATCTATATTAGCATAGATATGCTACGTATCTTTCTCGTTGCGTTTACCTATGTATATTCATGTGTTGGATTCTGTTTATGAGTGGTGTACTAGGGGAGAAGAGGTATAGTGTCAGGTTGAAGAAACGGAGCCAGTCTGAATATAAGATTTGTTGGAAAGAGAGAACTGCACTCATATTGCAAAAAAGCCATTAGATCAATCTAACTAAAAATTTGGAACGTAATATTTTAAAATAAAATAGCAAGAAAGAATGTATTGCCCAATTAATAAATCAGTTATGATCTAATAAACAATTCCCTCCAATCTTTAAAAATCTATCTTAATCTTTAATTAAAAAAAAAAGCAGGAAGAAATTAAGATAGCCCTACTGAACTTACAAAAATTTAAAAAATCATTATCAAAATGTTATTTATGAAATAAGAAAAAAAAATCTTTTTAGTATTTTTTGTTTGTTTTGGTATATAAGCTTTGAATATGTGTGTATATTTTCTTATGTTTCTACGTATTTTTAGGGATGGGGTAGACGATAACTTTAAATGATTCCGTTGCTGTCTGTACAAAAAAATTCACCGGGAAAATATTTTCGATTCACTTTTGTAAAGTAGAATCCAAATCTGAAATAAAGAAAAAAAGAAAGAGTTTAGAAATGAACAATTTAAAATTATCTAATAAAGAAAAGCGTTCATTAACAATATATTTGGCATTACTCTCAAGTCCACTCTGATCCGGAGATGTAGTACCTTGTAGGAACCATCAATGGATCAAAATAGATCTGTTTAAAAATTATTCGTATTCGATAAAACCCCTCCCCCAAAAAAAAAACAAGCAAAAACTCTTAGACATTACTCCAAGTCCACTCTAACCCGGGATGGTAGTACCTGTTTGGGACCCATCATGTTCAAATAGATATGGTTAAAAATTATTCGTATTCAATAACCCCCCCCAAAAAAAAAACAAACAAGCAAATACCTCTTAGAAACAAACAACACAAAAAATGTAAATATGAACATATAATAAACGAAAGTCCCTAAACTTTGAGACTTAAAATAACCTAAACGGATTGACATACTGTTAAAATCAGTCAGTCAATTAATATGGAACGGCCACTCATGAATGTTACAAACTTCACATAGAAGTATTTGAACCACATTAAAAGTAAACTAGATAAAAATTTATCTAATTATCGGACCGGTTAGCTCACTCGGTAGAGCCGAGGCCACCGAAAGAATCTTTTCGTAGACCTCGGTAGAGCACCCGACTAAAAATCGCAAGGTTCGAGTTCGATACCGGTCCCCGCAAACTCAACGTATCTGTGAGGTAAAGTGGGAAAGCTGATGGGTAGGTATGGCACTCCAGCTCAGCAAAAATTAATTTCCCTTGTCTAGCGCGATATATTCCCTCGCTGTACGGCTGATATCGACAATGGGCCACTTGCCAACTTACTTTAATTGTGGAGATGGAATCGTAATAGTGAATGTAGTAAATTTTGATCAGAAGTAATACAAATATAAACATGGCAGGAATGGCGATTTATGGGAAAATGTGCAAAACAACTAGGACGACATCTGTATGAACTGTGTGAGTATGAATTCAGAACTTGACATTGAGTTATAATCAAACAGACATCCAACCCACATCAAGGGACTAGATAGGTATTTGCCTCTCATCCCACTTATGAGGGCGTGATACAAGGACATTTTTGATGTGGACCCACCCACAAGCCGAAGCTCGTGGTGGTAGGCACAAAAACTGCGTTGATCCCATCGGCATTCCCCTTAAAGGGGGTGTCTCAGGCGCCGGGCCAATAAACCCAGCCCTGCCCCTTTAAATCAGGGGGTCAAGTTTGTTGCCTGGGGTAGCCCCCTGGGATCAACGATGTTAATCGTAAGGTCCGGCGGCCCGAAGCTCACTGGACCTCCGGTTCGAAACCGGAATTAGATATGTTGGACGTCACTTATAAGTTCTCATCCTTGCTTCTCCAGCATGCCAGCGTGGTCTTGTCCAATTCCACCACGGATGGTTTGTGTGTATATGGGGCAGGAGGCCTACAGCTGTTTTCTAGTGTGGTGTTGTTTCCACGTCTTTGTTAAGGTTGTACGCAGATCACACCCAATTCAAAGCCACGAGACCAGATCATGGAATATTTAAACAAAGAAATGTAGATATAACAGTTTCAAGGTTTTATTGAAACAATAAGAATAAATAAAATAAACAAATACATCGATAAATACAAAGACCTTGCTAGAGAATTAAAATAACCTCTAAAAAGGAAAGAAGGAAATCATGAGAGCATATTGAAGAGACTATGATACGCTTTGAACAATCTATGAAGACCTTTACACAAAAAGAAAGAAAAGTGAAAATTCTATGAATTGAATTATTCACTGTTTTGATTTTACGGACTGTTGTCCTCATCTTTATTGTGAAACATAGATACAAAACGTTTCGTCGATGTACCCTCGGGCCTTCTTCAGGTGTTCCTGTAACTCATTGGGAACAGACTGCTCTCCCTCCACTTCGAGTGTTAAGACTTTGTTTATTCCGAGCATAGCAATGATTACACTGGGAAATCATTTGGAAACGTTGCGTATGTATATCTATCTATACATATATAAAGGACAGTTGTGTGTATGTATGTATGTCGGCTGAAACTACAAAAATAAAAACAACTGACGGCAAAGTAAGAGCCGGCTTAGCTCAGTCGGTAGAACATCACCTTATGAACCACAAGGTTCCTGGTTCGATACCGGCCCTCGCCTACTCAGCGTATGAGTAACACAGGGATTCTGTGCGGTAAAGTAAGGAGCTGATGGTAGGTTGACGCTCCACCTCAGACGCAGAAACAATCTCTAAGGTCTAGTGCTAGTGAAAAGGGATAGACTCCCTCGCTGAATGGCTGATACCTACTTAAGCCCCCCCCCGACGACTAAATATATATATACACATTCACCAGATCTTGCTTTTTGGTGCAAAAATTACGAAGATTTGATTCATATTCGCGAAGACTTCCGACGAGACCGTATTAACACACGGTAAATTTTTACGTGGGGACTTTTATGGGGCATCCAGCGAGGATCAAACTTAATAGTAATGAATCTACAAGACTAACTAACCATTAAACCACTTTTTTCTGCTCTACCCAGGCTTCCCTGGGTAGCCGCTTCTAGTCTCACAATAAAGATGGTTTGGCTTGTTTTACGGCATATCAACCTCAATGGGTCACTTAATGCCGATAAAATTTTTAAATAAATCAATTCTTAATAGATAATACAATTTTTTTATAAATACATCTTTCTATTTAACCCATAGATTGGACCAATAAAGATGGGGACAAAAATCCAAAAAATCATAAGAATACACATCAAGCCTCATTTCAAAAATTCAAACAAATTGAAATAATCCATACAAAACTATTGTTGACATGGACAAGAAAATTCATGTAGTAGTAGTTGTAGTAGTAGTTGTCGTCGTAAACTGGGGAAAAATCAGCTGGCGACTGAGATAAAAAAGACAAACAAGCATTTAATTTCTTGGTCAGTAGTTTCTGACACTTATAATTAAGCGAAAACATTTCTAGTGCATTGTGTAATTGAGCTGGTATTGATCGTAACTGGCGTGAACAGATATGTCTAGGGAATTGTACCTTTTGTTGTTCTTTCAATTTATCATGTCTTCATATTACAATATTATCTTTATCTCCACCAACACATACTAGTTACTTGTGGGAATCTGGCTGAAAACCAACAAACATTCAAGTATCATTAGTGTTCCAATCTGTAATCTAATGTATTATTTAGTATTAAATGAAGAGTAGAAGGGCAGAGAGTCATGAGGATGGTCTTTGACTTGTCATTATTATCATTATATATCATTTAAGTAAAGAAAAGGATATGAGTAGAGACTATAATGTTAATTGATTTTAACGGCATGTCAATCCATTTAGCGTTATTTCATGCCTATAAGTTAGGGAATCGCGTTCGTTCTACTTACATATTTATATTTTTTGTATTCATTTATTTTTATTTTTTATTTTTTGCACACGGTTCCCATCAAATACGATTCAGTTTTAAACAGTGTAAAAAAAAGAAAATCGAAAAATGCTGGGTCATGCAAAGGACTAAAAAGGTTATGGAAACATAAAGGTGACAGTGATACCAATCATAGTTGGAACACTCGGAAACATTTTAAAAAATTTACAGAAGGAATCTAGAGCAACTAAATTGTGACCGTTTAGACCACGGCACTGTTGAAAAACTTGAGAACTGAGGAGTCTGGAGAGCTGGGGAGATTTCCTTTCAACTTGAACTTCAGTGCTGGCTACCAGTAACAAATTGGCATAAAAAACTTGTAAGAAGTAAATAGGATCATAGACCTTTAGGCACCCCTTTGCGATCTCGATTCTTGAGGACATTTTTTCCATTTACACCGTTCAAAAACGGTTAAATTGTTAACAGGGACGATTTTTAGAGTTTTTTAAAATTATAAACCTAACCCAACCCTAAACCCTAACCCACAAACCGGATTTTACATGGTGTAAATGGAAAAGTGTCCTCGTGAGTCTAGATCACGGAAGGGGTGCTAAAGGTCATATAGTCCAGTAAAATAATGATTTAAACAACGTGTATGACAAAACACTTTTATAAGAAAATAATGATAGTAAATAGCTAATCTAATCTAATTATCATAACTCCCCATTAAAGTCTACGCCCTGTCGGCAGGGCTTTAGAATATGCTGCACTGTATTCCCTGCAGAGGGGTAAGATCACCTTCTCTCCAAAAGGTGTCCTGGATAGGACACGAATGGTGCATCTCATAGCGAGGTTCCACAGATCCTTTTTATAAACTAAAACTAGATCTTTTGTATTGTTTTGGAATTTTGGACAGTTTTTTCCTCATCTTTATAGTTATATCAAATATTACAAATTATCAAGCTTCATTAAAAAAAAAAAAATTAAAAAATCAAACAAATAAAAAAAAAATTCTTCTGGCCGGGAATTTGGTGACCATTTGTATTTCAAAGTCCAAGAGAATTTTTCCAGTACAGATTCTTAAACGCGTAAGTATATTGACGATTACGGGCTTTTGATGGTTATTCTATCGCATTTAAAAAAAGAATAGATTGAGGCGCAAGTGAAATGCAAACAGAAATCTAGTAGCCCATTACTTAGCTTAGCTTGGCACAAGGCCAGATGTATGGGGCACCCAGTGAGAATTGAGCTCATTGTTAGCCTAGTTCGCTAGCCATTACACCACGAGGGGTACCCGACTCAAATGTGAGTAAATAAGAGTGCTTTTAAAAGAGCAACTATTATCGAGTTTATATCGGCAGACCATTTAATATTGTATTGAGTTCATATCTTACTTAGCGGCCCCCAACAGGTCTGGCTTCACAGCAATCTTCTTTTTGAACGTAGTAAATAATTTGAATATTCCAATTAATTGTTATTTTTAGTCGTCTCTGTGGAATCGACGTCTACGATATTTTATAACGTTTCCGTGGAGATTTTTCTTTTTTCTTCTGCTTTGTTCTTTTATCTCTTGCTGTTAATTTTTCAAACAGTTGTCATTATATCCTGATTGCTCTGTTGTGCGCATGGACCACTTAAAAGACAATCCACAAGTTAATAATACTTCTATTTTCATCTTATTTTGGTCAAAATAGAAACTGTTTTAATTAGACTTTTCATTCTGTACGATATATCATTTTACATTCTTAAAAAATAACATATAACTTGCGTTCTATGTAAAAGGAGTTCTTAAATTTCCAAGATGATTTTTAAAAAAAGTCATATCTAAATCTCTCAGACTATTGTTTCATTGGTTGTTATATTCACAACATTTCGACCGCTGTCACACCAACCACGGACATCTGGTGTTCTCGCGAACCTAGTGTAAGAAGCTTTTTGCTGGTTCTCCCAAAATGGAGTATCGAAAGTTTATTCAAACTAGAAGTTTGGTTTAATCCTGAGTCTAATTTAACGGAAATACTATTTTAAAAAAAAAAAACAATGCGACATTATAAGGATGAAATAACTGATCTGAGATATTCCAAGGCAAAGACAGCTAAAATAGGAACATCCTAGCCCATGGATATAAATAAAATGTTCGCTTCAAAATTTTCCGAATGACAAAAGGCAAAGTTGGAGGGTACAGCGGTCGAAATGTTGTGAATATAACAACAAAGATGAAAACAATAGTCTGAGATTTAGATAAATGACTTTTTAAAACTCATCTTGGAAATTTAGACTCTTATTACATAGAACGCAAGTTATAGTTTTATTTATAATGTAAATGATATATCGTTTACAGAATGAAGTCTAATTAAAACAGTTTCTATTTTGACCAAAATAAGATGAAAATAGAAGTATTATTAACACTGAGGATTGTCTTTAAGTGGTCCAAATGCGCACAAACAGAGCAATCAGGATATAATGACAACTGTTTGAAAAATTACAGCAAGAGATAAAAGAACAAAGGCAGAAAGAAAAAGAAAAATCTCCACGGAAACTTATAAAATATCGTAGACGTCGATTCCACAGAGACGACTAAAAATAACAATTAATTGGAATATTCAATTATTTACTACGTTCAAAGAAGATTGCTGTGAAGCCAGACCTGTGGGGCCGCTAAGTAAGATTATGAACTCAATACAATATTAATGGTCTGCGATATAAACTCGATAATAGTTGCTCTTTTAAAGCACTCTATTTTCACATTTGAGTCGGGTACCCCTCGTGTGTAATGGCTAGCGAACTAGGCTAACAATGAGCTCAATTCTCACTGGGTGCCCCATACATCTGGCCTTGTGCCAAGCTAAGCTTAGTAAATGGCTACTCAGATCTGTTTGCATTTCACTTTCGCCTCAAATTTCTATTTTTTTTTTAAATGCGATAGAATAACCATCAAAAAGCCCGTAATCGTCCAAAATAACTTACGCGTTTAAGAATCTTGTACTGGAAAAATTCTCTGGACTTTGAAATACAAATGGTTCACCAAATCCCGGCCAGAAGAACTTTTTTTTTTATTTGTTTGATTTTTTTTAATTTTTTTTTTTAATGAAGCTTGAATAATTTGTATTATTTGGATATAACTATAAAGATGAGGAAAACTGTCCAAAAATTCCAAACAATACAAAAGATCTAGTTTTAGTTTATAAAAAAGGATCTGTTGGAACCTCGCTATTGAGATGCACCATTCGTGTCCTATCCAGACACCCTTTTGGAGAAGGTGATCTTACCCTCTGCAGGGAATACAGTCAGCATATTCTAAGCCCTGCCGACAGGGCGTAGACTTTAATGGGGAGTTATGAAATTAGATTAGATTAGCTATTTACTATCATATTTCTTTATAAAAGTTGTTTTCATACACGTTGTTTAATCATATTTACTGGACTATATGACCTTTAGGCACCCCTTCCGTGATCTAGACTCACGAGGACACTTTTCTCATTTACACCATGTAAAATCCGGTTGTGGTTAGGGTTAGGGTTAGGGTTAGGTTATAATTTTTAAAAAAACTCTAAAAATCGTCTGTTAACAATTAACCGGATTTGACGGTGTAAATGGAAAAAATGTCCTCAAGAATCGAGATCGCAAAGGGGGTGCCTAAAGGTCTTATGATCCTATTTACTTCTTACAAGTTTTTTTATGCCAATTGTTACTTGGTGGCCAGCACTGAAGTTTCAAGTGAAAGGAAATCTCCCCAGCTCTCCAAGACTCCTCAGTTCTCAAGGTTGATTTCAACAGTGCCGTGGTCTAAACGGTCACAATTTAGTTCCTCTAGATTCCTTTCTGAATTTTTAAAATTTTCGAGTGTTCCAACTATGATTGGTATCCACTGTCACCTTTATGTTCCATAACCTTTTTAGTCCTTTGGCATGACCCAGCTATTTTCGATTTCTTTTTTTACACTGTTTAAAACTGAATCGTATTTGATGGCCGTGTGCAAAAAATAAAAAATAAAAAATAAAATGAATACAAAAAAATATAAATATGTAAGTAGAACGAACGCGATTTCCCTAACTTATAGGCATGAAATTAACGCTAAATGGATTGACATGCCGTTAAAATCAATTAACATTTATAGTCTCTACTCATATCCTTTTCTTTACTTAAATGATAGTAATAATGATAATAAATGACAAGTCAAAGGACCATCCTCATGACTCTCTGCCCTTTCTACTCTTCATTTAATACTAATAATACATTAGATACAGATTGGAACACTAATGATACTTTGATGTTTGTTGGTTTTCAGCCAGATTCCCACAAGTAACTAGTATGTGTGGTGGAGATAAAAGAATAATATTGTAATATGAAGACATGATAAATTGAAAGAACAACAAAAGGTACAATTCCTAGACATATCTGTTCACGCCAGTTACGATCAATCCAGCTCAATTACACAATGCACTTCAGAAATGTTTCGCTTAATTATAAGTGTCAGAAAACTACTGACCAAGAAATTAATGCTGTTTGTCTTTTTATCTCAGTCGCCAGCTGATTTTCCCCAGTTTACGACGACAACTACTACTCTACAACTACTACTACATGAATTTTCTTGTCCATGTCAAACATATAGTTTTGTATGGATTATTTCAATTGTTTGAATTTTTGAAATGAGGCTTGATGTGTATTTCTTATGATTTTTTGGATTTTTGTCCCCATCTTTATTGGTCCCAATCTTATGGGTTAAATAGAAAGATGTATTTATAAAAAAATTGTATTATCTATTAAGAATGATTTATTTAAATTTTATCGGCATTAAGTGACCCATTGAGGTGATGTATGCCGTAAAACAAGCCAAACCATCTTTATTGTGAGACTAGAAGCGGCTACCCAGGAAGCCTGGTAGAGCAGAAAAAAGTGGTTTAATGGTTAGTTAGTTTCTGTAGATTCATTACTATTAAGTTTGATCCTCGCTGGATGCCCCATAAAAGTCCCCACGTAAAAAATTTACCGTGTGTTAATACGGTCTCGTCGGAAGTCTTCGCGAATATGAATCAAATCTTCGTAATTTTTGCACAAAAAGGCAAGATCTGGTGAATGTGTATATATATTTAGTCGTCGGGGGGGGGGGGCTTAAGTAGGTATCAGCCATTTCAGCGAGGGAGTCTATCCCCTTTTTCACTAGCACTAGACCTTAGAGATTGTTTCTGCGTCTGAGGTGGAGCGTCACACCTACCATCAGCTCCTTACTTTACCGCACAGATCCCTGTGTTACTCATACGCTGAGTAGGCGAGGGCCGGTATCGAACCAGGAACCTTGTGGTTCATAGGCTGATGTTCTACCGACTGAGCTAAGCCGGCTCTTACTTTGCCGTCAGTTGTTTTATTTTTGTAGTTTCAGCCGGACATACATACATACACACAACTGTCCTTTATATATGTATAGATAGATATACATACGCAACGTTTCCAAATGATTTCCCAGGTGTAATCATTGCTATGCTCGGATAAACAAAGTCTTAACACTCGAAGTGGAGGGAGAGCAGTCTGTCCCAATGAGTTACAGGAACACCTGAAGAAGGCCCGAGGGTACATCGACCGAAACGTTGTGTATCTATGTTTCACAATAAAGATGAGGACAACAGTCCGTAAAATCAAAACAGTGAATAATTTCAATTCATAGAATTTCACTTTTCTTTCTTTTTTGTGTAAAGGTCTTCATGATTGTTCAAAGCGTATCAATAGTCTCTTCAATATCTCTCATGATTTCCTTTCTTTCCTTTTTAGAGGTTATTTTTTAATTCTCTAGCAAGGTCTTTGTATTTATCGATGTATTTGTTTATTTTATTTATTTCTTATTGTTTCAATAAAACCTTGAAACTGTTATATCTACATTTCTTTGTTTAAAATATTCCATGATCTGGTCTCGTGGCTTGAATTGGGTGATCTGCGTACAACCTTAAACAAGACGTGGAAACAACACCACACTAGAAAACAGCTGTACGGCCTCCTGCCCCATATCACACAAACCATCCGTGTGAATTGGACAAGCCACGCTGGGCAGTGCTGGAGAAGCAAGGATGAACTTATAAGTGACGTCCAACATATCTAATTCCGGTTTCGACCGGAGGTCCAGTGAGCTTCGGCCGCCGGACCTTACGAGTTAACATCGTTGATCCCAGGGGGCTACCCCAGGCAACACTTGACCCCCTGATTTAAAGGGGCAGGGCTGGGTTTATTGCCCGGCGCCTGAGACACCCCCTTTAAGGGGAATGCCGATGGGATCAACGCAGTTTTTGTGCCTACCACCCACGAGCTTCGGCTTGTGGGTGGGTCCACATCAAAATGTCCTTGTATCACGCCCTCATAAGTGGGATGAGAGGCAAATACCTATCTAGTCCCTTGATGTGGGTTGGATGATCTGTTTGATTATACTCAATGTCAAGTTCTGATTCATACTCACACAGTTCATACAGATGTCGTCCTAGTTGTTTGCACATTTTCCCATAAATCGCCATTCCTGCCCATGTTTATATTTGTATTACTTCTGATCAAATTTACTACATTCACTTATTACGATTCCATCTCCACAATTAAAGTAAGTTGGCAGAGTGGCCCATTGTCGATATCAGCCGTACAGCGAGGGAATATATCGCGCTAGACAAGGGAAATTATTTTTGCTGAGCTGGAGTGCCATACCTACCATCAGCTTCCCACTTTACCTCACAGATACGTTGAGTTTGCGGGGACCGGTATCGAACTCGGAACCTTGCGATTTTTAGTCGGGTGCTCTACCGAGGTCTACGAAAAGATTCTTTCGGTGGCCTCGGCTCTACCGAGTGAGCTAAACCGGTCCCGATAATTAGATAAATTTTTATCTAGTTTACTTTAATGTGGTTCAAATACTTTCTATGTGAAGTTTGTACATTCATGAGTGGCCGTTCCATATTAATTGACTGACTGATTTTAACAGTATGTCAATCCGTTTAGGGTTATTTTAAGTCTCAAAGTTAGGGACTTTCGTTTATTATATGTTCATATTTACATTTTTTGTGTTGTTGTTTCTAAGAGTATTTGCTTGTTTGTTTTTTTTTTGGGGGGGGGGTTATTGAATACGAATAATTTTTAACCATATCTATTTGATACATTGATGGGTCCCAAACAGGTACTACCATCCCGGGTTAGAGTGGACTTGGGAGTAATGTCTAAGAGTTTTTGCTTGTTTGTTTTTTGGGGGAGGGGTTTATCGAATACGAATAATTTTTAAACAGATCTATTTGATCCATTGATGGGTTCCTAACAGGTACTACCATCTCCGGATCAGAGTGGACTTGAGAGTAATGCCAAATATATTGTTAATGAACGCTTTTCTTTATTAGATAATTTTAAATTGTTCATTCTAAACTCTTTTCTTTTTTTCTTATTTCAGATTTGGATTCTACTTTACAAAGTGAATCGAAAATATTTTCCCGGTGACATTTTTTTGTACAGACAGCAACGGAATCATTTAAAGTTATCGTCTACCCCATCCCTAAAATACGTAGAAACATAAGAAAATATACACACACATATTCAAAGCCTTATATACAAAAAACAAACAAAAATACTAAAAAGATATTTTATTTCTTATTTCATAAATAACATTTTGATAATGATTTTTAAATTTTTGTTAAGTTCAGTAGGGCTATCTTAATTTCTTCCTGCTTTTTTTTTAATTAAAGATTAGATAGATTTTAAGATTGGAGGGAATTGTTTATTAGATCATAAACTGATTTATTAATTTGGCAATACATTCTTTCTTGCTATTTTATTTTAAATATTACGTTCCAATTTTAGTTTAGATTGATCTAATGGCTCTTTTTGCAATATGAGTGCAGTTCTCTCTTTTTCAAACAAATCTTATATTCAGACTGGCTCGTTTCTTCAACCTGACACTTCTTACCTCTTCTCCCCTAGTACACCACTCATAAACAGAATCCAACACATGAATATACATAGGTAAACGCAACGAGAAAGATACGTAGCATATCTATGCTATATAGATAATACGACTTCAACTATATCGATCGATAATTTTTTTTAAAAATGCGATAGAATTGTGAATAACCCTTCAAAAAGCCCGTAATCGTCCAAATATACTTACTCGTTTAAGATTCATGATCATTAAATATATGCAATCACATATCAAGAAATTACCAAAAGCCAGAAATATTCATATCAGTCAGTTAGAAGACAATCTAATTTCTGAGAAAATTATTCCCAAAATATTATCAGCTTTTTTCCATTTATTACTTTTTTTCTAAACATTATAGTGTTTCCGGTTGAGGAGAAAATATTTGGTCGCATATAATCGTCTTTTAAACTCACGGGTTTAACGTATTCATGAATGCACTTTATCACAAAGTGTTTGCAAATAAAATAAAAACATATCTACTGAAAAAAAAAACCGTTATTCAATTCTTGATTATCAGCCGATTTAAATCGCGGTTCAGTTTGCCAAAACATTTTTTAATATTTTTTAAAAAGCTACTAAAAATATTGTAATAATTTTGTCGTGTTTATTTTTAAACATTTGTCGCTCACTTGGGAATTTAAAATTTATATTCTAATTAAAGAAACAACATAAAGATTCTGATAGCGTCCATTTTGAATATCAATTTTCGAGTTTGTTTTTTCCCCGCTTCTTATTTTCTAATTACGGAAGATCACTAATGAGTCAGGTCATTGTGAAGTACGGAAGACTAATGGGAACAAAAAATTTTGAAAGGGAATATATTGTTGTTGTTGTTATTATCAGCCATTTTATTAACATTTGTTCAAATTAACTAAGACTTTCATTTACAACAACCATAAATAATTGATAATAAAAAAATAACTACACATTTAATTTGACTTGAATTTTTGGTCCAATTTATTAGCGTCTGATAATATATTGTATTTGTGTGGCGTAATTTTATCATATTTTTGGATATTTTTTTTATTACTATTTAATTAAGAAAGTCCAACTTTTATACATTTATGTCAAAATAAATCTTTAAAACTACTTGCAAATTTTTAAAAATTCATATATAAATATCAGTCCCTCCACATTAGACACGTACGATTTACAACGGATAACCGCAGTTGGAATTATCTGCAACCAATAAAATAATACGAAAGAACCTTCAACACATTATCCACGGATCTTTATTCATAAGGAAATTCAGCAACTTCTAGACGTCTCTTCTATAAAGATACACATTATGACGGGACAATTTCTTACACGGCCATGAATGAGAATGGCGTTATGTCACCGGCAGAAAAAATGGAGATCCCCACATGCCACACGAGTATCCCCGAAACCGAGGAAGAAGAACCAGACTACGGGGGAAAAGTGTGGCTGGGGTTCAATCCAACCCCAGATATGTCAACGCTTCCGACACCCTAAATGGGTACTCTTCTGGCTTAGCTTGGCCGGAGCAGTTCAGGTAAGTTAATTTTTTCAAACTTTATTCACTACCTGTACAGGTCTCCCCCTCCTGTTAAAATTAATTTGTTTATTTGTGACACCTACATTTATCTGGTAGATAACAGTAAATTGGTTTATAAAACTACACAGAATTCTTTTGTAGATGCCAACTATAATTTTGCTTCCTTAACGATTTAAGGTTTTGTTGTATAGTGAATCCACCGTAAGATAAAATCTTAAATCGCAGATATTGCACAGTTCTTACAGCTATTGCAACAGGCGTCAAATATTTTAGGATTCTTCATTTTAGAATAATGGAAAAGTACTATCATGGGGCCAGACCCTAAGCCTTATACTAAAATGATTGAGTCCTGAATATACTTTAACAACTGTTACAAAATTAGGTACTCTTCGCGGAGAACCGTCCCGGCCTAAATAAAACCTTAAAAAATGTGCTTTATTTTGTCTGGGCATATGAAACACCAAGTACCACTGAATGGTGTCAAAATCAGGGATAAAGATATTACGTTGTATAGGACAATAGAGAAAATAGATTTTTTTCTTCTTGGACTTCTACCGCTGAATGGAGGAACTTCTTAGAAGGGATAAATAAACGAATTAATTTTATTGGAGCGGAAAATTTACTCAAGTACTTTTGACTTTTAAATCTCAATTTTTAGATTACAGCGTGTGAAACTTATGGTTGAACAAATGCATAAGAAAACGGACTTTATTTTAAATTCTCGTTTACTAAGGCGGGAAATGTAACCAACTTTGAATTAAAATTATCGAATGTTAAAATCACGACTCCAGTGATTATCAAATATGTGACACTTAGCTTCCAAAGGAGGAATTTGTGATCGAAGTCATAAATGGTACCTATTAGTCATGCAAAAATCTACATTTAAATATAGATTAAGGCCATCAAAAAACTTTCCAAAGCGATTTTACCCCAGTTGTAGGCAGATGACTTTCGACTATTGATTGAAATTACGAAGAACATAAGTCGTCGTAGTGTTTCATTCAAAATCAGAAAATTGTGGTGTTATCGAGGAACGTCGTGCATTTTTTTAAATGAACGTTTCGCACTCCTGATGTTATGTGTTAACGACTTTATATCTTTTTAACGAGTTTGAACCACAATTGCAGCATCGTAATCCCCATCGCCCCTATAGACAGGGTCTGGAATCCACTGACTGAATCCCTTAGAGACAGACAATACCTCTCGAATAGGATGTCTTGGCTACGATACTAAACATTTTGCAGTCATGAGGTTTCTGTTTTAGAGCTCTAAAGAGTGTGAATTACCATTCATTACCATTACTTCCAGGTCCACTTTGACTTGGAGTAGTAATATGTTATATTCCCATCTATGGATAAAATAGATCTGTTTAAAAATGATCAAATAGGAATACTTTTAACCATATAACTGTGTTCAAAAAAGGATTATCTAGTTTCGGTTTGGGTTTTTTATTCAATAGCATATCAAACTTTGTAGGTTATTTAAGTATTCTAGTTACAATATTTTATTCGTTTCATTCAAAATAACCTTTCTGTTATGAATATTGAAATTGATGAATTTTCTAACCAATTTCTCGGCCAAATGTTGTAAAAACAAGGATTTTTTGTTAATTTTAGCAGAGAATCTTTGATGCTATTTCCTCAAATAATGGTGCAAGTAAAAGATCTAATTTTTTGGTATCAGTATTTAGTAGACTAACACACAACTTTCACGTCCTGTACAATTTGATATTTTTTTAAAAGTGAAAAGTCGACCGACTCTAACTGACAGGGTTTTTTTAAAAAGTTAAATATCTCGCTGGTGAGATGAGTATATTTGTAATAATTTTCACCCAACATATGGTTTAGGGTTTAATTCATAGCCGTGTAGCTACTGATATTTCGTATTTCCTGGATATCCAAAACTGTCACTCCACCCATTAGTGTTTTCCACAAGGTCTCTTTAGAGATTACTGATATCTGCCCAGTACTTTGTTTAGTACCAAATGAGCATGAGAAGTTTGTGTTACATCAGCATTTCTTGTTGGGAGTAATTGGATTCTGCCTGCTTTGCAGAGTCAGTAATGATAATCCTGCCTTTTCTGTGTCACTGGTTCCATAACCTGGTTCGGTCGTGGGAGGAGCTATTCATGTATCGCATCTTGGGCAGGAATAGCCTGGTGGGGCCCATCCATCTCCAGGTCAACAACAAACAACCTTTGAACCTTAGTCATAGTCAATTTCCTTCGACGATAACAGTTACGAAACGAGTGTCTTCTGTCGTTTATTTAGTCTTAAAATGTGACCTTTGATATCGCGACACGGCATACAAATCGTTATTTGCTAAGTTTCGTTTATGTTAACACAACGCAGTGATGCTGATAGAATTTTGATTTAGTGCGTCCTGAGACGCACATATTTACTTTGAATGGGTCCCAACTAAAGTTTCTTAATAAATTGTAGGGTTTTTATTTACGGTTAGTGGAAACAACTAAAGCCGTCTAACACCTTCCTTGTAACCTATCCTGTGTAATTCGTTCTGAGAAACTTTTGAAATCTATTTACAATTAGCTTGAAATGACGAGGGAAGAAAAAATAAAGACACTGGGGTGCAAGGGTACGATTTTACTGTGTCCTTTTAGATTTTTGTGCACCGGGGATGCAGGACGCCAAAGCCACTGAAAGAGGTCATTCAGTGAGAATCAAACTCGTCGTACTAGCGAATGCTTCAACGAGATTAACTTACAAACCATTGTTCCATTGTAAGCGTTCTTGCTTATTAAGATTAGCTTACCGCGGTATAAGGGAGATTATGTTGCGTCAGTTCTATTCAACGTGTCTTACTTTAGTGGATTCAACTGAAAAAATATGCCAGTGTGTTTTTTATAGTTAGCATTATTAAAGATGAATTTTAAAAATGAAGAAATTAACCATCAAATGCAGATCTGATCGAAGTTAGTTTAGTCATTGTTTTCGAAATATTTTTCTCTTTTCAATGTTTTATCATTTGGGACAGGTAGCAAATACTTAACAGTAAAATCGTTACAAAAATAGTACGTCTTAGTTAAGAGTAATTTGTTAAGAACTCTATGCAATTAACTTAAAAAGATTATTTCGTTGTCTCTAGTAGACATGGTTACTTTAGAGGTTTATTTATTTTTACGTCTGTAGCGTTTAACCTTTCTTGTGGCAGGAAAACGAGATTGTGATCTAGACGGGGGGGGGGGCGGATACCGACGGGATCAACGCATTTTTGTGCCTACCACCCATGAGCTTCGGCTTGTGGTGGGTCCCACGTTAATAGGGCCTTGTGCCTAACCCGTAAAAGTGGGGTAAGAATTAAATAAACCTGCCCCCTTGATTTAAAGGGACAGGGCTGGGTTTATTGCCCAGTGACTGAGGCGCCCCCTTGTGGAGGAATACCGACGGAATCAACTCATTTTTTGTGCCTCCCACCCACAAGCCGAAGCTCATGGATGGGTCCACATAAAAATGTCCTTGTGTCACTCCCTCATAAGTGGGATGAGAGGCAAATAAATAGTTCAGGAGTATCGAGATAAAAGCCATTCAATATATTTCAATATTATGGCAACGCGAAAGGCTTTTGGGTTATGATGAATTTGCGCTCCCCTTAAGCTGTACCTCACTGACCCCCACTCCTTTGTTCCACCACTGTCGAAGAGCAGGTTTCCTTGTTTGATGCGGACACTAAGTTTGAATAATTCTTTGTTTGGCTTTGCCACAAAGGTTTGCAAAATTACACACACGCAAATTTTGAGAATCAACGTGGTAGAGGAGTCTTGGTTCCGTTCTAGACGAAACATCACCCTTAAAAATGACTGCGTCACATCTTGCTCATGCGGAGAGGTATATATATATATATATATATATATATATATATATATATATATAGTTGTGTTCTGTTGACTAAAAGAAAGAGATGTTTGCTAAGTCTTAGAAATTGGTACTATACAATTCATATCTCGGGGAACGTTGACCTCACATCAAATTCCTTTTAAATGTTATTGGACATAAGTATCCACATCTTACACTTAAGTGATCTGACTCTTCATCTTCATCTCTCAAAATCTGATCGTGGTAAAATGTGTCTATTTTTATACTTCAATCTCCATTTTCATTTCCCTCTCCTTAAATTCAACACCAAACCACTTACCAATGACCTCTTCAGACCCACGTCCTGTCGATTATATAACTTTAACCCCCTCCGCCACTACCGCCGCTTCATATATCTCTATGTTCGTGGAAAAGCGTGCGTGTCGATAACATTAAGAGCTCCCAAAGAGCGCAACCTCTTCGGGTTGCGGATGCCATGGGAATTACCTCTGACCCCTAAGGGCGGGGAGAAGTCATTTTGAAGTCGCTATTTTTAAATTGAATGATTTAAACATCTTGATATTATTTCTCTTTGTCTTAATTTACTGAGATTTCTTTCCTTCACAGCCATTTTTTATTTGCCCTGGCACTTCTTAGACGCCCCACTTAGCATTTTTTTTATTAAAAGATTTCATGCTTCTTATACACATAAGTAATCATTAAACGGAACGTGTTTATCAAAACTAAGAACACACACGATATATATATATATATATATATATGGAGGCTCGTAGGAAATGGACTTGTCAACCCGAGTTCAAATCCTAGACAAGGCTGTTAGCATTTCACACAGCGCTAATACCCTTGGGAAAGGTATGAATCCATATATTCTCCCTCCAGCTATGGGTAAAATAGTAGGGTAGACTGGGTTGGTAACCAGTCTAGGAGAAGGAAAAATCTGAATTCAAAAATCCTGATGTCAGTCGTTGATTGGGTTTGTAGCATTCCTTGTGCACCAATTATTTCCTATCGACTGTGCCAAAAAGTGCGGAATGGTCCAACGCAAGCCTTCACCACTATAAACAAAACACTGTCTTGGTTGTTTATTAGATGATCACTCATGGGACGAAAATCGACGAGAGAGTCCATTTTATATATATATATATATATATATATATATATATATATAAAATGCTAAAAGCAAACGTTGGCATTAAAATCACATACTCGCAAGTAGAGTGGTATTCAAAATTTACTCAAGTTTTTATAGTCGTTACTAAAATTATCATGTGACTCAAAATGGCGGTTTTCATCGCAGACAGTCTCACCACTGTTAGGACTGGCACAGAATAATATTGCTTACTTGGAGTATCCTGTTTAGATTTGTATTTTACTAAGCTGAGACTGCCAAGATCCTAAAATGGTATTTTGTACCACATGGAATTGTTAATAGCAGCGATAAGAACGTGAATAATTGTCTTCATAGTTATATATATATATTTATAAAGGAAAAATTGACTTACCGGTGAATTTGGTCACGATGGTTAGTAAGTGTAGAATTCAGAGGGGTAAGTCAGCGATATAACAAATACAAAGTACTCAATACTTAGTAGAGCAAATTTATCATAAAATGGGTACAATAGATAACCTACTCGAGGTTTCACCATAAGGATCTTCGGGGTTAAATCCACTGAATTAATCGAGACACCGATTAATAGCAGTCGATCTCACGTGTGTGGTCAATGCATTAAAATGTTCGTTGGGTTATCTCTTGTACCCATTTTATATATATATACCCATTTTATAATATATATATATATATATATATATATATATATATATATATATAAATTTGTGCATGTGGTTCGCTTAATCTGGCACAAGGCTAAAAGTTGCTTCCAGTTCGGAGATATTCCTAATTGAACCCATTTTAGTACCGGGGTTAGGTTTGAAATTGTGTAATCTTCATGATTACACTAGTATATATACATGTGTGAGCGTATTTGTTTGTAAATAGGAGAAACACTCTTATCGTAACGGTAATCATCGTAGTAAATTGAATCGGTGACCAGGTCGAGACTGTTTGCATCTCACTGCCTTTTAGAAAGGCTTCTCTTCTCCTCTGCCCAATATACGGTTGAATAGTTGAGCAGACTGAGTTCTTTAATTTTGGTTAGCAAAGGACGTTTTGAATTTAAACGAACTGTTCTCCATTTAAAAAGTGAGCCTGTGTCACATTCGACTCATGGCGGAAGGACTGATTAAATACTTGTTTGTTTATAAGAACATGGTCACCTGATATGTGCAGGTGATCTTTCTTTTTCTTCTTTCGTTAGTTATGTTGACTTAACTTTCTCAGCATTAAATGATCCACCAAGGTTGATATGCTGTAAAGCAAAAACAAACAACGGTGCGGTGGTCAGTGTTAAGAATTACATGTACCTCTACGGCATTACTCTTTTGAGTTACCTCATGCACCGGGCAATAAACCTAGACATCCATTCTGGAAGAGTGGGAAGCTGCTGCCTGGGGGATAGCCCTCTGGGATCACGTTAATAGTATATATCTTACCAGAGCCCGAAGGCGTAGCAATTATATGCTGGTGTAAAAAATCCAATGAATATATATGCACTCTTACAATAGGAGATGGCCTTGGTATGACATCAACCTGCATCTGATGGTGGTGCTCCGGTAAAAAAAATTCCCTGGTAAGTAAAGAAGATCATGCTGACAGTGTTCTTGTACATGAAAGAAATGTATCCTTATTTATTCTTGATATTTCTTAGTTCTCCAAAAACCTAAGATTTTTTTTTTAGAATGAGTACTAAATTACAAAACAGTAATTTTCAAGAAACGAATATAACAAGAAACTTTCAACATAACAAACACCGAGCCACTTGTCCAACTGTCTAGTTGGTCATTACCGGTGATCCGTCAATGAGTCAGTCGAGACAGTTGCAGTTGCAGTGGAAAGAGACAAACAACTTTAGCAATAAGTAACAATACATTGCAGACTTCCATGTGTCAACAGCCTCTCAACAAATGGCGTTATCATGTCCGTGGGATTTAGAATATACCGACTAAATACAAAGTGGTAAGACCCCCCCACACACCCGAGGCATATCTAATTAAACAATGGATACTTGAACTTCTGAAAGATCATCTTTTCCTATTCATGAGTAGTTATCCGAAATACTCGGGTGAATCAAAAGTTTTACAATAGTTTCGTAACTTATTTGTTTTAGTATTATTTGCGTTATTCGGACTATTGTCCTCATCTTCATTGTTATCTGTACAACGTTTCGACCGATGTGCCCTTCGGTCTTTCTTCAGGTATTTCTTTTCGGACTCGGGAACCTTCTTTTCGTAATCGGGAACCTTCTTTTCGTAATCGGGAAACTTCTTGTCGTAATCGGAAGTCATCACGGAACTTTAAACCTAACTCTTTATTCAATCCACGGGGGTATCCTGTTCTCATTCCGCTAACCATAGCTGGGGTAGAGGCGTTAAGCTGTGTTAATTATTATTCTGTTACTGCTGCCCTTGGCTATGATTGAACCTGCAGTCCAGAGATAATTGTCACTTAGAACTGCCTTAACCTAACTTCTTTATCCACTAGGCTATGTGTCCAATTGTTTTATTCTTCAAGTTACAACAAAAGCACCTTTTGTTGTAACTTGAAGAATAAAACATTAGCATTCAAAGTAGGGACCATCATGTTGCACCGTCTGAAGCCACCTTTCTGCCTGTTCTTTGATCACATGCTGATACCAGTTTTTGTTCTTTGAAGCAAAGAACTCCTTCACTGAAGCTTCCATCTCCTCTTAGTTTTTAAAGCATTGTAAGTGCAGGAAATGAGCTGTGGAACAAATAATAATCTGGGGAGCTACGTCCGAACTATATGCTGGATGTGGCATCATTTTGATTCCCTTAAGTTTCTCGGGTTTATTTTAGGTTGTTTGAGCGGTATAAGCATCCTTTCTGTCAGATGTTTGATCTCACGCTGAAACCAGATCTTGTCTTTCGAGGCGAAGAACTTTTTTACTGAAGTGGTCACCTCCTCTTGGTTGTTGAAGCCTCGCAAGCTCATGAAGTAAATCATGGATCGAACTAAGTAATAATCAGAGGGAGCTAAGACCGCACTATGTGCTAGGCGTAGCATCAGTTTGATTCCTTTAAGTTCCGGAAACTAGAACGTATGCCAATATTGCAAAATGTTTGTAGTAATTCTACTAAACGTCGAGAGTATTGGACAATCTGTTTTTACAGAACCAGGTCTTTGTTTGACACGTGCGAATAATCTTCGGCACTATTCTCCTATACTCGATTTCTTCGATTGTGGTGTTTTCGAGTGATAAATCGATTAATATCCCTATAGTATTAATCCGACTGAAGGTGCCAGGTTGACGTGTCCGGAGAGTAGTGCACCAGCCGTACAAAATGCTGTTGTCTGACGATCGTTGCATCGTATACGGATAGAATAACGCCACAATTGTCCGAGATGTGATTACAAATAAAATTGAATTTTTTTTTAATCGGCTTTATTTGGAATTTGTTCCTGATTTCATGAATACAGATTAGATAAACGCCTCAAGCAACATGGAAGCCGATTTATTTGTCAATCTCTATCACTGGGATTATCTTTACTGCCAGTAATTTGTTTTAGTTTTATGCACTTTATACCACTAAAAAAAGTCAGTTGTCCTATGTTTTTTTTAAATTCTTAGAAGATGATTTATTTTAATGGCATGTCAACCTGTATAGGATTATTCTATGCCTAAATTTTAGGGAATCTCGTTCAAATTTACATTTTTAGTGTTGTTTCTTCCGAGACTTTTGAAAACACTTACGTGATACCAAATTGTGGTTGGATTTCTTTGTTTAATGATATATCAGCCTTCGTGGGTTATTTAATGCCTAAGCTATGTTTTTAGAAGAACGGTAGTAGAACTGTTTAACCCAAAGTTGTGGGATGAGGGGGTTCACACCTCCCCCAAAGGCATTAGTCTTAAAGTGAACGTAATAGCGCGACTTGAGTTCGAACTCGCTTAATAAGATGTCGTAGTCCAGCACGTTAGCAACGAGGACTCTCCCTATATGATATCAAGTATTCCTATTTAATACAAATAATTTGCAATCAATTGTTTGGCTTCAAGTATTCCCCTATAATACTAATAATCATATATGGTTTCGAGCAATTATTTCTATTTGATAAGTCATTTGTTTGCACACATATAGGCACCTCACGTGGTGTGATGGTTAGCAAGCTAGATTTGCAGACCATTGTTAGGGATTTCGATTCTCATTGGGCGTCCCATAATTCTCGCCTTGTGCCACATCTAAGCTCAGCTTAGTAAATTACTATATGGTTTCAAGTAACTAATAATAATCCTTAGTAAACACTGACCCCACTTTGTTCCGCCACTGTCTAAGAGCGGGTTTCCTTGTTTGATACGAACACTAAGTTTGAATTATTCTTTGTCTAGCTTTGTCATAAAGGTTAGCAAAATCGCCAATGGTTTTAAATGAGACTTGAACTAGCATACCATTTTTCGGGAAGCGCGTCTTTCATAGATGACCCCTTAACCGATTCCACCCCGGATTTTAACAGCTGGACAGAATCTAAATGTAGAGACATCTGTATGATTATCCTCCAAACATTTCCTGCCTTTTTAATACTTTGTGCTACGTTCGATATGAAACGGTGTCATGAAATCAAACCGGTCTCTAATGTTTCTAGTTTGATTTTCAGATCGTTCTTTCTTTTTTAAAAAAATTCTGTAAATAAAACTACGTGATTTTACAGCGTTGTCGAAGGAAGTCACTTTTCCGAATCGTCTTGGTTAAGGAAGCAGAAAACACATTTAGACATTTCCATGTGCTGTTCCTGTCTCGTGTCGTTAAATATTTTCAATCGATGCTAGTGATTGGTGTTCAAGCCTCGGTAAGAGCCTAGTTTTTAGATGCTAGTTTTCACCGCAGACAGGATCTCTCCATTAAATCCTATACGAGGTTGTTTGCATTTCACATAGCACTATTACACTTGGGAAAGGTATGCATCCAACTATTCTACCTCCAGCTATGGAAAAATAGTAGGGCGAACTGTAATCAGTCTAGAAGGAAAACTGAATTCACACTTGTTAAATTCCAATTAAGAAATTGACCTTGTGTCTCATCCTGCTCGCAGTGGGTTGGTAAAAAAAAAAAAGTAAGGTCGTCGGGGTGGCCTAAAGTTAGTATCAGCGAGGAAGTCTATCCCCTTTTCACTAGCGCTAGACCAAGGAGATTGTTTTTTGCGTCTGAGGTGGAGCGCCTCCTTACTTTACCGCACAGATACCTGAGTTGGCGAGGGCCGGTATCGAACTAGGAACCTTGTGGTTTCTAGCCGAACGCTCTTCCGACTAAAAGTCCTGGCTTTTAGTTTTACTTTAAATTGGTGTTTGAACCCTGGTAAGAACCAGGAATTTCAATGCTGATTATTTGAGGAAATAAATTTGTAAATGGAAGACATGTATGACAATTATTCTATCCACAACGTATCCCGTTTAGCCTTTAGCCATATTAAGAAGTTTAGTAAATATCAAATTGTTTTCCTATTCTATAAAACTTCCGAATCTGTTATGTTAAAAACAAAAAGAAATATGATTCTAGAAAATCACTTACCAACAACTGAAAGGAACATTAGCTAATTTTTATTGAAACAAATACTTTCAAGAAAGGAAAATAAAAATCACAGTAATGATGACCGTCAATTCACTTTTGCTTATTAAAGACGATTATAGCTAATCAGTGATAATGGCCGCCAGTGTCGTCTGCTTCGATGAATAAAAAAGATTAATAAAGCGCCGCTTTTGATCTTGCTTCATTCAAAATAAAAAGCAGCTTTATTTGTCTGGGGTTTCTTAATTGTATAGAAATCCTCTTGATGTTTTGTTTTTGGCTTTACGTTCATCAGCTACTCACTATTTGACGCTAGCACGCATCTTTTGTACGATGAGACAAGAACAGACCCCTTTTTGTTCTTGAGGGTGACAATGGCATATGTCCAGGCTTGACTCAACATGACTCTGGCGGGAAAAGAACCATTGTTTTAACCAGGGTTGTCCACTGCTGCTTGATTCACTGCCGGACAACAGTTTCTATCCGGTTAAAGGAAAGGGTCTCATTTAGAAGATTCTAATTGCATCCAGTCTCTTTTGTAGGGCTTGTATCCGGATCTTCGCCTCGGCTGCTGCTGCTGCCTTGTTATTTCGGTCTTGATAATCAAGAATTGCTTTCAATTTTAATCGCTTTTCTCTTTCTAATTGTCAGTCAGTCTAAGGAGTTCTTTGTGTTAAATTTCAACTGTCTGGATGTCAGTTTTGAGTTGCTCAACTGTTAATGACGCACAAAACGGAATTGCTGAACAGAGACAAAATTCTGACTAAAAGATGTTCGTTTTCTTCAAAATAATGTTCCCGTTAATGGTATAAATCCTGTCTGCTTCAGTGATGGCTCGGCCACATAGTTCTCTGTTAATTATTCTATTGTGTCAATGATGAGACCCCTCTTTTCTAATAACTACCAATTTGACAAGGGCAAGGATTTGAGAAGAGCATAGATTCATGCAATTTCAAAATATAGAACGCAGGCAGCCTCAATCAGAATTTAATTTTGGTTTACGATTTCTGTTAAGTGTAACGACCAGTTTGGCATATAATAGCTATCATCATAGGAAATGGACACGACGAGACTAGGTTAAATCCTGGATGAGGCTGTTTGCATTTCACAAAGCGTTAATTCTCTTGAGAAGGGTATGAATTCAACTTCTAGCTATAGATAAATAGTAGGGTAGATTGAGCTATTTAACCTTGGTATAGAAATCTAAGTGAAGAAAAATTCTGAATTCAAGTCTGTTAAACTTCGCTTAAAAATTGACCCTATGTCCTGCTTGTGGTGAAGGGGTTCAGTAGATATAAGAGTAACGAGACCTCAACAAAACGCATATCAGATTAGATTCATGCCTTTACAAAGGCATGTATTATTAAATGGTTATGTAAAAATTGTTGTTTTTTTTGGGGGGAGGGGGTAATTTTTAATCAGGTTGCAAACTTATTTATTTACAGACATATATTTAACTAGCTCACACGTGCTGTGAACTGCGTCCACCCAGTACGAACCCCAATCCAAAAGTGTCATGACAGAAACCCCACCTCCATGTTCCCATCAGCCCCCTAATGATCAAGGGGAGCAACTCTATTTTCGTTAGGTCTGAACCTAACATTATCTCACTCAACTAAATCCTTCATATCAGTTTAGATATTGCTCTTAATTGCATGTCCTGTTCAGCCTTTCCTATTTTTTTCCGGGAAATTTTTTAGCATAAATGCAAGGTAAACTAGTCGATTCTTTCCTTTATAAAATGAATTATGATGTGAAATTAATCGAAATGATCTTCTCTTTGATTTATCTTTGTCCGGGCTTTTAATTTTCTGTATCGTATTTCTTATTCGGCTTTTTTTTTAT
This sequence comes from Doryteuthis pealeii, assembly GCA_023376005.1. Classification (NCBI taxonomy): domain Eukaryota; kingdom Metazoa; phylum Mollusca; class Cephalopoda; order Myopsida; family Loliginidae; genus Doryteuthis; species Doryteuthis pealeii. Next base: position 98,392,828 of record CM042142.1, read on the forward strand.
TATCGACAAATCAAACTTTGCTCTTTCATTTTATCTCTTTTGATTTCTACTGTTAATGATATACACCTCATTTTAAACTGTCCGTGACGGGTTACTTTTCCTTTTTTTCTTTTTCATGCTTTGATCAGTGTTTAACAACTGGCACGGTTACAAAGTTATTCCGGCATGAACTTTTAGTATAACAATATGTACTTTGAGAAAGTAAAATACTGATTTCAGAGCCAATTTTCAAAAATCGCGTTTATACATACACACCCATATATATATATATATATATATATATATATATATATATATATATATATATATATATTGTGCTGAAATGAACAAATCTTTTTAGAACGTTTTTCCTATGTCAAGAAAAGTACTTGTATACTAACCAGTAAAGCAGGATAAAATCTAAAATACAATTGTCAGATGAAACACATCAGTTTCATTTGACGATTGTATTTTTTCTAATACATGAAACTTTTGAGGTGGTGAGATCACTTATTTTAGGTTATACACACACACACATTATATATACTAGCAAATATATGCACCCTCCGGGTGCAAGTATTTAAGTTTTAATATAATAAAATATCATGTTAAATTAGAAAGGCTAATGAAACTGAATAAGAATGCAGATAAAAAGATTTGGAACAGAGGGGGTATGATTGAAAAATAGAACAGCTTTGAAACTAACTCTTCCATCATTTTCCCTTACTCCCGTCTTTCATTGGTAAATTTTCCTAATTTAACTATTTAGTTAAAATAGGAAGTAAAGAATAATATTACAGTTATTTCTTCTTGTTAATGGATTTCTTTTAGGATTTATCCCCGAGATTTTTGCTCATATTCAATAAGATAAAACCAAACAATTAGAAATCAATAATACTAAGCATATATTTATTAAAATCAGATTTTTTATATCAATATGCAAATTAGCCTTCCCATTCACACTGTAAACCGTTATTTTGTTGCATATATAAATACAATTGCATGTTATTAATATGTATATATTGTCAACAGTATTAATAATGTAAAACAATTTTACTAATAATTGAGGTTTAAATAAAAATAAGATTCTGTAGAATGTGACGTAAATAACTAAGAAAATTGTGACTTGAGTAGTAATATAGTTTCGGTTACAGACAGAAAAACACACAATCTCCATTATAATAAGAGATATATATATTGTGTGTGTGTGTGTGACATGGACAATATTACATTTCATTGTACTACTGACTACTTTTAGTTACGATAATAAATGCTGGATTTTCGCACATGTTCTTTTCTCGTTACAACTCAATCCGATTGATTAATTTTTTTTCTTAAAGCCAAGAATTATTCGATTAATCTGAAACCAAGAATTAATCTTGTGCTTAAGGAGGCCAGACAGAAAACTCTTATTAAGTTCAGTCAATTATTTAATCATTGATTGAAATTCATAAACATCTTCTGTCTAGCCTCTTTAAGCACAAACTCATGCGAAACGAGACGTTGAATAAAACAAAACACTTGAAGAATTTTTTTTAAATACAAAAACATTGTACAAGACTTCTACATAACTATAAAATCTTTTTCAATTATGGAATGGTTATGTTTCTTATTTTCCAGTATTAAATATATCTATACGTTATGGAGCCGTTTTAGCTCAGTTGGTAGGACATCCGCCTAGGAACCACAAAGTTCCGGGTTCGATACAGGCCCTTGCCAACTCAGCGTATATGTAGCACCTACTATAAAGTAGGGAGCTGATGGTAGGTGCGGTGTTCCACCTCAGATGCAAAACAATCTCCCTGGTCTAGCGCTAGTGAAAAGAGGATATACACCTTCGCTGTTCAACTGGAACCGACAATAGACCGTTCTGCAGACTTTACTGTACTTTCTGTAATTTCAAGATTAATCCCAATTAGAATAGTTGCTCGAAATACCAATTTGATATCATTTTATTTTATTCTATTTTTGGTGGATGGATGGAGATGGGGTTACGATAACGTTTCAGCCTATTCATTATTCGCCCTTTGTCAGGACTGATATAGGAGTTTGGTTTGTTCAGAATATCCCTTTCTTCTATTTTACATTTTACGACAGTAAAAGATTAGTCGGCTCTACCTAGAAAAATAAGCTCGCTTTCCATAAGGATTGTTCCCTGTATAAACATTATGGAAAGTGAGTTTCTGTCTTCTTTACGCGTACATTGTACATGTAAAGAAGTCAGAAATATTGTTTTTTGGGTTTTTTTTTAATGAGATCAATAGTATGGAAGGGCACGTTTTATTTTAATAAAAGTTCTTATGAGTTTAAACAATGTTGATCTTCACTTCCCTATATTTAAATTATATTCTACTCATTGCAACTTGCTTCTGTTAGAATTTAACCTTCGCATTGGACCAACTTCCGTTCACTTTGAACCACATTGACGTTTTCTGTTCAGTAATTAATATACACTTGCAGGACCTGTAGATATACCAGAGTATGATACTTTATTACAACGATTGATATGCTTACTTAAGAGTTATTGCAAAATACGTCAATATGTAAAAAGTATAAGGATCTTGCTTTAATTCTCTCCCTTTTTTTTCTTTCTTTCCTTTTTTTTCATTATGTTCAATTGAAACGGATTAGCCTTATCGCTTCTTCGCGTTTTTGCATTTCATCTTGGAAGATTTGGACAGTCTCATTTTTAACCAGAGGTGTGGCAAGATGATAACGTTTGGAAGATTAAGAAACAAGAGTATTAATATATAGATATTTACCAATCCCTCCGTACGTGTAGAATCTAAAACAAGTTCAATTTCTCAAGCAGAGTTTAACAGATTTGAATTAAGTTTTCCTTCTCCTAGACTAATTGCCATACCAAAGTTAAAAAAGCTCAGTCTGTCCTACTATTTAGCCATAGCTAGAAGGATAATAGTTTGATTAATACCTTTTTCAAAGAAATGCAAACAGCCTCGTCCAGGATTTGAACTCATCTCACCGTATCCATTTTCTACGACGGTAACCATTACACCACACGCTTCCAAGTCATTAATATATGCTGACATACAACCTGTTCCAATCAAAACCACGCTCATTCATTCCCTTTTGTCTGAGCCGAACATTTCTAAGTTTCCCTAAATCAATCTGCTTTCCCCCCCCCCCTCCTTTCCGCTATGTTAACTGACACTAGAGGCATTCAGTGCTATACACTTCGATTGGTCAGCAACCCGGCGTCATTCCTACTCCTCTGCAATCTCTCAAATAACTGCAACACTTTTCTTTTTGGCTGCAGGCTAGAGCCCTGATCCTTTAAAACGAATATATGCTACGAAACAAGAAAAACATTAGCACAAGTTTTTTTCTTTACTTTAGGAATATAAAACTCCACAAATCGAGACGAAGATAGTCTATCTCTCTCATGAAAGACGCCTATCTCCGAATTATTTTGAAACTTAGCTGACTATAGCGTACTTCATTTTCTATGTTTCTCTTCTCTGGCTGTCAATGTGTTCTTTACTGTTTTATCTCACATTCTTTCAGATTTTCAAATCATACCGTGAAAAATTACAGCCTCTCATGGTTATCTATCATAGTTTATCTTACATCGTAACTGGTTGGTTTAGTGAGTTCAAATCTCACTTAGTGCTCTGTTATTGTGGTCTTGTGTCCGACTTAGATAGGTTTTGTAAATAACAGCCTTTGAGTCGAATTCTCTTCTGTATATTATAGAGATTAATCTAGTCTAGCAAATTCGATCTTTTCTGCTTTTCTAGTGTGACCATGTGCCAAACTGGGTCAAGCTTTAAGAAAATTATACTATATCATCTGATCTGAAAAAAATTTAATTTCTATCTAATCTGAATTGTAGTAAACTGTGTTCAATCATTTTTATGCATCAGTATTTCTGATGAGTCAAGCTGCAGTCTCTCTCTCTCTCTCTCTCTCTCTCTCTCTCTCTCTCTCTCTCTCTCTCTCTCTCTCTCTCTCTCTCTCTCTCTCTCTCTCTCTCTTAGTATGTTTACTCCTCCTTTTTTAACCATATGCAATCCTATGCTTTAATTAAGATGATTCTCTCCTTTTGCCTCTGATCCACAATTTCTATCTGATTTCTAGGAGTATTTCATTTTGGGCCGTGAGCACTCTATAAAGTCTTGGTAAATAGTTCCACTTCAGCAATCCCCTTAAGCAAATTATACTATTTTGTCGCCTGTAATCTTTGATCTAGCTCTGAACTTTATTTATATCTAATGTTTGAGGGATTTTTTTTTTTAAATAATAAAAAGATATACATAGTCCCGACAACCATACCTCTTGGTTATTTGCAATTAACTGTATTTTGTGCAGTAATTACATAGTAGTAAATAACAGATTCATTATTTAAAGAAAAAAAGATTAAACAATAGTGTTATATTGTGCAATGTATATTTTCCAAACTGGGGGTGGTACAGGGTCGTATCCATTATCAACACATAAAATGAAAACACTGAAGAGTTCAAATTTTAACTGAGGCAGATCATGTCACTGCGTTCGAATGTCCTTGAGACATGAATCCGCTCCCTCTCCCTTCCTCCCCTCCTGAATAAATGACTTTACTGACATGTCATCTGTGAGTGAGCCCATAAGTAAGCAAACCTTTCAGCTGCGAAATACTTATTACCTCTTTAATTTTTCTTTGCATTTTTCTTAAATCATACAAATTAATCTTAAATTAGTTTACGCTATTTCTGTTTTGATCTGATTAGGCAATTTGTTCCAAAAATATATATATTACTCTATTAGCAAAAACTTCTAACTGGTTAATAGACTTACTTTTTTAAGTCTGCCTTGACAGCAAGTTTCAAGTTTGAGCAGAAATATCTAAAAAAATGTCTATCATAATTTATAATTCCATTTGTTATTTTCCAATTCTAAGTTCCAATTAGATCTCCTCTCATTCTCATTTCTAATAAATCATCATCATCATCATCATCATATCGTGCAATTAGTACGGATATCCATGACAATCTCTCTCAACCCACCCTATCATTCATTGTGCCAGAGAGGTTCTCTGCGCAGCATCCAGTAATCCTTGCATAGTTGGTCAATGTAGGTCCTTGGTGACCGGCCCACACAGCATGTCCATGTGTTGGCTTCCACAGGAGAACGTCGCTTATGAGCTCGTCCTTGCTTCTCCAGCAGTATCCAGCATGCCTTGTCCGTCTCACTCGGATGGTTTGTGAGATGGGGGGGCAGGTGGCCATACAACTGTTTCCTTGTGGAGTGCTGCTTCAATGACTTGTTCAAGACCGCACGCAGCATCCTTGTGCAAGTCCCATCTAGCTTATTCTCAAGGCGCTTCGTTAGGGTCCAGGTAGTCTCTAATCTCTTCCTGTGACTGTAATCCTTTACTCTTTTTATTATTTTGTCACTCTTCTATGTATGCTCACGAATCTCAATATTACACTACAATTTCTATGTCTAGACACTGAAGCTCAGACCAGAGTAAATATTTTATCTGTCGTTTAAGGGTTTTGTATATTTTTAAAACATTTTCCTTTTTCAAAAAAACTTGTACAAAATTCAAACTAGAAAAAGTGATTGGTAATCATTTTTTTTTTTTTCAAATATATCAAACCATTTTTATTTATTAGTATTAGAATTGCTTTTTTCCAAATATAAGTAATCATTTCTATTCTATACATTTTCAAAGACTTTACTTGGTGCATTCATAAAGCTTTCATCTGATAAGTACTTTAAAATTTTAGGATGTATTTCATCAGATCCCATAGTTTTACAAACATCCAGCTTGAATAATAATACTTTTGTCTCTCATAAACTTTTGATACCCCCCTCATAACATCTTTTGTTTTCAAAGAATGAACTGATTGAAAAAATGTTTCTATTGCATCTGCTGTTTCAATGTGTAGGTCTGTTAATTCACCTGTCTTATCATTTTTTTATCGCACCAGTATTTTTGTTAATTTTAGTTTTTGATTTTATTTGAATAATGATTTTTAAATTGTATTTAATTTTTTTTCATACTTATTTTGCTAATTTTCCATACGAGATATATTTCCTAATTCTTATTTTTTATTCTATTTTACGATATTGCCTATTACATTAAACAATTTTTAATAGATTTCCTTGTTTAGAAAGAATATAACTTTTCATCAGCATTTAGAGTATTAAAACTGTAAACCAAATTAATATTTTGTCCTTTTTCCGATACTAAGCTTGGGCCATTTTCGTTGTTTTTAAAATTATATTAAACTTGTAACACCGATTAAACATTCATTAATTGAAAAAAACTGATCCAATATAGCTTTCTCTAATCTATTACTAATCAATTTATCCACTCTATACCAGGTAAATTGAAATCTCCGACCGTTATAATATTGAGACCTATCCAAAGTAAAAGTTTATTCAGTCAATTAATTTTGGAGTTTATAATAGTCTTCTTTACTCAGATTTCTTGATCTGTATATATATACATATATATATATATATATATATATATATATATATATATATATATACACACCTTCGTTATTAAAATCAGTTCTTTTCTTACAGCCAAACGTTCATGTTTTTCGAACCAGTTCAGTTTTTCTATTTTTAGAGTTTTATGTACATAAATAGCAGCCCACCCACTCCAAATTAATGTGTATTATTTTTCCTGTCATTCCGTATTCATTTGAATTTTGATATTTCCATTTCCGCGTCTTTTTACCTTTTCCGAAGATAAATGTGTTTCTGGAATACAAATATTTGATAGCAATCAATTTTAGTTCTCTCATTTTTCTTTCTTAACGAATTAGCGTTTTTTATACAATATTTTAAAAATTTTCTCCCTTTTTCTATTTTTTCTATTTTTTGTATTGCACTAATGAAAAATCTCACTATGATGTGCCGTGTTCACTGTATACGGTTATATATGTATATAATGCACGCAAACATATTGAGAATTTTAGCGATGTGTGTAGTATAAAGTGTGTGTAAATTATAAGCTATATATGTGTGGTGAGTGACAAGTGATCCGACGATAATTTATTTCCCAGCCGTCAGGTGGCGCCACTGGATAATTATTATTTTGGCAATAAAAAAAAATGGCGGCAATTTTGAGGTGTAATTGTGGGCGTTATGTGTGCTCAAAGGAAGAATTGTTTTTATGTTCAGTGAAGGAGAAATTAAGATGTCGGAAGCTGATGTGTAGAGTTGCATGATTGTCTAATTTTATGTTTTAACTAAAGGTGGCGCATATGTATTTGTCTATGTGCTAGGTATTTGCACAATATTCCCGATGCAAACGGAGCATTTAGTTAAATTCTGTTATAAATAGCTTTATAGTTTATGTAAGCTTTTTTCTTTGATTATTTCTTATTGTTTATTTCTTTTGATAACTTATGGTTTTCATTTCAAATAAAGAGAAAAAGGATGAATGGAATAAAGAGGAAACTGAGAAGGATGAAGAAAAAGGAATAAGATAGAAAGGATGAAGAAGCAAGAAAGGAAAGAAGGATTAAGGGTAGAGTAAAATGAGAAGTGAATAGCAAATAAATGAAGATGAATGAAAGTGAGAGAAAAAGAGAATAAATGGCTGGTTGCTTGGATTTTACGACATGTCAACCCTTGTTGGGTTATTTTATGCCGAAGATATTTTGTTTTATTTTTGTTGGGCATTCATTCTTTTTTCAAACTCAATTTTTAAACACATTTTTAATACGCATTCTATTATCTATTAACCCATAGATGGGACTCTAACATGTACTACCACTCCATGTCAAGGGTGATAGTGAGGGAAAATTAGAGATAAGAGGATAGATGAAGAAGGTTCATAAGGAAAAGGAAACGAAAGAGAGGGAAGGATGGTGAGGAGGGGAAAGGGAAACGAGGAAGAGAGAAGAATAGTGAGGAGGCGGAATGGAAATAAGGAAAGAATAAATTAGACAGGGAAGGAGAGGGAGGAAAAGAGTGAGGGAAAGTATTAGAGAGAAAAGAATGGGAAAAAGTAGATAAAGTTGAGAAAAAATAACGAAAATTTAAAAGGAAAATAGATAAAAATCTTTAAAGACCGTAAGGAAAATAAATTGGAAAAGGAAACAAAGATATTCGGAAAAAAGGGAGTCCCAAATGACAAGAAATAGATGGTGTGGGTGGTGCAAAGAAGTCTAGACAATCCTGACTTCCGCCTGTTACTTAATATTCACTGAAAGCCCCGCCAACCCCACCCCCCAATGAAATGTAACACTCAGAATTCCGTTCATCTTAGATTTGACACAAATGAATTGCGACGTCGATATGCACAGACTGTCGTCTCTATGGGCGCAAGAATCCGCCTGGTTTAGATTTAATGTTTCTGGCTGGTCTCCAGGAAAAGTCAAAACGACTCGCAAAGTTAGTACCACCTGTTTGCCTAGATCCATTCATGTTGGGTGGAACTATTGGTTTCACTTTCCTTATTCAAGTCTGTCAAGTGTACTTTCTCGTGTAACCACCAAGTATGTGTACTTGGGTACTAAGAGGGAAAAGTAACTCCGAGAAACATACTTCTTGGTAATCCATATTCGATTAACAACAATCAAGGAGAGTTAATACTTTAATATCAACTAGATGTGGGATTGATACTCACATAGAAAGATGATTTCAGACCAGTTTACTTGTCTTTACTGTTTTTATCAGAAAGATTCAACCGCTATGCAGACATATTGTTAAATCCGTACAAACTTGAAAACATTAAAGATTCTGTTTACAAAAAAAAAAAACGAAACTTTTTGATAAAAGTGAAAACCAAATATGAAGAAACTTGTATAGAATAATCAATATAGTTATTTACCCAACCCGTTCGCCATAGGAAGAATATGAAACAAGGTCACAAATATGGAACATCCAGCGAGGATCGAACCCCCTTTTCAATGGTAGGAGAATATAGTTAAATTCTGTTATAAATAGCTTTATAGTTTACTAGCAGCGCTACCCGGCGTCGCCTGGGTAAAGGGGCTATCTTTTTAAAGATAGCCCCACAGATCCATTATTACTGAATCGTGAGTTGAATCCTCGTGGGCTACCCCATTTAAATCCCTATGTAAAAAAAAAAATAGACCTAGCATTGATCCAGCTACTCTGAAATGTTAATGTCTACTATCTAAAATATTAAATGAAAAAAAATCCATGCTGTTATCATTTAAATTTTATTTTTAATTATCTTCACGAATATAAATCAAATCTCTATTATTTTTGCTCAAAAACCAAGCCCTGGTGATATTTAATATATAATATATATATATATATATATATATATATATATACATACACTTTGTCATTAAGTGTTTTATTTTCAAAGCTTCCTCTGAACATACCTATACACACAACTACCCTTTATATATGTATAGAAGATGTAAGCTTTTTTCTTTGATTATTTCTTATTGTTAACTGATGGTTTTCATTTAAAATAAAGAGAAAAAGGATGAATGGGAAAAAAGGAAATTGAGAAGGTTGGAGTAAAATGAATAAGATAGTATGAAGAAGCAAGAAAGGAAAGAATGATTAAGGGTAGAGTGTAATGAGAAGTGGATAGAAGACAAATGAAAGGGAGATAGAAAACATAACAGGAAATGATCTGCAAGACAAACTTGCTAACCATTACACAACGATTAGACACCTAGAATAATGAATGTATAATAGTAACAATAATTTGTCTCAGAAATTTAAAGAAACGTTACGTCTCTACAGAGTCAACGTAAAAGTAGACTACGTTATTTCTCTGAATGTTTGAGATGAGGCTTGATGATTAGTATTATCTGCGTTATGCGGACTATTGTCCTCATCTTCATTGTTATCTGTACAACGTTTCGGCCAATATGCTTTGAAGAAGGTCGGAGACACCTCGGCCGAAATGTTGTACAGATAACAATGAAGATGAGGACAATAGTCCGAATAACGCAGATAATACTAGATTACATTAGTTAAATCAGTGATATAAAAAAAAGCGATGGCAATGAAAATACAAGTAAAATTAGCTGTGTGGCTTAGCGTCGGTATCAGCCTGACAGAGAGGGAGTCTCTTTTTCACTAGCGATAGACCAGAGAGATTGATTTTACCTCTTATCAGCTCTCCACTTTACAGCACAGATTCAAGATTGTGCTATTCATGAGATGAGTTGGTGAGGGTCGGTATCGAACCCGGAACCTTGTGGCTCCTAGATGAATGCTCTACCGACTGGGCTAAACTGGCCCATAGTTTTAATTATAACCAAATATTTACAAATGAATCAAATTTCGGTATCAAATAACCCATATGGGCGTTGATATGCCGTAAAACAAATAAATCAAACCAAAGATTTCCTGATAAAAGATCCCAGCAATTTCAAGTTATGGAAAAATGCCACGAAGAATTTATCAAATCTAATTTATCTGAAATTCAGTGTAAGGCCATAGAAATCCTGTGAAAATACTTTGATGCCGAAATAATTATGCTAAACATTTATCAGAACTGCTGGGCACTTTTGCATCAACCTAATTCATATATTAGGTAATTACTGCAAGTATCAATGCACTTTTAGATTCGCAAGATGACGTCAAATAATCGACGTCTGTGTTATATCTTATTGAGTTATCATCACTGGCAAGGAAGCTGCCCAAAGAACAACTGACTCTTTTGTAAATACTTGCCTCATTTTTCTTCGACTATTTGGTCCTGTTTTTCTTATATATAATTTGTGAGATAAATAGATATATGAAAACCTTAATATCTAAGAAATAAATTTATTTCGACCGACTTAAAGAGGCAAAGGTAATAAAAATGAATTTATTTCTGGTATATTAAGATTTTCATATATCTATTATCTATAATACTTCGTATATGTAAAAATATGCACATACTCTGATAATTAATCTATTTATATAGACTTATCAAGTCTCTTCAGTGTGGCTAGACATTTGTAAGCTACCTACAGACACCTGGCTGTCATTACCTACAGAATACGAAGGCTATTTTAACTGTTTAATACACACATTGCTTTGTATGTAAAGGCCGCCATAGAGTGCTCCATCTTTTTTTACGTTTGAGTTCTCAATTTTGGTTGAATCCCATCACTGAAACGACTGATACCATTTACACACACACACACACACACACACACACACACACACACACACACACACACATATATATATATATATAATATATATATATATATATATATATATATATTCATATTCGCTGAATATAGTTTAAGCAAATCTGGAATAAAATGGATAAGAATCAGATAGATCATTCTCTATCAGACTGTTGTGTAATTTTCCTTATTTGAAAAGAGCGAAGTAGAAAATGAATAATTATAAAATGTCCACCAAACGAATTTTCCAGCCATTTTGTTTTCAGTTAAATATATAAGTCAGCCATTTTGGTTTCTTGATTTTTCTGATTTGTTAAAAGAAACCTTTGTTGAGTATTATCCCCTCAAATTTGGAATTAATGAAACGTGGGGTTTGATAAGAAAAACCAAGAAGCCAAAAGGTATTTGATTAATCATGTCATCCTATTTTGACACTTCATTTTCAGTATTTTACGTATTTTTAAGGTTCTCCGTGTTTTTATGCCCTTTTTTCTTCTTGCTTATTCATTTTATCTGTAATTCCTCGCCCCCTTTTTTCAGTACGTTGTTCTCATTATCTTTAACTTTTTTTGCGGTAGATGAAGGGCATTCTTTCTTCGTTGTACCACTTTTTATATTTTTCTAACCCACATTGTTCGGTTTTATATTCTCCTTCTCTCTCTGTTCCTCCACATACAATATTCCCTTTTATTTCTCTATCTTCCTTCCCTCAAAACGTTCGGTTTTCTTCTCTGTCTCTTCCTTCTCACAATGTTCATCTCCTTCGCCCCCCCCCCACAACATTCACTTCTATTTCTCCATATGTATATTTCGCGTTTTTTTTATTTTTTGTTTTGGTTTGTTTTTGTTTGTTTTCTTTTGTCTCATTTTCTTCCATCTATATTCTTTTTATGTATCTCAGCACCAAGTTTCTCCTCAAACCAAATCCCCTATCTCTTTTACTTTCTTCACTTACCTCTTCACTCTTTTTCATCCTATTACCTTTTTCCTACCTCAAACTCAATGACGCACAAACTATAATTCCTTTCTATCACTCTTCCATCTCTCGCCTCTATCTATCTCTCACCCTTCTCACCCTCTCTCTTCTCTCCCTCACTCTTTCTCTCCCTACCCCTCTCTTTATTTCTCCCTACCCCCTGTCTTTATTTCTCCCTACCTCCCTCTCTCTCTCTTTACTCTCCCTACCTCCCTCTCTCTCTCTCTTACTCTCCCTACCTCCCTCTCTCTCTTACTCTCCCTACCTCTCTCTCTACTCTCCCACTCTCCCTCTCTCTCTTACTCTCCCTACCTCCCTCTCTCTCTCTACTCTCCCTACCTCCCTCTCTCTGCCCCTCTCTCTTTATCTCCCTGCCCCTCTCTCTTTATCTCCCTCCCCTCCCTCCTCTTTCTCCCTCTCTCTTCTCTTCCTACCTCTCTCTCTTTCTTTCTCACTCACCCTCTCTCTCTCATACACATTTCATTCATAGCCACTGGTTCGAATTTATTTTCTGGTTGTCTAATCTTCAACCCACTTTCGAGTTACACAGCTCGTTAACCTTCACTCATCGCTCGAATTACATCACCCAATGATTAAAAAGACCCGTTTTTTCCCCAGCTATTAAACTGTCACGCAAATAATAAACCAAGAAGAACTACCTGAGGAAAACAAGTAATCCTCATCACGTTTCGACCCTAACATTTCAGCTCAAGATATCAGCTCAAAGGCTCAAAATTGTCTTAAGACGAATGTACATTTATTCATGCTCTTTAGGTTAGAAACAATTGGAAAAGGTTTTAGCAGCTACAAAAGATATTTCAGAAAATGATCGAGCACCAACCAAGTATATGATTGGAAAATGGATAACGATAAAGGGAAGACGAAAAACGTTCGGTTATTTCCTTATTTTTATTACCATGATTATTTATGTATAATACGCACTATTTTTCCAGCCCAAAAGTTAGGAGTATGTATTTTACACGAGGACTATATAATTAACTTTTTTCGGCCACATGAGTCCAAAATATTTCGTTTTTTTTTTTTTAGAAAATGTACACGATATAATTTCTTATTCAGTAAAAAACTGCTAAAAATTTAAACAAATACTAAATTTGTTAAATTTAGTAGAAAATCTAAATTTTAGATTTTTTTTTCTTCAGAATTTTGTAATCTACAGATAGGGGTCGGTTTAGCTCAGTCGGTAGAGTGTTCGCCTAGGAACCACAAGGTTCTTGGTTCGATACCGGCCATCGCCAACTCAGCGATCTGTGCGGTAAAGTGGAGAGCTGATGGTAGGTGTAACGCTCCACCTCATATGCTAAAATATTCTCCTTAGTCTAGCGCTAGTGAAAAATGGGGATAGACTCCCTCGCTGTCTGGTTGATACCGGCATTAGGCCGCCCCGACGACTTTACCTACTTTACAAATAGGGTGCGTGTTACATAAAAATGATTACGTCACGTTGTTTTCATCCGGGCATATAGAATATGTTTGAATAAGTAATTTTGTAACATCACATACAGAATTTTCCATAAGACGAAAATTTTTGACTGAATCTATTCTTTGAACCAATAAAGAAAATCTCTTTATAAATTTATTTTCGCGTGACAGCACAGATTCTCATGACCGTCTCTCTCTATCTATCTATCTATCTATCTATCGGCCATCTCATCTTGCAGATGAAGAGAAAGATGAATGTATACCTTTCTCAATGTGAAATGCAAACAGCCTGGTACAGGATTTGAACCCTGGTCGTCGAGTTCATTTCCTATAAAGATTACCATTACATCACGCGCTCCACTAAAGCTAAGATATTAATCCGAGATAAAGAAAGAAAAGTTTTAGCAAAGTTTAGATTATCAGATGTATTTTAGAGACAGCGTTTTAATTTAAAATCCAACGTTTTCTTCCTTTTCTTTTTTTTTTTTTAACTCATGACAATTAATATTATTTGTATTTTGATTGTGTTTGGGCTATTGGGAAAGTTTGACTGAAATATTTTTAGGGAAGGAAGGACGCAAAAGCCTGGAAGATGATATCTTCAACGTCTTGCATGCCGTTGGTTAATCGCTTCTTGTCAGGCTGGGGTTGGTGTTTCTGGTTTAATGAAGGAAAAGTCTATAATTAAATGGCGGACAGTTTTTACGAAAAAAAATGTGCATTTGATCTGGAGATTCCAATGTATCTTTTGTCTTCGGTCTCAATTTCCTTATCCCCCACCTCTCTCTCTCTCTCTCTCTCTCTCTCTCTCTCTCTCTCTCTCTCTCATAGTTACCCTTACCAAGGCTAAATAATCCAATCTCATATACAAGGTTATACTCAAAAGCTCGGAAAATTTGGACATTTCGCTTCGGAACCACAAGTTTCCGATCCTCAGCGCATGAGTAGCACAGCTGGATCTGAGTGTAAAATGGGGAGTTTGGTTGTGTGTGCCCCACCTCAGACGTAAAAACAATCTCCCTGGTCTAGCACTAGTGAAAAGGGGATAGATTCCCTCAACCATAGGTCACTCCGCCGACTTTACTTTTACTTTAGTCATATTCCAAATTAATCAGCATTTCCTGTGTCTCGCCTGATATTTTACGCGATTTTCGAAATCACTCCAAGAAAATAAAGAACTTTATTTTCTATCACTTTTTTTTTCTTGATGGCCGCCATTTCACGTATATAAGTCCCGTCTATAAAATCACTTTGCGCGAAGGAGTTTTGCAAGCAAGTCTCGCAGATCATTACTACTATAATGAGTTTGTTTCTCACTGGGTGTTTCATATTTATTCTCTTTTACCAAATCAAGCTGAGTGATCATTCTGAGTAAACAATTTAAATGTGTGATAATCATATTCACAATGACCATGATTCTCCACGTCGCATCCGTCGTGAGCTTAGGATACGCTGCTGTATGCCCACCAAAAGCGGGTCCTGGTATGGTACTAAATTGTATCCGATGGTGAGACCTCTGTTCTGGAGTTCTGGAGAGTTATTAGTACCTCTGATTGCCACTACTCCCAGTTCCACTCTGACCAGGAACGGTAGTATTTGTTAAGGTCCCATCTCAGTCAAATAGATGTTTAAAAATATTTAGATTCGATAGGAATGCTTGATGCCATGTAAATTTGTATTAAGAATAGTTGCATGAGGTTATAATTGTTTACTAAAGATCATATTAGTTATTTGAAATCATATAACAGCAAAGAAATGGTTATTATTAAATAGGATTACATGAAATCATATAACATGTGTACAAATTTGTATTCGATAGGAATACTATATAACTGTGTGCAAATAAATGTAAATACAAACATAATGAACGCGATCCTCTAACTTCTGGGCATAAAATAACCCAACACGGATTAACATGCTATTAAAAGCAGTAAATTCATCCATCGACTACGTTATGTGCCTTAAATTTATTTACTGCATTTTTTTTAATTATGTATCTATGTTTAAGAAAAAGAACTTATGCACACACCTAATATTTCAAGTATTCTTTTAAGCTTGCAATACTTTTGAGACAAACGTGTTAAACTCCGATAAAAACAAATCTGTAGATAAAGAAGAAAAGATAATGGTTTTTCATGCTTCGTCGGATTGGAAAGAGTTAATTAGCAAGTAGGTTTTGCCTGGGTGGATATAATCGCTATATTGACTGCATGATGGAGCATTCGCTGTTGAAACCCATCAGCAGATAAATATCTTTAGGCAAGCTATACCGAAATTTGAACCTATGTAACTTTTTGTTTAATTTATTTACGTGTTTTTTTTTTGGGGGGGGGGTTTTTTTTACGTTCATTCATTTGCCTAAGATTCGATACAATGGACCATGAAAAATCCCTGCCTTAAATACGAGAAGTAATATTAAGAAGAAAAAAAAAAGGAAAAAAAAGTATCTAAATGAACCGAGAAAAAAGGTGTGTTAAATACGAGAAGGCTCTAAAAATGTGAGAACAAAAGGAGAAACCAGACAAATATTTAAACGGACTCGGAACAAGTCCTAAACACGACATGCTATTGTAAAACGAGGAAGAAACAAAACACCATTGACGATTTTATGATCTTCTCCACTTTCAAAATGGTTTCTCGCAAAGTTTTATTTTATGTTCGCAAGCGGATAATCATGGTTTTTATGTGTATGTTTTTTTTTTCTTTTATCATTCATAAAGTATAATTGCATTCTTCTTTGAGAATTTTTTCACGATTTTTAATCAAACATATGTGACAATATAAAACTTGCACCTGAAAAAATAAAATATTCTGAAATTGCTTTAAACATACTGATATTATTTGAATTACCCAGTTTGGCATTTTTTTTCTCTCAATGTTTCCAGATTTCCACAAAAATTCAATTTAGCTCTGTCAATCAAACGTCTTTTTTGAGAATATTTTCACCCGACTGATCACGTAATCACCATTAAAAAAAAAAAAAAACTTTTAAGAAGCAACTACACAAAAAAAATGTAAATATGAATGTATAATGAAAGCGATTTTGAAATGGGTTGAAATGCCGTTTAAAATCAATCAATCACTAATGTTTATTTAACAAAATTCAAATTTTCTGTAACCTTATTCTCTTCTGTTTTACTATATTACTATACTTATTCCCTCAGCTTAGCTTAAATGCGGCACAAGGCCAGAAATATTGGGGCACTCAGTGAGAATCGAACTCACTAACAATGGTTTGCGAATCTAACGTGCTAACCATTACACTACGTGAGGTGCTCCTTCTGTTAATATTTTGTTCAAAATCTTTAAAATCTTTTCTCTGCTACAAAGCAAGACCCCCTCCACATACACATACCTACTTGAGTGTTTAATTAACCCCTAGTTATTACTACTAATTGGAATGAGATGAACAAAAAGCCTCCAAATCCATAAATACTTTTGTCGCTGTTCCGA
Organism: Doryteuthis pealeii; assembly: GCA_023376005.1. Lineage (NCBI taxonomy): Eukaryota > Metazoa > Mollusca > Cephalopoda > Myopsida > Loliginidae > Doryteuthis > Doryteuthis pealeii. The sequence continues at coordinate 98,409,754 of CM042142.1, forward strand.
TACTTGTCAATCCCTAACGAAATCCGCGCCATAAGCCACGATTGACTCATTTATATAAACAAACAAATTTTGATCCACATTCGTCTCCTTGCTTTCGGCAGATATTATTTTCAGCTTTCATAATTACTTACACAATAAAAACAGATCACTTAACTTTTGAAACATACTTATAAAATTCATTGTTATTATTGTAACAAAAATCACTGGGGATTCGCTGTGTTGCCGTTTCATATTCTTTCATACAATTAGACTGCCCTGTCGACAGGGCTTATATAAATTCATGTATGAATTAAGAGTATCTCGTCATGTAGCTCCGGCCCACGCCGGGGGTCCAGTGGCTTCGGCCCTGGATCTTTACGAGTTAATAGCGTTGATCCCAGGGGGCCATCCCCCCAGGCAACACCTGCCCCCTCGATTTAAAGGGGCAGGGCTGGGTTTATTGCCCAGTGCCTGAGGCACCCCCCTTGAGGGGGAATGCCGACGGGATCGACGCAATTTTTTCACCTGCCACTCCATGAGCTTCGGTTTGTGGGTGGTCCCACGTTAATAGGGACTTTGTGCCTGACCCGTACAAGTGGGGTACGCGGTAAATATCATGTAGTAACGGTTGACAAGGCTGTCATTTGTACAACTACAGTTTGTATATCTTCTTCCTTGCTGGGTACCGTATATTTGTGCCGTTGTAGTGTACTAAGCTAAATTTAGTAAATGCCTAAATAAACTGGTTTCTCAGTCTGTAACCAGCTCGTAATGTAAGTACTTGTAGTGCATATTAAACGATTCTACCCCGAGTTCAGGATGATAAAAACGTGTTCATTTCTATTTCCGATTTAATGGGTGTCTGGGCAAATGTTAATTCTTTTCTTTTATTTCCATTTCAGAAAAGTTAACCTGAAAGAAAGATCTAAAAACGAATTCTTCTTTTTTATTATTTCGAATTGGCACCACAACTAAACAAAATAGAACTGCGGGCAACCGTTATTTTGTATACGACCAATGAATGATTATAATTTTCGATATGTCAGGCAGCACATTTCTGTTCAGTACGTAAAGACTAGCGTAAAGAATCAGAGTTTTTTTTTGTGGGGGGGGGTCTTTTTTTCGCGAGGACTACGCCAGATTCTTAGTGATAATAGTCACTAATACTAATCTGGTCTGCATACTCCCCCCCCCAATAAAGAGTTTTCAAATTTCAAAAAAGATACCCTAAGCTTTAAAAACAAATCACCTTTTATCTACCAGATTATAAAGAGTTTCTAAATACAGTGTTACCTTGACTTACGAGTGCTTCAACTTACGAGTTTTCAGAGTTACGAAATGTCACTCGGTCGATAGTTTGCTTCAAATCGTGGTACGAGCGAGCTTCAAATAAAAATATTATCTATAAAAAATAAACTTTAAAACATGTTTTAGCACATAATTTATTACATTCCATCTTATTTTTATACAATACAGTGCCATTTTTTTTTTCTTATAAAAAAACGTAACAAAAATAGGGTGTTTGGAGGGCAGGAACGGATTAATGGCATTTCAGTTTATTTCAATGGGGAAAAATTGTTTGGTGTACGAAAAAATTGAGTTACGAGCGGAAAGACTTAAACTCGTAGGTCAAAGTACACCAGCATATTGGTAGTTCGTCAACCCGACTGCCGCCGAGAAACTGTACCAAGCACATGTTCCGGAGAATCAGGGATAATGTGCCGCACAGGAAATCCATTTCGGCCGGAACAGCGGCTGAATAGAACGGAAGGCACACTTGCTAAAGACGTTTCTCATATAGAGCTCTCTTAAAGACCCTGGGTGGGTGTTGTATTATTAATTTCATCTTTCAGGGCACCCACCATAGTAAAGTCTTTAGAAAAGTAGTCTAACCGATTGTTAGTACTGTAAGTTCTACTTTCTAGACTGGATTTATGTCAGTTTAAATCTAGCTTAGTAAATACGTGTTTTCAATGAAGGCATAAACTCTAAGCTCCCTTCTTGATAGCCTATCAGTTTTAGTGTATATTTTTAACTGATATGCGCTTACGTATACCATGAAGAGATGAGGGCACTGTTGTGTATCTTTTCTGACGGTAAAGCAATACTTGTGTAAATCACAATCCTTAAGGAAGAACCGGCATTGTCCTCAGAAAAATTGATTGCGCACATGCAGGTGGAACGCTGCTATAGTAACATTTCCATACGGGTATATATCTCTAGGGTTGCAGCGACAGGTGCACATTTATGACAACAAAAATTGGATATTTGTTTGCCTGCAACAATGGACAGGTTTTTTTCTCGAGATTTTTTAGACAAAGCAGAACTTGATCGAAAAATCAACAAACCTTGATATATATATATATATATATATATATATATATATGAAAAAAAAACTTATAAAACAGGAATATTTCTTTTATGTTATTTATTTTTTAATTGTTCTCACTTGGTTCGACCTGAAGTCATCGTCAGTAGAGAAGAGTTCTTGGGGGTGAAAATGTTTTTTAGAAAGTTTTTTAAAAATGTTTTCGAAGTGTTTGAAAAGCCACAAAAGAAGGAACGGAATATATATATATATATATATATATATATATATGGGAGAATATGTGCTTAATTGAAGTCGAACCTAATTTTTGAAAGTTAATTCATTAATAATTAATTAGGCGGGATTTAACTACTTAAATGTAAGGCTAAACAAATCGAGAAAAATCAATCTCTGTATGTACATTTCAGCCTATTAGGCCTCATCAGCAGAGCTATAGATACGAAGATCGCCTCGTGTGTGATTTGAAACCTAATATGCTGAAATGTACATACAGAGATTGATTTTTCTCGATTTGTTTAGCCTTACATTTAAGTAGTTAAATCCCGCCTAATTAATTATTAATGAATTAACTTTCAAAAAATTAGGTTCGACTTCAATTAAGCACATATTCTCCCAAATATTGTCGGCTGAAAATAGCCATATGTTTGTTTTTATACATATATATAACTTAAAAACCGGTTGCGTGACCTTGATGTAATTTGGCAACCAGAGGGAACTTTGGGTTTACTCAGTTTGCAGTAAAACGCAAAGAGCCTCATCCAGGATTTGAACTTGGGTCACCGATTCCATTTACTACCACAATAACCGTAACGATAAGCACGCCTCTCTGCGCCTTTGTTAATAATGTAGAGAAATGATGGTGAAGGCTGTAGTAACTTCTATTCTCATCGCGTGCCTCATATTTATGGCCTTATGGCAGACTAGGTTAAGCTTTAGTTTAATAAATACCTGTACCAAAAACAAATAAGACGTCCAGATAATCATATAAACATTAACTCACGTACTCAACAATGGCGGCTTCAGAACGGAAGCTAACAATAATATACATTACTGGTTAAGAGATCTTCGAATCGTCTGGGTGCAGTGATGTTTGACACGAATAGCAATCACAACATTTATTCCTCTTTCTTCTTTCACCCGTCTCTCCACCGACCCACCGCCACTACCACCACCCTCAGGTTTCTTTCACCTGTCTCTCCACCCCACCCCCTCTTTCTAACATTCTATCTATTCCCCATTCATTGATTCGTACAATCAAGATGCACTTCGCGTTGTCTTCTCTGCAGCCGACTCGCTGTAATTGTTTGTGTTATGCATGACTCACTGTGCTCCTCTGATTGGTTGCAAATGTGCATGACGTCACATCTGTCAACGCCGACCAGATGACAGGCCTTGAGCAGAATGTATTCGTCTTCGTCTTCGGGGAGAATGGGAAAGAATTAGTGATATCAAAAGAATAGATAATAGAATTAGAGACGGGTGAGAAGGTGGTTTTGATGAAGAAAAGATGATAATTATATTTTCCAGGTCTTCTTCTGGAGATCTGAATTTTGGGTTCAATGTGTCACCATATATTTGGTTTTCAACTGACTTTATCTTCGCAGAAAGATTCGCTGCGTTGTGATTGCAATTGTCGACAATGTTTTTGTTATCTTTTTGTTATATAATAAGGAAAATTTTCTCTTTGTAGTTATTTTTATTATCATCATTATTATAATTATTAGTTTTTCACACCTGCCATAGCCGGTGGTTCACTGGGGGCTGAGTGACAGCAAGTCACCTCAGGTCTCCAGGACTCTTCTGAGTATTCTAGCCGATCCCAACAGTGCTGTAGTTTGGATAGTCTTGATTCTTCCTCTGATTTCCGATTCACCCAAATTATTTTCCATGGCTTTGGGGATCGTTTCAAGTGCACTAATTACAATTGGTTCGACCTTCACCTTCATGTTCCACAGTTTCCTCAATTCTCTGACAAGGTCTAAGTATTTGTCTATCTTTTCGATTTCTTTCATTTTCATTTGGTGGTCGGCCGGGAGGGAAAAATCCACGAGATGACAGGTTCTTTTCTACTCGTCGATCAATACTATTATTATTATTTTTATTATTATCATTATTACTATTTCGGTCCTTGCGAGGTTTTCACACCATCGTTAGTTGGTGGCCTTTCACTGGAGTCTGAAGAACAACAAGTCTCCTCGGGTCTCCTGGTCTCTTCTGAATATTCTAGCCGATATTAACAGTGCTTTTGTATGGATTATCTCAATTCTTCCTCTGATTTCCAAATCCTTTAGTTTGTTTTCTAAGCCTTTGCAAGAACACCAAATACAATTGATATCACTTTCACCATTGGTATCACTTTCAGATTTTTATCTTCAATTCTCTGATCTCCAGTTCCTTCAGTGATTTTTTTATATGCTTTTTAGGACCGCTCCATGTGCACCAATGACAATTGGTATCACTTTCACCCTCATATTCCACAATTTCAATTATCTAGCAAGGTCCAGGTATTTTTTAATCTTTTCGTTTTCTTTCACCTTCACCCTGTGATCTGCTGGGACTGCGAAATCTACCAGTTGACAAGTTTTCTTGTTAATCAATACTAGGTCTGGTCTTCTGGCTGGACTAAGAGGATCCGTCCGTAGTACAGTCCCAGAGAATTTATTAAATCAAAAAGACCTGATGTGCCTTGCTATTTAGTTTACATACAAAAAAAAACAGGCTTCTCAAATTTTGTCCCTTTTGTTCTTCCGTACTCGGCTAACAGTTTGTCAAGATGCGCACGTTTCTTATGTACAGTGAAACGTAACAACTTGATCTTTGATTTGTTTTGACAAGAAAATTGACGTTCCTCCTCGTTAAAGATATCTTACAATCCAGTTAATTAGATATAAGCAAATTGTCGTGGAATCAAATCCTACGGGTGCCTAACTGATTTTAAGAAAAAAAATTAATTAGATGTTCGATTTTTGTGACAGATCCAGCTATCACTGAATAATCGAAGTATTTTGTTAGGCTGTAAGTGTTGTTTACATTTTGCTATCTAAAACCGGGTTTTAAGTTGACAAACGTATTTTTAGCGACTAACTTCATGTTATCTTTCAAATAAATGTAGAAATAAAAATTTTAAGTAAATATCTAAATTTCGCAATACGTTTAAAAAAAGATTGATGTAAAATCTGTGTACGTGTTTTTATCATATACGTGATTGATCGTTATATCATATAGCCAGCGTTTTATACATCTTGCGTGGTTAAGTTAAACGATTGTGATCAAAATATCGGATGTTCTGAATACAATGCCTGTTTACTTTCTAAGATTGATTTAGTCAGATTGCTGCAGAAACTTTCAGACTCAAACCAATGTTTTTATTTTGTCTACTCCGTAATACTAAATTATATGAATGAATGAGCTGTCAAAGTAGACATTTCATCATACTTACCACGCTGTTTGAGCGTCCCATCATGGTGAAGTGGTTAGCAAGCTAGTCTCGCTGAACCATTACTACTGAATAGCGGGTTCAATCCTCGCTGGGTATCCCACACTTGCAACCTTGTCAATCCTACCCGGAGCGAAAAGATTGGGTAAATAAATACTCGCAAACTGTTTCTCAAATTTCTAAAAAAAAAAATAAAAAATAAAAAATCAGTTATTTGTTTTTAAGTAAATAATCATTCTTTCTTGGTTAGGAAAAGAACTTTTCAGCATTGTCTTACATACTCATTTCTGAATGTGTGTTTTGTAAACTTATTTTGGTTTTTGTGTGTGCGTTTCGCTTTGTTTCGATCTGTGTGTACGCACGCATGCACACTAGTTCAACAAAGATCGCATTTAGAAAATAAGCCGTCCGTGAAGGAAAGAATTACTCTATTCCTTTTCAAAAATTCTTTGTGTTTTGATTCGATAACTCAGATTTCTATTAAAATGTAACAATTCCGGTTTTATTTCTATTTAAAAGTCCATTCAAAAAATGTGAAAGAGAAAAAACGAGGGGGTGGATGAGAAATGAGTAAAATGAAAGAGAGGATTGTTGAAGGGGAGGAGCAAAATAGATAGATAAATGAATTAACTATAAAAAAATGAAGTGAAAGAATGACTGAAGAAAGAAATGCAGAAAAAGGAGAGAAAATGAAAAAGGGATACATAAAGGAAAGAAGGAGCAAGCGAGGGAAAAAGAATGAGAAACGGATAGAATGAAAGAAGAAGAAATTAAAGGGAAAAGAGGGAAGTGTTTAAGGGAAGGACTAAAATAGATAAATGAATTAGCTTTTAAAAAAATGAAAGAGGAATTGAAAGAGTGTCAGAAGAAAGAGAATTGCAGAAACTGGGAAAAATTATAAAATATTTTAAAGGAGAGAAAAGAACATGAAGGAAAAATGAGGGATAAGGATTAAATGAGATAATAATTTGTTTGTGTGTTTATTGATTTTAACGGCATACCAACCCGTCTGGGGTTATGTCCTGCCTAACGGTTACGAAGTAATACATATCGTGTATTTACATTTATATTTTTTAGTAATTGGTTTTAAAAATGTGTCAGCATTATTGGGGATTATGTTGTATGGTATTGATTAGTTTCATGTCTATATTCAATGGTATAATTTTATTTCTATCAAAAAAAGAGAAGAAAAAAAATGAGATAATGAAGAAAGATGATAAAACAAAATAAAAGGAGAAAATAAATAGGGAAAGGAAATTAGGATTAAAAAATAATGAGATTTATCTATATTAATATTTACTAATATTAATATAGATAACTCAAAAGATAGATTTGGTCTATATGGGGCACCCAGTGCGGATTGAACTCATTACACTAAAACAATCTGTGAGACAAGCTAGCCAATAATATTTTTTTTCAAAGCAAGGCTTAGAAATATTCACCAAACTAATATTACTCAACCACAACGGGGAGTCTCTGTGGCGTAGTGTATAGCGTACAGGACTACGACATCGGAGTAAACGAGTTCAAATTCTAGTAGCGCTATTACGTTGACTTTCGGACTAATAACTTTGGGAAAGGCATGAACCTTCTCATCTCTCGGTTATGGGTTAAGTAGTACCACTATTGTTCACCTAGGGCCGATTTAGCTCAGTCGATAGAGCGCCCGACAAGGAACCACAAGGTTCCGGGTTCGATACCGGCCCTCACCAACTCAGCGTATGAGTAGCACAGAAATCTGTGCGGTAAAGTGAGGAGTTAATGGTAGGAGTGGTGCTCCGCCTCAGACGTCAAAGAAAATCTTCTTGGTCTAGCGCTTGTGAAAAAGGGATAGACTCCCTCGCTATCTGGCTGATACTGACTTAAGGCCACCCCGACGACTTTACTTTCCTACCTGTTGTTCTCCTAAAAGATGGCTTGATATGCCACTAAACAAAGAAACCAAGCCAATAAACCACAAATCCACGACACTCAGTAAGAATTAAAGTTCACTATAGTAGTAATAGCCTTTAAGACTAGCTTTTTAACCATATATACATTTATAAAGGGCAGTTGGTGTGTATGTATGTCCGGATTAAACTATGAAAATAAAACCATTAACAATAAAATAAATATATATACACATTAAATATCACCAGTTCTTGCTTTTTGTGTAAAAATTATGAAAACTTGATTTATATTCAAAGATATTTAAAAATTAAAACATACATAGAAATAGCATTAAAATTCTACTTAAAAATGTCCGGCATTTGTAAATATCAAAAGTAAACAAATCAATACATCAGATTTCCTCCTCTACAAAGATATTTAAAAAATCAAAATATACATAGAAATAGCATTGAAATTCTAATAAAAATCTCAAAAGTTAATCAATACACTTTTTTCCCCTCTCAACCCAAGCAATGCTGGATAGCAGCTTCTAGTGATATTTATTTATAAGTCTTAACTTATTCTTGCACAAGTGTGGAGTTGATAATACAATTGTAATGGTTGTGTTATTAGATTGCCGCTAACAATTGTGGTGAGGATTCCGGAAATTTTCCCATGTTTTATTTAGTTTTAAAAATATTTAGTGTACGTGAGTGTGAGAAAATAAGAACGTTGTAAAAAATGATAATGGATTTGAAAAAATGTTTAAAAATTGAAAGGACTATAGAAATTGGTGTCGAATTAAAAAAGATTAATTTCAAAATAAAAAATTAAAAAGAAAATAGATGGAATTCATCAACTAGACACGTCGACCATTTCCCCAGACACGCCTCCATGATTTGGTGCTTGCACGCACATTTATAATTAACGGAATACATTCTTTTTCTCTTTTCTTTCCTCTTTCCCTTTCATACAGATGAATTTATATTCTATAACATTATTTCCTTTTCGGCCTACACATAATGACACACATGCACCCTTTCTCCTACATCTCGTACACACAATCTATGTGTATAGTGAATGGTATGAACAGTACCTTTTACTGTCAGATTAGTTTTTTGTCTATCCGTAACTTCTGATTGGTTTGGAATGTAGTATCTATTCACTCTAAGTAGGACCAATGCGTCGCCTCGCTCAGTACTTCTGGCTAGAATCACATCAATGGAAATATAATTAAACTTATCCTGAACAACATATATATATATATATATATATATATATATATATATATATGAAAATTGGATTAGTTACCGGTGAAATTGGTCTCCATGGTTTATTGATACAAGTTTTATCATAAGTCAGCGATATAACTACAACATAAATTCCTACATTGAGCTGTAAAGTAAAGTCGTCGGGCGGCCTAATGTCGGTATCAGCCTGGCAGCGAGGGTGTCTATCCCCTTTTCACTAGCGATAGACCAAGGATTATTTTTAGCGTCTGAGATGGAGCGCCACACTTACCAACAGCTCCTTACTTTACCGCACAGATCCCTGTGCTACTCATACGCCGAGTTGGCGAGGGCCGGTATCGAACTAGGAACCTTGTGGCTTCTAGCCGAACGCTCTACCGACTGCGCTAACCCGGCCCATACTTCAGTGGATTTAACTCTGAAGATCCTTATGGTGAAACTCGAATAGGTTATTTCTGTACATACCACAGTAGTGTGTGTGTGTGTGTGTGTGTGTTGTGTATAAAGGATTGTCAGTTGATTAAAGAGCTGAAATTAAATTAAATTATTAAATTAAATTAAAAACTGAAATTAACTACCTAATAGTTTACATATTTACTTTAACCCTCCGCTACGGGTAGGATGTCACACAAGCTAAACTTTTAAGCGGAGTACGGCTGGGTTGAATTCATAGTTTTCCGTCTCCTAGACAAGTTGACTAACCAAGGCTAAAGAATCAAATCTGCCCTACTATTTACCCTGAGTTGAGAAGAGATGGTTTTATGCCTTTCCCAAGGGCATTCGTACCTAGTGAATCGTTGTTTAAAATTTTAGAGTGCTCTATGTCTGAGTGGTAAAGGAAATCTAATTTTTAAATCGTACACGCGTGACACTCTGAGTAGCGGCTAAAAACTTTACGGATAACAATCTTAATTATGTGCGTATGGTTTATTTTACTTTTGTATTTGATTTTGGAACAATTTTAGATTTCATACTCAAGTCTACAGGCTGATCTTAACAATGCTGTGCAATGAATTGTCTCGATTCTTCCTCTTTTATTATAATGTCATTTAGTTTATAATGAATTAAATAATAATGAAATACGTCTAGCTTAGATTTAGCACAAGGCTAAGTGTAACGGACGCCCAGTGAGGATCAAACTCACTACTTGGCGCAAATGCTCTTTGGAAATGCATCAATCCATTTTCACCCCTCCCCACAGCTATGAGTAAATAGTAGGACAGGCTGTATTTTGTGGCCTTGGTAAGGTAACCAGTCTAGGAGAAGGACAACTCTGAATTTAAACCATCTGTACGTTGCTCAAGAATTGGCTCTATATCACATCCTGCCCGTGGTGGAGGGGTTGGGTAAATACACACACTGATAAGCACAGACACTAGTACCAAACGACATCCCTCGTTTTGAAATTCAAACTGTGTCCCCATTTTATCATCAACCCACTGCTGTGACAACTCACTGCTTTTTAATAATGCTATTAATAGAATCCTATTGTTCTATTCTTGTCCAAAACATGACAATGACAAAATAAAACAAAAAACTCTGATGTTGTTAAAAAAAAATGTGTCAACTCATTTCTTTACGGATAGTAGGAGGTACATTATGGATTATGAACATCAATCCATCTTATTATGGTACTTAACATATGTGTGCATTACAAATATCTGATATCGCAGAGATGCTGATAGGTACGCGTCCTGCGTCTCTAGCGCACACAAATTTTAAAGGGCGCAATAAAATCATATCCATGCGTCCCAGTGTTTTTCTTTTTCTTCCCACACCATTTCAAGCTAACTGTAAATACTTTTCAATAGTTTCTTAGAAATGAATTACACAGGATAGGTTACATGGTAGGGGTTAGACGGCTTTAGTTGTTTCCCCAGATCATATAAATAAAAAAACCTACAATCTATCAAGAAACTTTAGTTTGGACCCATAAATTTTCCCGGGGACTTATTCAAAGCCGATATGTGCGTCTCAGGACGCAATAAATCAAAAAGCTATCAGCATCACTGTATCGTACATATACTTTCTTTGTTTCTTGGAACCCTGTCGGCTGGGTCTATAGAATACACCGACTTTACCTCTGCAGATGGTTGCGACCCCCCGCAATGGGACCACCAGTTAACCATGAGTAGTGACTCGTGATGCTAAAGGGTGAAATTCTGGTGGCTGAACCGTCTGTGACATGCAACACTCCACATCAGCCCTTACTTAGGCTAGACGGGTGGTCGTAGAGGCTCCTTCCGATCAATCAGCTGGCCATGTAAAACCCTATCACCTAAATGATTGTCGACCCTATTGTGCTTATGGCAAAGTCCCAACCATTTAGGATCTTAGTCACCTGGGTAGAAAGTTAAACTGTATGTGGTGGTGAGGCTTCAGCTCTGGTTGAGTATGGAATACCCCTTCATCGCCATTACTCCCAGGTCCACCATGACCCGGTGGGGTAGTAACTATTAGGATCCCATCGGTAGCTTAAATAGATAAAAATGAGTTTTGAAAAATGTTTTTAGATAAATTGAATGTCCAACAATAATATATTAGACAAAAACGTCTTCGGCATAATATTTTATGCCGAAGACGTTTTTGTCTAATATATTATTGTTGGACATTCAATTTATCCAAGGGTTGACATGCCGTAAAATCGAACCTCCGAACCGTTTTCTTAATTGAAAGTCTATCGTGTAGATGTTATGCAATAGATCCCCGTACAGTTTCGCAAGTTCACAAGGGCGACCTATCATGGTATAATGGTTAGCAAACTAGTCTTGCAGACCTATTACTACTGAATAAGGAGTTCGATTCTCACTGGATGCCCCACACATGCAACCTTGTCACCACCTGCTCATGGCGAACAGGTTGGGTAAATTCCTACATTTGCAAGTTCACCCTTCATTAAATGAATCTGATTATAAAGAAAAACAGCTGAGTTTAATATGGAGGGCGTCTATTTTGGCACGTACATTAGCATTGGAAGGTTTGAAGTCCGTTCAGGTAATGAACTCGATCCTCACTGTGTGATCCATTATTGCAGCTCTCTGTGGTTATTTTGATAATAACTATATCAATTCATGATCTTTTGGCTTACGGTCAAGTCACGTTGAAAGCACTGGTTAAGTAGCGATAAAACTGTTCAATATTTAGATGGGTGACCAGCAGGTACTGTAAAAAAACATATCGAAATGACTTGATTAAATGAACCGAAAAGGTTTGATAGGTTGTATTACTAGTTTATACACATAATTGACAGGTACTACCACTCCGGTCAGAATGGACCTGGGGTAACGTCCACATTCCTAAAATCTCCAACTATAGTCAAATCATCAGTTGCAGTTTAGGGTCATACTGAAGACCCCCACCTGTTTTTAGGATACAGTCAGTATTTTAAGCCCTGTTGATAGCGATAAGATGTTTTTAGATATATGGCGATGGGACCGTATACAGAAAGAGTTGTGTACATATTTTCAAAAGTGGAAAATAAACTTGCTCCTTCCGATTTCAGTTATACAACCGCCACGTATTTCACAGCGAATTTTTAACTCTTTGCCTAACAAATTTACCCCACGGCTGTACCAAGATTTTCTTGATGTCTTTTTCCTGTATTATGGGATATTTCAAAATTCACAATCTATTCACATCAGAACTCATTCTATTCAAATAAAGTCCTATAATTATTTTAATCTGTGTCCTTCTGTTCAGTTATAATGAACTAACCATCGGTTTTTGTACTTAGCTTAGACGTGGTATGCGTAGGATTGCAGTGGTGGGAGAGCCGCAGTGAGCGGTTTAAAATAGACAGTTAAATATATGCCTAATTATTTTTTCCCCCTTAAAGTAATTTTAAAACGAAGAGGAAAGAATTTCCTTCATTGAAAGAAATAATCCCAATTCAACGTTGTAAGCATTATCAATGTTGATGACCCTTAGACGCTACATATTGCTACACAATCGTCACCCTTAGCCATTCAAAGTTCTTGTTAGCCATTCATAAACTTGTATAGCCTTTCCTTAGGGGTCAACTCAAGTCAATGGTTCTTGAATGAATGCCACTTAATGCTATCCGTGCAAAAGAGTCTCGCCAACTGTTCATATGTAGCGTTGTCAAGTTGAAACAGATTTGTACTTAAAAGAAAGTAAAATCTCATTAGAGACAGTGACCCATAAGCCATTGTCAACGCCTCCAGGGCCCTACACTGTAGCGACGAGCACTAAAAGGAAGTGAAGAGTGGATTTACCTTCCATCCTCCTGCTCCTCCGAATATTTCCGATATTTGCCGGTCGTGAAGGAATATTGCTTTCGGGACTTAAAGATCAGGCGTAAAATCTAATGCCTGACGTTAGGACTAGAGAACATGGGAGGATGGGCAGGGGAGTTTAAGTCCTGATAGCCACATTGGTGAGGGCAGTGTATTCACCATCTCAATCATTATGCCCTTGTTTATTTTGAGGGCTTTGTTTAGACGTCGGTCTAACCAGTAGGGGTAAAGTTTGGGGTAGGGGTCAAAAGTTCGGCTTTGTCAAATTATAGCAGAGTTAAATAAAATGAACCGTGGTTGACTTCTATGAATTAATATTTAATAAAGCGATCAATTCAATTGTGTCTAAATAATTTTTGCCGATCAACAAAATACCCCTCCGACTGTCCCTTTTTAAGGATAAATCCTTTACAATATGATGAGTTAGCAAAGACCTGATGGAAATTTCATCCTAATTGTATAATATTGTCTTTAGAATGTGCCATCTGTGTTCACAGATGTACATTTTATTAATATCAGTTTAATGTAAACAGACTGCAGTCACATTCAGTTTCTGTGAGAAACTTAAGTACAGCTGAGTCTGTTGTTTAATTCTTTATATTATTTGGATTATTCGGACTATTGTCCTTATCTTTTTTTATTGTTATCTGTACAACGTTTCGACCGATGTGGTTTCCGGCCTTCTTCGGGTATTTCTTGTCGGACTCCGGAGCCTTCTCGAATTCGGGAACCTTCTTGTCGTAATCGGGAGCCATCACGGAACTTTGAACCTAACCCTTTATTCAATCCACGGCACATCGGCCGAAACGTTGTACAGATAACAATAAAAAAGACGAGAAAAATATGCCGAATAATCTAAATAATACTAATTATAAAGCCTCATCTCAAAAATTCAGAGAATTTTTTAAATTCTATTCTGATTGAAATGATTATTCATTAGGCTTAGTTTCATGATCCTGTCATGCTGGCAGCACGGATATTCATGATTCTTTCTCTTTCCAACTGTCCCTATCAGTCATCGCCCCTGGGAGGTCCTCCGCGCAGCATACAGAATCAATACAAAGCTGGGTAATTTTCACCTTTAGTTGTCAAAATTCCTAGCATAAAATTGTGCGTGCGCATTATCTGAAATTAACTTAATTGTTATTAAGAACACATTTTATGATATTTTTAAAGCATGCAGTTGTATTGTTTTCGAAAAAGTTTCTAAGATTTGTTTATTTCGCACGGAGACTTTCAAACTAGCTACCGGCTTGGTTCAAAGTGAAAGTCAAGGGGGGTTACTCTAATTGCCTTATTTATTTGCTAGGAATTTTGACAACTAAAGGTGAAAATTACCCAAAGCTCACTGATGTAGATTATTGCTGGTCACCATACACTGTTGTATCCATATGTAGGTGTCCACAGAGAACTTCACAAGAGTTCGTTGATCCACAAGTCTTCGGTTACTTACAGTACGTGCTGTTCCTAAGTGGCTCCCCATCTAAGTACTGGGCAAGTTCATCTCTAACTCATTTTAGTGATCTAGTAAGAACCGGTACTTTCAGTGAGACTTGACAATAAGCCTAATTTACTATCTATAGAGCAATTTTAGCACAAGGCCACAAGTATGTAGCTCTAAGTGGTGAAAGAACGCAGGGCTAATGATCAGCAAGTCTAGGATATTCATCATTACTATCTCTGGTTAAAGTAGTTTTACACACATATGGAGTGTATCCTTTTATATGCTGTAGTGCAGAGTTTTTCAACCTTTTTCATCTCACAGCACAGTGAGCTAGGAAATAAATTGGTCGAGGTACACCATCAGTATATAATGGAATAGAAGGTATAATTTTCACAAAGAAATTACTTAAGTAGAAATAACAGTTTCTAAGACAAAGGTTTTCAACCGGTGTAAAAAAAAAAAAGATAATAAAACAAAAAAATATATTAAAGTAAAATATTTAAATGTTAAAGTAATTCTTTAAAAAATATTACATAGTGTAAAATATAAACTTTCACAAAAAATTAATCATGTAAAAATAAAAATACCTGTTTCTAAGACAGTTGAAAAACTCTGTTCAAAGAGTACAAAAAATATTTAATTAAAACAAAAAATATTAAAGTAATTGAATAAAAATATAAGAGGATGATCAACCGTCCTCAACACTCACGACACACCTGCGGAAGCTTCACGGTACACTAGTGTGCCGCGGTACACCGGTTGAAAAACTTTGCTGTAGTGTGTGGCATAATGGGAAAGGTATTCTAGTTTTTTGGGCATTCTGAGAAGGCCGGTCTCGTTTGTACTGGTTTTTATTTGCATCAACAGCGATATACGTATTTATTTAGTTCCGGTGCGGTTTACGTTGCTATATTAATTTTGTGGTATTATTTTTGTTAATTTAGCTGTTTAATTTATCATTTCTAGTGTTTTTACTCATTATCATTTCACTCCTTGCGAGCTTTTTTTTTTCTGGTAGTCTTTCGCTGGATTTTGAGTGACAGCAAGTCTACTCAAGTCTACAGGACTCTAGCTGATCTTAACAATGCTGTGCCATGGATGGTCTCGATTCTTCCTCTTTTATTATAATTGTTGTCACTTAGTTTATAATGAATTAAATAATAATGAAATACGTCTAGCTTAGATTTAGCACAAGTCTAGGTGTAACTGACACCCTGTGAGGATCAAACTCACTTCTTGGTAACATTGAATTTGCGAGATTAGCTTGTAAACCATTACATCACGATGTAGTGCCAGAGACAACACTTAAGTTGCATGCTTCTTCGTCTTTGCAATTAGGTATTTAAAGAAAAACGTTTTTGTCTTTGTTTTTTTTATTCTAGATTTGTCGATGCCAACCTTCACAACGTTCTATTTTTCCTGAAGGTCAAAAATAATTCGTCTGTGCACGTCAGATCCTTACACTAAATGGCACTATCTCTCCGTTGTATAGAAATGTCTGAGGATATTTGCGATATTTTAAGGTATTCACACGAAGAAAAACTTTTTCATTAATTTCATATCACAAGAATTCGGTAATAATCTAACCATTTAATAATTGCTGAAAAAGTAGTCTACCTAGGGTAATGACGTTTTAGTCCATTTTCAAGGGCTTGGAATACCGCATAATTATCCCAGAGTCCGCTTCTACTTTTCAAAACAGTCTACAACGTCCTCTTTTTGGGGCCATACTGCACTGTCGATGGGGCTTGGAAATCGTTTACTGTATCTCCTGCATACGGTTAAGACCCTGCCCTCCCCCCAAAAAAGGGAATGTCCTTGGTATGATACTAAACTGCATCTATTAACGAGGCTCCGTAGGTACCAACATATTATTTGGACTTCTTAATCATTCTATCTGTTACCGTAGACGAAATTTCACGCAAAAAATTGAAGCATGTTTACTTTGAATGTAAGTAAAAAGTAATATCATCGGGGTAGCCTAAAGTCGGTATCAGCTAGACAGCGAGCGAGTATATACCCTTTTCACTAGCGCTAGACCAAGGAGATTGTTTTTGCGTCTGAGGTGGAGAGCTACACCTACCATCAGCTCCTTACTTTACCGCACAGATCCCCGTGCTGCTCATACGCTGAGTTGGCGAGGACCGGTATTAAACCAGGAACCTGGTCCCGAGTCGGACACTACCGACTGAGCTAAACCGTGGTCAGATATATATACCAACACATTAAAGGACATCTGATTGACCACCGAGTAAGCTCATGTGAGAGTTTCTGTTCACACGTGCACCGTAAGTTTGTCTCAAGGCCACGTAGCCGATTATGTTAAAATAGCTTAATACTCTATAGACATCTCGTTTAGTTTTTGCTGAATGAATTTTAGCCTTCACTGACGGGGCAAGATGCATGTTGGGCAGGAATCTCCTGGCGGAGCCTATCCCTATTCAGGTCAACAACAGTTTTGCTTCTCCAAGATTAGTTGCCATACCAAGGTTAGAGAACCCAGTGTGCCCTACTTCTTACTCATAGCTGGATGGAGAATAGTTAGATTCATACCTTTCCCAATGGTATTAGCTCTATGCGAAATGCAAATAGCCTTGATCCTTGATGTTAGAAATTAGCTTAATACTCTCCAGATAGACATCGCGTTTAGTTTTTGCTGAATGAATTTTAGCCTTCAGTGATGTTTGCTACGTTTATTGGGCGCGATTTTGATGAATTGATTCGGGAAATATTCTGACAAGGCATTTGTCGGAATCTATGTTGGCCAGGATTTTCCGTTTTCTCCTAATGTACGCAGCCGTTTGCAATAAATTCTGCGCACGAACGCTAAAATCAAATGATAAAAATTAAGCCGACAATTTGCTGAAAACTGATTCGGATTGAATAACAGCCAGGTTGTATTTATTTTAGGTGCATATACTTGATGTTTATGCAACAAGCTAGTTCACACATAGAATTTATGAAATACATCAAAACATTCATTCACTCGAATGATTACGTATCCAGTGACACAGCAAAATCTGGCGGAAGAAAAGTAAAAAACAAAAAATAATAATCACGTTTTTATTCTAGTGTCGACTGCATTTTAACATATTGTAAAAGTAAAGTCGTCGGGGTGGCCTAAAGTCGGTATAAGCCAGAGCGCTAGACCAAGGAGATTGTTTTGGCAAACTTGACTCTTTAACCGTGGCTAGGTAACCAGTCTAGGAGAAGGTAACCTGGTTAACCCCGCTTAAGAAATTAACCTTTTGTTACATCCTCCTCGTGCGGAGGGGTCGGTATGTAAATATAAGTAAGTAAGTAAAGTCGTCGAGGTGACCTAAAGTCGGTATTAGCCAGACATCGAGGAAGTCTATCCCCCTTTTCACTAGCACTAGACCAAGGAGATTGTTTTTGGCGTCTGGGGTGGATCGCCATACCTACCATCAGCTCCTCACTTTACCGCACACATCCCTGTGTCCTTATATTTACTCATAGCTCGGAGGAGAATAAATGGATTCATGCATTTCCCAATAACATTAGCACGAATTGAAACACAGAATCGTCCAGGATTTGAACTCTGGTCACCGATTCCGTTTCTAATGACGATAACTGTTTGACAGGGTGTGTCTCCAGTGTGTATGGTTTTATTTATTGCTAATGGTTTTTTTTTTCCTAGAAAGTATCGTAAATAATTCTACTTTAGAAATGCATTAAAATCAGAAAGAAAAGAATTAAACAAGGTTATTTTATATATATGAAAATTCTATCCATTTCATACAATGATGTTAACTATTTCAAATCTGTTTATAAATCATTCCTACAAGGGTCCCGTAATCTAGTTTTGATCGCCGGATGCTACTCATGTACCGTGTGTTGGGCAGGAATATCCCGGCGGAGCCTATCCCGATTCAGGTCAACAACAGTTTTGCTTCTCCTAGATTAGTTGCCAAAGGTTAAAGAACCCAGTCTGTCCTATCTTTTACTCATATCTGGAGGAAGAATACTTATATTCATACCTTTCCCAATGGTATTAGCACTATGGGAAATGCAAATAGCCTTGATTCGTTTTAACTTGTGTAGCTGGCTGGGATTTCCACTTCCTGATAACCCTACTAAAATAAAACTTTATGCAACAATGAATATGTATTTTATAATTGCTTTCATTATTTTCGTTTCAATCTTGTTGAATGGACAAAGCTGGGGATATTTTGTAAACTTACTTAATGTTTCGTACGTCACAAATCAATTTGGGCCTTAAAAATCAACAGTCGGATTTCTGGCTTTTAATTGGGTTCGAAAAGTGCCACATTGTGTCAGCTATAAAAAAAAGTAAAGTCGATGGGGCGGCCTAAAGTCGGTATCAGCCATACAGCGAGGGAGTCTATCCCCTTTTCAATAGCGCTAGACCAAGGAGATTGTTTTAGCATCTGAGGTGGAGCGCCACACCTACCATCAGCTCCTTACTTTACCGCAAGATCCTTGTGCTACTCATACGCTGAGTTGGCGAGGACCGGTATCGAACTAGGAACCTTGTGGTTTCTAGCCGAACGCTCTACCGACTGCGTTACCCCGGCCCCTAGTGTCAGCTATAAAATACGAAAATACACGATCTTGTGGAACATTCGGGTTGGAAAGAGTAAAAAAAAATGATTGTGTCGCACCAATCTGTTAAACAAAGAAAGTAATGCCAGCCTTGAAAATCAGCATTGAAAATCCCTTTTTAAACCTGTTCTCAAACACCGGCGACTTGTAAAACACAACTACTTTCGCTTTGCTGTTTATGCACTTTTAAAGACTGCAGCATTTTCACGAAGTTATTTGAAAAGCCCCCTAACTGAGTTGCAGTCACGTGACTAAACCAATCAGCCGGGTGCCCCCCGAGCTTTCAAAATAAAATGACAGGTATTGTTTTTGAAGAATTACACTTGACTAAGTTCGCACATTCAGAGGATGATTAGAGTATTGTCGTCAGGGCGTCTTTCACGGACGCATTGACAGTGTAAAAAAAGAAAACGAATATCAGTTTGCAAGGGAATAAAGTTTGTAGATCGATTGTTGTTGTTGGTAGTGGTGATTGAAAGAGATTCAGACATCTGGATGCTTGAATTGATTGCTGCAATAGATTAGAGAGACATTCCAGAATGGCGGAAGAGGTGACCTTTTTGTGAACGGAGAAGAATGCTGTCTATGGCTGACGGCTCACTAAGTGCAACGTTTTGGCAGTTTTATATAAATTTTCTATTAGAGAAAAACAAAATCAGAAAGATGGAAGGGATGTAAAAGGTAATGAAATCTCTCTCTCTCTTTATATATATTATATATATATATATATATATATATAATATATATAATGAAGCGTAAACATTTCCAGATAGGAAGAGACTCAGATAAATAGAAATATAGTTAGATAAACAGAATCACCAATGAAGTACATCTGTACCAATTTATTAGTAAAAAATGTAAATTTTCTTCTAAACCAAAGGGCTCAATCAAAACAAATATCATTAGGGACTATTTATTACCAAACTCTATAGCAACCTTGTAACCAAAAATAAAATTGCATAGATATGTATAAGTAGTAAAGTTGGTGAAATGGCCTATTGTCGGTATCAGCCGGACAGCAATGGGTCTGTCCCCTTTTCGTTAGCGCTAGACCAAGAAGATTGTTTTTCTGAGGCGGAGCGCCACATATATGGTTAGCTCCCGACTCTACTGCACAAATCAGATTATCCAAGCTGGATTTACCTCTCTGCAGAGGTGCAGTCGGTGTATTTTAAAGCCCCACCGACAGGGCTAGCTAAATTTAATGAATACCGTGTGTGTGTGTGTGTGTGTGTGTGTGAGTAAGTAAGACTAACCAATTGTTTATTACGCATAGCAGACGTAACATTATATCCCAGTATCAAAAGAAAAGATTGACATAAACAAAATGGTGACAATGACAAGAAAATAACTTTTGCAAATGCGTTATCTGAATTAAAATTTGTCAATCACAACTTCTCTCCTCATCTTAATAAACATCTCTTTATTTACTGGATTGTTGGTTTTCTTTTGTTTTTAAACAAAATATACACTAAGATTTTCAATTTTTGGCTTTTTTATTTTTTTAGTTCCCACCCACCTCGACGCTTCTACAGAATAGATGTTTGAAATCAGGTATAAACAAAAAGAAGTGGGTTGGTGGGACTAAAAGTGATAAAAGAATTTCTATTATTAAGTTTCAAAACAACCAACGCATTCGCGAAGACAATGTGTTATCATTCTGCTTTTGTGCCTATATGTATGACTGCTATTTCCTGGCAACTTTTCTTGCAATAATTTGAGACGGGCGTTGTTTACATAGTGCAGTATTTTCCCCTTAAACTCATCACAAAAAAAAGCACAAGAGATAATGTGGATTTGTTTCAAACGGTTGGCACAATGTAAAATGTATTTCCAAAAGTCGTGCTACCAGCTGTACATACATACATACATACATATATACGCACACACACACACACACACATATATATATATATATATATATATATATTATATATATATACGTGTGTGTGTGTATACATGTATGTTTCATTTTACAACTTGTTCTAAAGAAGTATTTTGAGAAGTCATTGAATTATACAAGTATACTCATTTTTGTTGTTTTTGATAGTGCTTTCATTCAAGGTACATTGTGATCGGGAGATTTAAAAATGTCCTTCAGGTTTTTTATATATATATATATATATAATATATATATATATATATATATATTTCCTATGAGTCCAAAATAAACAAAGTGGAACTACTCTTGACTGATAAATTATTTATTTATTTATCTACTAGGAAAAGGGAAGACAGGTTTAGGGTTTAATGAGAAAATAAATAGATAATGTATCAGTCAAGAGTGGTTCCCCTTTGTTTATGTTTGACTTATAGGAAATAACCTATATATATATATATAATATATATATATATATATATATATGAGAGACCAAAAATATTTTTCATTCAACGAATGGATACGCCATGTCACCAATTCGTTTTCGTCGCTTCTCTTATGGTATATCATTCTTTTTCTTTCTTTAAATTTGTTCCGTCAATGACCTAACGTCAAACCTAGTTAAGAACTTATATATATATATATATATATATATGTTTGGAGTAATCAGATTGCTTACAGTACTCTTGTCCTGGATATGGAACTCCAACCGTATCCGGTCATTTCTAAGAGCATAACCGATTAGGGAAACGCAGACAGCCTCGATCAGAATTTGAGCTTGACACGCTGAGTTCATTTTCAACGATAGCCGTTACGCCACTCGCGTAATACACACAAATATAATATTATCCAAGAAAAATATTTTGGAAATATAAGCCTTAATGAGTATTTGGTGTACAGCAACGTTTAGTGCTTTTTTAAGCCGTGGCTTGTTTGGTTATCATTGACGACAAATTTGCTGTGTAAGCGGAGCTTAAAATACGCCGAGTGTATCCCCGGCATAGGGTAAGACCTCTGGAACGATTCTCCAGTGTATTACATTAAACCACATCTGGTAAAAAGACTCTAGTTCAGTAGCTCTGACGTGTACCCCTTTATTGCCATTACTCCCAGGTGGTAATACCTGTTAGAGTTCCATCTATGGATCAAGTACTTGTTTGTAAATGATTTATATTCGATAAGAATACTTGCTATTCTATAATCGTGGACATAAGACCCCCAAACCACACATAAATGTAAATATAGATATGAAATAGACGCAGTTCCCTAACCTTTAGATATAAAATAACCCCAGACAGGTTGACATGTCGTTAAAATCAATCGATCTGACTAGAAAAAAATCATTAAGCTAAGCTTTTACCGACCCTGTGCTAAATTGTTCCACAAGGAAATTGTTTGGACATATGCAAGTAAGAAGTAAAGTTGTCGGTATCAGCCGGACAACGAGGTAGTTCATGCCCTTTTCGCTAACACTAGACCAGGGAAAATGTTTCTGCTAAGACGTAGTGCCACTCCTACAACCAGCTCCCACTTTACTGCACAGATTATACCCAAACTGTGTAACTTATGCCCAGACCGGTATCAAACCCGGAAAACTTACGATTATTAAACGGGTGCTCTACTGACTGAGCTAAACTGTAAATAGTATTATTTGGATTATTCGGACTATTATCTTCATTTTTATTGTTATCTGTACAACGTTTCAGCCGATGTGCCCTCCGGTCTTCTTCAGGTATTTCTTGTCTGACTCGAGGGCTTTCTCGAACTCGGGAACCTTCTTGTCGTAATCGGGAGCCATCATGGAACTTTGAACCCTTTATTCAATCCACGGGGCTATCCTGTTTTCATTCCACTAAACGTTGTACAGATAACAATAAAGATGAGGACAATAGTCCTAATAATCCAAATAATACTGATTATCAAGCCTCATCTGAAAACTTCAGAGAAATAGTAAACTGTAAATATCAGTAAATAATAACTAAGAATGTTCTTAAATGGGTTCTAGCAATGGTGTGCAAGAAAGCTGGTTTTTTCCACAAGAAAAAAAGTACACATTTTTGCAAGTCTTTTTTTTTTTTTTTCAACTTGCAAAATGCCGTTTGTATACCTATTTGCGTGTGAAATCTATTTACTTAGTTCCACTCGCTACTTTGTTAAATAAAACCCCATATATGAAAAAAAAAATCTATTGATGTAGTCATTTATTATTTATTCACATTTTCACTACTTGATTTCTGGCTTATCAATTTAGTTTTGCATGAGCAAAACTGCAATGATTTATTTAGTTTTCTTTTTGAAGGGAGGAAATGATTTTCTTAATTTGATTAGTCACTCCTAAATTCACTTTGTGATTTTTGAGCTTTGATATTCGGCATATATTTTACCATAACAGTATTAAAATAATAAAGTAAACAGTGTAAAATCTTAGAGCAACCCGAAAACGATGTTAATATCGGATTTTTAAAAAAAATAAAATAAAACAAACGAAGTGTACCTAAGTTTGTGAAATATTTCTATGTTTATTCTCATCATCCATAGAACATGGTTTATTTGCAAAGTCTTGATTACCTGCACATGTTTTTAGATTTATTTTATTGTATCTCGGTTAAGGAAACACGTGTCATCAGTGACAGTCGGCAAGTATTGCTTTAAATCCAAAGCACTATTTCTTTTGGGCTAAACTTGCAAATCTGTCGGAAAATTAGGGTGACCCAGAAAAAAAGAACCCACAAATTTTGTAATAAAATTAATTAATTAAACTAGGGGGTTTAGGGTTAGTATTGGGTTGGAGTTTAGGGTTAGTTTAATGGGAAAATAAATAAATAATTTGGGTTCTGTTTTTTCTGGGTCATCCTGTAATGTTTTAATTTTTCCGACTGATTTGCAAGTTCAGCCTTATTTTGTACTTAAACTAAGTTGTAGAAAATAAAATGCTAATCTAGTTTGATAAATATGGGTGTTTCTTAGTTTAATGATAAGCATGGCTGGTTGAATTTTACGGCACATCAACCCTTGGGTTATTCTATGCCGACGACGTTTATTTTATTCATTCTTGTTGAGTATTTCATTTTTAAACTCATTTTTAAAAATCTATTTAACTAACAGGTCAGAGTTGACCTGGTAGTAATGACGGTGAAGGTGTACTCCACACTCGCCAACCTCACTACGCGATAGAGTTTAACGTAATACCCAGGATATTAAGATCCTCAGCCACCGCCTTCTAACACATATATAATAAAAAGGGTTTGGGGGTTTGCCATTAAAGCAATAGCCGGAAAAATCATATAGGTGCTAGAGCTTGATGTGAAATTAATCCATTCTGGATCCAACAGATCCGAGTTAACCCCATATTACTTACCAGAATTCTTTTAAATATACCTACCTGGTTCTGCACTGCGGTGAGTAAAATTATCAGCTAAGTTCCTGTCCCTTCGTCTCAAAAACATAAGAGCTGGGGTTATTGCCCGGTGCCTCTAAAGAGGAATGCCGACGGAGCTAAGCAATTTTTACCCCACGGGAGTTTCGCTTCCTGAGGGGTATCCTACGCTAAACTGATCGTGTGTCATATTTTGGCCATGTAGGGAGCCAAATAAATACCTACCAATTAGACATTTTTACTTAGCCTACATAGGAATTGTTTTCTTTGAGCCCTGAATGAAAATATTTAAATTAGATATATAAGTAAAGTTTTCTTGAATAAATCTGACAATCTTTATGACATTATCGAATATATAACCAAATATATATTTGGGAATATGGTGCAGTTAAGAGTATATTTTGAACCTCTTTAGAAATAACAGGTACTGTAGGATGTACCTCTGGCACAGGAGCTCCCAAAACTAATGGATGTATGCCAGGACCCCCCCCCAATCAGGCAGCACCTGTTCACTCGCCTAAAAAGGGTAAGGGTTAGGTTTATTACCCAATGCCTGAGGCGCATCTTAAGGGGAATGTCAACGGAATCTTAGCAATTTCTAAACTCGCCGCTACCGGACCCTTGCTTCTTGCGTGACTCCCCGTATTAAAATGACCATGTCTATTTCAGCTCGGTTTGAAGTCTGGAAAATAGCGTACCTAGAACACGCCGTCCTACAGCCTTTGCATACCCCGCTCTCCCCACCCCACCCCCGAAAAAGGGAAGGTGTCCTTAGTACTGTAAGCAAACTGGGACCAAGCCAAGCTTAGTAAATAAGTTTATTCAGATGTATTTATTCTAATAGTCAAAAGTTTCTTACCAAAATTGTTAACTACTAATCTTGGCTATATTTTAAAGTTTCCCTAATAATATTGAGTTGTGATTTATTGGTGGTTAACCACCTTCCTGCCGCTGGGAAATGAACACGTTTAATTCCTTTAACAAGTGAGTTCACACTCAGGACAAAATTAGCAAATACAGTTCGTCAACTGAACTTTAGCTCAACTCTCTTTCTCTCTATCTCTCTCTCTATATATCTTTCTCTCCCCAAGTATCGAATTACGCTTAACGAGTTTGTATGTCAGTTTAATCAATGTTGTTTTTTTTTCTTTTTCAACCCCTCCACCTCTCATTTTATGCTACCCCACCCCACCAACGTATATTCGTCACACACCACGAAGATTTTCTCCCAGCTATAGATCTCTAATTGTAGGACAAATCCACATCGCGACCTACTCCTTGCCTTTTCATAACCGAACCCGCCCTTATCGTTTCAATCTAACCCAACCCTCACCCTACTTCAGTCTCCATTTTTTTCCTCATCTCTAAACCCGAATCCCTAGTGACATCAGAGCGTTTCTTAAGTTTCCCTCTGAGGGTTCAATCTTATCACGTGACAAAGAGTGATGGCCACCAAAAAATAAGGCGGGAAAATGTATTCCAGGTTCAGGTGAGGGTGGGGGGATAGACCAAATCGTTTTAGCGGATAGTTTTATTCGATAGCGCAGCAACTTTTCTTATTTCATTTCTTGTAAATTATTATCATTATTAAATTATTAATGAAATGGATCACTAATTAAGAGTGAGCTTATTCTTTTAGTGACCACCCCAAGCGAATTTAACAGGTTAAATTCAGAGTTTTCCTTCTCCTAGACTGGTTGTCTAACCAAGGTTAAAGAGCCCAGTCTGCTCTACTATTTACCGATAGTTGAGGGAGAGTAGTTGGATTCATACCTTTCCCAAGGGTATTAACGTTATGTGAACTGTATCTTCATCTAGGATTTGAACTCTGGTCGACGAGTCCATTTCCTACTACTCTAACCATTACACCACGCACCTCCAAGAATTAGAATTATACATCTTCGTTAGCTAGCATGTATGGCAAAATATCTGGAAATTCGTTGCCAGAAATCATTGATATTAACATAGTTTCTGGATATGTCTTCTAGTAGTACGTATCTATTAAATCAACAGTCTGAAATATTCCCTGATGTCCCAGGCAATATTGATGCAAATCCTTTGTGCTACACAGCATTGTTTTGAGAAGCACCTTGTCGGCTGAATCCAGAATAGGCCGACTGCATACCTTGCAGACTCAGAAAAGGCTGTCCTAGGTATGACCCTAAACTGCATTCGGTGGGGAACTCTGAAGTATATGGAGTACCCCTTCGATGCCATTATTCCCAGATTAACTCTTACAGTGAGCAGAGTAAAATATGTTTAAGAATTATTAGCATTAGATAGGAAGAGTTACACGAAATCATATATTTTGTATAATTATTAGTAATAAGAATAGTTACTTAAGGCTATAATTCTTTTACAAATGTATATTTGTATGTCAGTTTAATCAATGTTGCTTTTTTTTCTTTTTCAACCCCTCCACCTTATTTTATTCTACCTCACCCCACCAACGTATATTAGTCACACGCCACGATTTTCTCCCAGCTATAGATCTCTAACCTAGGTTCTGGAGTAGGTCTTCACAAAGGATTCATATAAACCCTTTGTGGGGAATAAAAGTTTATTTGACCCATAGATTGGATCCTAACAGGTGCTACCACTCCGGAACAGTGAACCTGGAATAAGACTTTTTTTTCGGGGGTGCTTTTACTCTTCGGCAGGGTCGACAGATCGTTGGTCAGAGTATAAAAATGAAAGAGTACTACTTTGAAAGAATGTTAGAATAATCATGTCGTCGCCAAATTCCTCAATTTTTGGTTAGTTGGTATGTCAGTAATTTTTATAGAACTACTTCATTACGCACTCATCCCTGTCTTTTCTAATATATTGCATTTTTACTATGTGGGTGTGATGAGTACTTAAATTATTAGTAACCTCTCTCACTTGTTATACCGGGTATTATTCTAATAATAAATATCTAAAAAAAAATTTTTTAATTTAAAACGAATGTGATTCTTCATTTTATTCCGTGAAACTGTCTTGCTCATGACACGTTTACATGCGTGTGCTGTACAATAAGGTCACAAAGTTCATAACCGAAACTTCTCCCAGCCGTAAAGTACACACTGACTTTCGTTTTGTTAATCCATCTCATTTGTTTAAATACGACCGGTCGTTTTTATTGACGTTTCAGAGGGCCAAACGGTGGTTTCTCTTTGTTTATACAGCTGAATGACTGAACAGTTTTAGAGTCCCTACCCATCATCCGTCGGGACACGGAGGGGGCATGTTTGATATTCTAGCTTTCAATTGAACGCAAAGGGCTTTCTCTCTCTTTTTGTCTTTGTCGCTGTTGACATACTTTCATGCCAAAATGAAAAATTCATACTTATTTCTAAAGTTACATTCATTTCGATTTCTTTTTCCCATTGATATGAAAATATTATTCGATCCAAAATAGTCGGATGTACTCATATAACCCGACATTAATCTGAATGTTTAATGAACTCATTTCACTCCAGTCCATATCATAGATATCTATCTATATAGTATTAAATTATCATTGTCTATGTGTATTGAGTATGATACTAAACTGCATCAGGTGGTTGGTTTGGCATAAAAAGGGTTAACATGCCGTAAAATCTAACCATAGACGTTTGTTTTATTCATTCAAAATTTTTAACCTCATTTTTTAAAACTCGTTTTTTTTAAACTCGTTTTTTTAAACTCGTTTTTTTGAAATTCATTTTTTTTTAACTCTTTAACCCATAGATGGGACCAGTCCTTAACAGGTCAGAGTTGACCTGGTAGTAATGACGATGAAAGAGTAATTCACACTCGCCAATCTCACCACTCAATACAGTTTGACGTAATACCCAGGATACTAAGGTCCTCAGCCACCACCTTCTAGCTCATATATAATAAAAAGGGTTGTTACCATTATAGTATGTGTCCTACGAAATCATGTCTCTCTTATAGTATGTGGCCTACCATAAAAAATCATATTATAAGGTTATAATAATAACTGCTAACCATAGCCCTATTTTAGAATTAAATAGATCTCTGATTCATGTAAATTATGGATACATTTTTTAAAATTATTCTTAATTACTATATACAGCTTATGAGCGAATTGGATTTCTTGAAACTGAATATATGTGAAAAAATTTTTTTAATCTATTTAACTCATAGATTTGTTTGGTATGTTTAACAGTATATCAGCCCTGTAGGTTATTTAATGTTTTGTTTTGTATATATGATTTGTAAGGGAATAGATTGTAGGCAAATTTTTTATTTTTAACTCTTAACATCCTGTTGAGAATTTTCTAAGTCCAGAGTCACATTCCTATAAGGATATATAAAAGAATGGCTAAAATGACCTTTGCATCTAAAGTTACTTGTTATTTCCCTTAAATCAAAGACTTCTAAATATGTTTAATATTACATTTAAACTAAGGATATCATTTGGGGTGGATTAGGAAAATGAATGAAATTTCGCCCAGGGGGAATGAGGGGGTATATGACTTTAAGAGTTAGACAAGTTTTATAGTGCAAAGCAACAGTTGGTAATCAATTCTGCTTTGCAGGTGTATTTTTGTAGATAGTTTCGAGGACATAACGTTTTGTTTTATTCATTCTTGTTGGATATTTATTTTTAAACACATTTTTAAATCTATTTAACCCATAGATTAAACCCTAACAGGTACTATTACTCCAGGTCAGTGGACCTGGGAGTAATGGTAATGAAGGGATACTCCACACCCTCCAGAGCTCCAGAATTGGAATCTCAATACTAGATGCACTTTAACGTCATACCCAGGACACTAAGATCCTCGGTTACTGTTTCTAGCCCATATGATAAAAAGGGTTGGGAGTTTCCTATAAGAGCAAAAAGCTCGGGACAATCATATAGGTAATAGGGCTTGACGTGAGCAGACAATTGGTCGGAAGGAGACTCTCCGATCACTTGTCTAGCTCAAGTAAGCGCTAAAGTGGAGTCATGGACTAGTCAGCCATCAGTATTCCTGTTAGGTCAAACGTATGTTTGAAAATTATTAGTATTAGATAGGAATACTTGAAACCATATAACTGTGGAAATAAATTGTTATTATTAAACAAGAACATTTACTTGAAAGCATATGATTGTTCATAAATTATTCGTATTGAAAGTAGTAACTTAAAGCTATAATTGGTTACAAATGCTTCTCTCCTTAAATAGAAGCATCAATATCATTATGGACCACTATTAGTCGTTCATCTACATTTTTAATGTAATTATATTTTGCTTTATTTTTAACTCCAAAAAATTGCGTACACATTAATATTTTCAAACTATTTCTCCCAGCACAAAAATATATTCCTTTCACTCTAACCCTAAAACCTATTTCTATCGACTACCAGAAGTAATCTTTGACAATGACTCCAATCATCACTTTACCTCGCAGAATTACTCACTTATTCATGGCAGTCTCTATCATATCCCTTCCAGACATGGTCTCACCAAAGAGTGCCAGTCGGAATATTACTGCTGTTTGTATGAAACCCCTCGGGAGTTTTATTCTAACACTCTACCCACCAATCCTATAATCATGTCTTTGAATAAGGAAATGAGAAAGTGACAAGCCGACAGTCGTTCCTGTCACTTCTTGTTTGTAGCGTCACTTTGAAAGGGTTTAGCCTCGTGGGTATTACTGATCTTATAAAAATTAAAAAAAAAAAAACACCATGCTTTGCGTTTGAGTTGTAGTCTTGACGGTTCTATTTTGTTTGTATTCTGAGAGCTGAAATCTGAATATTATATATATATATATATATATATATATATATATATATATATATATATATATATATATTAATTTACTTCTGATATTTACTTAGCTTCAATACCAGATAGAATGAACTTAGAGTAAGAAGATTGTGTTACACTGAGCATCTAAGTTGGGTGAACCTGCTTTGAAAATCAGCCTTAAAATCTTGTATTTGACCAGGAAATTTGCCCTGGAGGAAGATATGTAACGGTTATCGCCACCGAGCAGGATAGATAATTTTCAACTATTCCTTTATGTATAGTGGTAGGCTTATTATACTCTGTGGGTGCTGAGTTCAATTTTCATAACTTTCTACCCATGAGACCTTGTGCCAGACTTGGTAATGTCGGAGTAAATAATCTTGTGGATACATTTGAAACCGTATTGCGGGCTAAATTTTGGTACAATAACTGTTAGGGTACAATCGCTTCTTTTTCTTTTTCAGAAGACTGAACTGTAATTAGCGCTTATGTAGTTGGTGATTCTTTTTTCTTTCTTTCTTTTCATATATTCGTTGCAATAAATAATAGTAACTCTAATTATCTATAATTAATGGTAATAATGATATCCTCATTAGAAGAACAGCCTATGATAAATGTAAGGAAAGGGCGAGAGAAGGTTTAATGATGGAGGTCTAAGAAAGAGCGGGAAAATGCGCACAGAGGGACAAGAAGTAAATGGGCATCGTAGTAATAACTCAAGCAATGAAGAATACAAAATAAAGCCAAGGAGAAAAGGTCAGAGAGGAAGAGAAAAGGCCCAATTAGAGAGAGAGAGGGAGAGGACCAAATCTTTGGGGGGAAGAAGTGTCAGATAAAAAGTAACTGAAAGATGCAGACAAAGATGTTTATGCAAAAATAAAAATACGAAATAAGGATGTAAGACTTTTTTTCAATTCAACTAAATTGGCGATATGGGACAAAAGTTGTTGATGGTAGAGTGTGTGGGATATGGAAAGACAAGTGTTATCTATCTATACATATATAAAGGGCAGTTGTGTGTATATGTATGTCCGGAGGAAACTTCGAAAATAAAACAATTAACGACAAAGTATATATAATATATATACACATTAGATATCATCAGGGCTTGGTTTTTGAGCAAAAATAATAGAGATTTGACTTATATTCGTGAAAATAATTTTTAAAAATAAAATTTAAATGATAACAACATGGATTTTTTTCTTTAATATTTTAGATAGTAGATATTAACATTTCTTTTCAGAGTAGCTGGATCAATGCAAGGTCTATTTTTTTACATAGGGATTTAAATGGGGCATCCCACGAGGATTCAACTCCCGAATTCAGTAATAATGGATCTGCGGGCCTTACTTAAAAAAATCCTCCTCTGCCCAGGCGACGCCGGGTAGCCGCTGACAGTGAAAATATAAGGCGAGAATGGAAGCAAACGGGGGAGATTTGTGGCAGGCAAATCAAAATTTTCTTAGGAAGAATAAAAGGTTGAAGTAGGTATTCACCCAACCCGTTTGCCACAGGTAGGATGTGACACAAGGTATGAAAAGTTGAAAGAATGGATAGATTATAATGAGCCGAAAGATATATGGCTATTTATAAGCTATGATAAAGATTTTTTTAATATAGTCAGTCTCAAGATGACAAACAAATATATGCAAATGGTGTAGTCTACTCCGGTCATTTGATAATATAGTTCTATTTTCATGTAGTGCTCGAAAGTTATGGTGTTGTGCTAGACTAAGCTTATATATATATATGTGTGTGTGTGTGTGTGTGTGTGATCTCGGGTGGCTGTTGTAATGTAATAACGAGCTTGTCTCGTAGGCCAGTCACTAATGTATTCACTTTGATCTAGACTAAGGACCCACATTTGTGGTCTTGTGTCAGACTTACGTAAGCTTAGTGAATAAAATTGTCAGTTTACCCAAGTCCTACGTCATGAACAGGATGTGACACTCAGTGTTAAAGCTGGTTTAAATACTCATACCTGGAAGGAGAGAACAGACATATTCATACCTTTCCCAAGAGCATTAGCACGAAGTAAATAACAGTTTGTGCCGATTATGTAAACTGTAATATCAGGTCTAGAATTGATTAACCTTTAGAACACAGATTTTTGTGGCCATTTTTAGGCTGCAGGTGAGAGTAATTTACAGTGGAGGTCCCTTGTGTTCTTTAGTGTTAGGTAGAATCCTTGTGTTCCTTAGTGTTAGGCAGCATCCTTGTTGTTCCTTAGTGAAGAATCCTTGTGTAAGGCAGAATCCTTGGTTGTTGATCCGTTTGTCCGTGTGGAATAGGAGCAACTGAACGGTGTTCAAGATTGGCGATTAAATAGTTAACTAACCCCGTATTCAAGCGTGTTGATTGGCTGATTGAATCCACGCAGCAGTCTATAAGTTTAAGTGGTGGCCTTCAGCACACCTTATATCATAAAATATTCCAGCATCTCCCCCTCACTCCTGTGCCTCACCCCAGGCGGAAAATGAAAAATGATGTAATCGGTCATTTAACAGATGTTTTTATAGCCAAACGTTATTTAGAAGTGGAGTTTCCACGGATGGAATTCAGGCTACCCGGGTATATGTACTTGGTGGCACAAATACCAATCGCTCAAGTGGTAAGGGTTCGTAAAATACATCGGAAATTTAACTGTAATAACGTATATAGTGATACAGCAAATGTTGATGGTAACTAGGTAGTTGGAATTTTGTATTTATGATTTGTATTATTTGGATTTTTCGGACTGTTGTCCTCATCCTTATTGTTATATGAGGAAAAAATGAGTAAAGAAAAGAAATGTAGATGGATAAAAATGAATTTTATCGATATTACTTTTAATCGATATCACTTACACATGTGTTTCGGCCTGTTTATCAAAATGTATACGGATTTACGTTATTATTATTATTAAAATAATCAGATGGAGTTGAAATGATGATGATAATAACAATAGGAAAAATGCATAAAATGTTCCGTACACAGATTTTGCCGACCTTCATCAGAGTTATATGCACAACGCTTCGGTCAATGTACCCTCCGGCCTTTTTCAGGTGTTTCTTGTCCAGTTGGACACATGGTACAACACATATAGGGGTTGAGTTAATACAGTTATGGTGGATTCTTGATGAACAGTACAATTACGTAATTTACTGCTAAAAGTCGATTTCTAATTATTTCACCTTTTAGATTGACTAATTAAGCACTCCTTTTTGCTAAGTGATTGTGTGATTATTTCTCTTTCGATTTTATCGTGATTTGAGTATTAACTAAATATGCGTGTGTGTATTTCTTCTTATGCAGACGCTTAGTTTGTGTTCATTAATAAAATGGTGTATAAAATAATTAGTTGCAATCGATATTAGCAGAAGAGATATACCCGCGCCTTTTAATGGATATAGCGCTATCGATTGTTATGGCGTATAATAAAACTTTGTAGCGCTAAAGTCTGTGAAAAAGAAAGTCTGGCATAAGAGTGGAAAGAAATAATTGTATGTAAAAAATGGATTTGCCAATTTCGATACTATCTGCCACTATTTCACCCCCAGATTAACATGTCCTGTCGACTGGAGTTGTATAATACACCGGCTGCTCCTCTGCAAGGGGTAAGAGTCCCCAATAGAGCCACCTGTTGGTCGTGGGCGGAACTTTTAATTATGGAATAAAAAGGATGTAGAAAAATAAACGGCATAATATGAATGGACACCACTACGAAATAAAAATAGAACGAATTCGATTTCATGGCACATCGATTGCTATAAAATGGTCTTTTGGGCCGGGTTAGCTCAGTCGGTAGAGCGTCCGGCTAGAAACCACAAAGTTCCCAGTTCGATACCGGCCCTCGCCTACTCTGCGTATGAGTATCACAGGGATATGTGCGGTAAAGGAGCTGATGGTAGGTGTGACGCTCCACTTCAGACGCACAATCTCCTTGGTCCAGCGCTAGTGAAAAGGGATAGACTCCCTCGCTGATTGGCCGATACCGACTATAGCCCCCCCCCCCCGACGACTTTACTTACACACTGACTGATATATGTAACGTGAAGTCCCTTTTTAATGTCTAGATTTTTAAAGCATACTTTTGGTTTTAGATTTTGATCTAGTTTTTAAATCTATTTCAGTTACAATTTCAATGGAAAACAGCAAACTTTCATAGAGTAGGAGTAGGGGTCCCTTTCTCAAATGTCTCAGTATGCAATGTAATGAGGCGACTTTCTCAGATATTTCAATATGCAGAGTAATAAGAGAATTTCCGTTCTATAAAATGCCACAAAATGACAATCAAGAATAATAGAATTAAAAAATGTCTAAGAAACCTCTGCCTTCTCTGGATACGAAAATATTTGTGAAACAAAGAAATAGTTGACGTTGCATCAACAAACGAGAAAGAAAACTGTTTCTTTGCAGAGTGAGAGTGGCGCAATGAAAGAGAAAGCCTAAAGGAGGAAAAAAGGGAATATTAATTAAACAGTGGAGTGCATTGTTGCTGGTTGAAAATAAAATAAATGGGTTGCGGAAAGGGGATTGTAACGAGAAAAGGCATGATGTAATGTGTGGGTGATAAAGAATGTCGTTCAATTAGATGACCTGGTATCGTATGCAGTCAATAAATTTCTTTAACATTTAATTAAAAGTAATTTAATATGGCAATCGGTTTATCTCAAGAATCGGTCTGTGTGTGTATATGTGTGTCTGTCTCTGTGTGTGTGTGTGTGTGTGTGTAAAGTTTATTTTAAAAAATGTTTGCAGAATTTGAACTGGTGTCGCTGTTGTATGAAAATTTTACCTATATGCAGCAACTGAAATTTCGAAAAGGCTATGGATTATAGATATTTTGTGAATGCAACGTTTCGGCCAATACCTTTTCAGTTTTCTTTAGGTGTATGTATTTACCCAACCTTTCTGCCATGGATATTTTTTTTTAAGCAGCTGGTCTAAATTCAGTTTTCCTTCTAGACTAGTTTCCTAACTAAGACTAAAGAACCCTGTCTATCCTACTATCTACCCATAGCTGGGAGGAGAACAGATGGTTTCATTCTTCCCCTGGGCATTAGCACCAAGTGAAACGCAAACAGCCTCGCTCAGTATTTGCATTTGTTTTTTATTGGAGATGTTGATATTTTCGCCTTTGAATGGGATGATAAAACACCTCAACTTCAATCGTGTAAACCTTTCTCTTTACTCATCAAGTCGCGCTGACAGCACGGATACCCATGACTCTCTCTCTCTCTCTCTCTCCTCTCCCCCCCCCCAACCGTCCCTATCACTCATCGGCTCTGGTAGGTCCTCCGCGCCACATCCAGAATCCGCACAGAGCTGAGATGTAGGTTTTTGCTGGTCGGCTTAGACTTGTGTGTCCATGTGCAGGTGTCTACGGAAGAACTTTACATTATTTCGTCCTTGCTTTTCCAACAGTGTCCAGAATGTTTTGCCCGTCTTACTCGGATTTTGGTGTGATATGAGACAAGTGGTCGTACAGCTGATTTCTTGTAGTTCAAGACAGCACGCATCATCTTTGTGTCGTTCCTAGTTAGCTTTTTCTCTAACCGTTTTGTTAGTCCAAGTGGTGTAGACATATAGTAGCACTAACGCGGCTACAGATTGGAAGAATTTTCACTTTATCAGAGAGATCAGATTTCCATATGATCGATAATTTGTCGATAGCCGTCCATGCATTTCCAATGTATCGTGACATCGCTTTTTATAGATGAGATATTACTACCTAAGTATGTGAACTGGTCTACTAATTTGAGATGCCTACTAACCAATGTGGAGATGCATCCATCTTGTTTAAAACCTGAACCTCGTTTTATCTGAGTTTACATAGAGATCAATGCATGTAGGTAGATTTTCTCTAGCTTACGCGCAATGATTCGGCTTGTGGAGGTGTATTCACAAGAAGCGCTCTATCATCTGCATAGTCCGCATTTGTAATAGTCTCTGTGGAATATCGGCAGCTTTTGTGTTTTTTCTTAATGAGACTCCTTTTTTCTTTTGAGATCTAATGACGTTCGAAGTATGTAATATATGCCTATTATAGATATACATATTTACCAACCCCTCCGCACGAGGTCAATTTCTTAAGCTGAGTTTAGCATATTTGAATTTAGTTTTCCTTATTCTATATTAGTTACCTAACCAAAGTTAAAGATTCCAACCGCCCTACTATTTACACCTAGCTAGAGGGAAAATAGTTTGATGCATAGCTTTTCCAAGTGTATTAGTGCTATGTGAAATGTAAACTCGTCTTATCGTGTCCATTTCATGCGACTATAATCATTACACCATGTGTCTTCATTATATAATAAGCACATATGGTGTTAATGTATCTCCTTGTAGGACTCCAGTGACCATTTGTTCCTTATTGAAATTTTTTCTTCATTTTTATTTTGTCTTCTTTTTTCTTTCTTTTTATAATTATTTTATACCCCATTTCTTTTTTTTTCTTTTTCTCTTTTTTCGTTGTTCTCTTTTTTTACTTGTTCTGTTTCACTTTTAACTTTTCTTCTTCCTTTTTCTTTTTCTCCATTTCTTCTCCACTCTCATCATCTGATCCATATCTGTTGTTTCCCTCTATTGTAAACAAATGTTTGTTACACATAAGCTTAAACACGATGTTTGATTGTTGAATGTTACTCCAAGTAGTATTTTAAATCCCTAAAGATCACACGATTGTCAAGTGGTTGTATTGACAGTTTCCTGTAGGAAAAGCATTAGTGGAAACTAAAGATAAAATCTTTAGTTTTTCTATGTCCTAAAGTGTTCAGTTTGTTGTAACACGAAAACTTATTCATTGCAGTTGCTATGATTTCGAGAACGGAAAAGAATATTACTTTAAAGCAAATGCATTTACCTCATTTGCAAATTTTCATAAACAAAAAGCACTTATAATTTATCTAAACAGATGGTGAGGCTATCAACTTCAAGAATAAACGTAACGATATGGGTTGGTGATGCTGATAAGGACAAAAAAAACAATGCTTAGCAAACTAATCTCGCATAATATTAATGATATATTGATTTTAACGGCATATCAATCATGGATTATTTTATACAGAGGTTAGTGAGTGATCATTTATATTAATATTTTTTGTGTAGTTGTTTCTTAAGTCATCGGGGTGGCCTATAGTCGGTATCAGCCAATCTGCGAGGGAGCCTATCCCCTTTTCATTAGCGTTAGACCAAGAAGATTGTTTTGCATCTGAGGTGGAGCGCCACACCTACCATCAGCTCCTTACTTTACCACACAGATCCCTGTGCTACTCATACGCTGAGTAGGCGGTGGCCGTTATCGAACTAGGAACCTTTTGGTTTCTAGCCGAACGCTCTACCGACCGAGCTAACCAAAAGTACGTAATTATATCAAGTATTCTTATTCTATACAAATAATTGGCACACAGTTAAATATTTTGATGTATTCCTATCTAATACTAATTATTATATGGTTCCAAGTAATCCTTGTTATTTAATAATGCCCATTTGTTTGGAAACAATAACAGTTTCAAATAACTGATAATAATCTTTTTGTATTAAGTTATAGCTTCAAGTAACTATACTTATTTTACAGTTTACAAGTATTTCCTATCGAATAAATTTTTTGAACAGATCTATCTGGACTCTTAGCAACTAGTACCACTCCGGGTCAGTGGACGAGGGGGTAATGGCAATGAAGGTGTACTCCACACTCCCCAGATATCCAGAACTGGAGCCTCACAATTTAGATGCAGTTTAGTGTCATGCACAGGATACCTCCTTTGCTGTTGCTTGTTTAGATTATCGTCAGATTATTCTAAACTCCACCGACAGTGATATTGATAAGTCAGTTCGAGATTCTTTATTTATCTTTGAATCAGTTAAGCTTAGTAACCATATTAGTTTGGTACCATTTGTAACGTGATGATTAACGAGCTAGTCTCTTAGACTATTTCTAGTATTGTTCATTTAGTAAAAGAAATAATACTCTAATGGCTGGCAAAGCATTTTTATTTGTAAATTGAATCTTTTTAGAATACTGAATTGAATTAGCACAGCCGTTATTGAGAACGAGGCCATATAGAAATACGCTCTAGAGGAAAAGATGGTATATTACCCATGTTCAAAGCAATAGGTCACCGCATGTTTGCCTGAAAAGTTGGTAATTACCTAAACTAGACCGACAGCTGGTGATAAAAACAAGCTTGCTACGAGAGATACAAGCTAGTCGTGAATGAGTTGAAAGACAGTAGGATGTCTAATGAGGAAAAAACTCACTACACAGCAGTGGGTCATGGGGCTGCTTCTCGCTTTAAGGCAAAACAAATTCAGTTAATCTTTCACAAGCACGAATAAAATGTTGGACACTTAACGAGGATCGAACTCATGACACTAACATTGGTTTGATAGATTTCCAACTACTCAATAGCAGGCGCCTAAAGAATAGTTTATAACATTGCCTTAATCTGGCATGAGACCACATGTATGAATTATTTGTATTAGCAAATATATGCACCCTCCGGGTGCAAGTATTTAAGTTTTAATGTAATAAAATATTATATTAAATTAGAAAGGCTGATGAAACTAAATTAGAATCCAAATAAAAAGATTTGAAACAGGAGGGGGTATAATCGAAAAATAGAACAACTGAAACTTACTCTTCCATCACTTCTGTTTTTCATTGTTAAATTTTCCTAATGTTACTATTTAGTTAAAATAGGAAGTAAAAAATAAAATGACAGTTATGTCTTCTTGTTAATGGATTTCTTTTAAGATTTATTTCCGAGATTTTTGCTCATATTCATTACGATAAAACCAAACAATTAGAAACCAATAATACTAAGCACATATTTATTAAAATCAAATTTTTTATATTAATATGCAAATTAGCCTTTCCATTCACACTATAAACCACTGTTTTGTTGTATATATAATTATAATTGCATGCTAATAGTATGGCTAACAGTATTGATAATGAAAAACAATTTTATTAATAATTGAGGTTTAAATATAAATAAAATCATGGAAAACGTGACGTAAATAACAAAGGGAATTGTGACTTGAGTAGTGATATAGTTTCGGTTACAGACAGACAAATACACAATCTCCATTATTATTAGAGAGAATTATTTAATATCTTATAACTGCTTAAAGATAATCCTATGAAACAACTACAAAAAGATATAAATATAAGAGTACAATGTCCTATATTCTTTAACCTCCAGATATAAAATAACCAGTGACAGTTTGACATGCCGTTAACATTGGTCAACCAATCGTAACTAAGTAAATCCTCATATTATAGAAGACTAGAAGCGGCTACTGGTAGAGGAGGGATAATAAAAAGTTAGTCACGCAGATCCATTGATTGTTTTGGTCTTATATGATTGATTGATTTTTTTTTAAATCACAAACGCAACCAATGACTTTCTTTTCCCTTCCCTTACTATTAAAATCCTAATTTTTAAATATCTTCCCAGATATAAATAAAATATTTACTATTTTTGCACAAAAATCAACCTCTGGTGATGTGTATGTACATTTACGTTGTTATTAATTGCTTTATTTTAGTAGTTTCCTCCGGACATACATACACACAAACTGTCATTTACATATGTATAGATGTCTTAAAGCGCGCTAAGCAAGTTCCCCTTCGAGATTTATTGCGAGTGTAGTCTCGTTCTATTCTCAACAGCTGTTTTCTTATTTTGTTCTTGTTCCGAACGAAGATAAACTAATTAAACATATGCTTATTAGGATAGCTACAATAGAAAAATAATAACCAAACTAATCCTTTTGATCCTGGACTATATTAAGCAAAGGAAGGGGTCCCCGTGGCGTAGTGGATAACGTGCTGGACTGCGACATCGTAGTAAACGAGTTCAAACTCCTGTCACGCTATTACATTCACTTTCGGACTAGTACCCTTGGGAAAGGCATAAACCCGTCATCCCCCAGCTGTGGATTAAATAGCACCACTACTGTTCTTCTGCAAGGAAAACTCTGAATTTGAATCAATATTCCACTTAATAATTGACTTTGTGTCGTATCCTGCTCGTAGCAGAAGTAAATATATACAGCAGCAAAATGACAAACCAGTATTTAAAAAAGAGTTGAATAAACCACGCTGCTTTTTGTTCAATTTGTAGTGATGTGTTATGAAAGGCTTAAATCCACACCATAAAATTATATCTGAATGTCTTGTCTCTGGTATGCCAGGATGGTTGGGTCTAAGTAAACACAAGTGAAAACTCATCCCATGATTATTTTATGCCTGGGCAGTATCAGTAAAAAGAAACTGTTATTCACTAGTAAGATCTTAAGATACGAGGGTAGACTGAAAAATTCATATGATAATGTGGTTATTTCCTATAACTCCAACATAAACACTCTTGACTGATAAATTATTTATTTATTTATCTACTAGGAAAAAAGAAGACGGGTTTAGGGTTTAGGGTTAGTTTATGGGAAAATAAATAAATTTATCAGTCAAGAGTGGTTCCCCTTCGTTTATGTTGGAGTTATAGGAAATAACTGATAATGTTATATCTGCCTTTGATGAATTTTTTGATCAATGGGATACAAGCACTGCAACGCCGATGGAAGGATTGTGTTGACCTCAAGAGGAACTATCTTGGAGGTTGCTATGCCATTAAACAAAGAAAAAGAAAATACCTAAATTAAGTTAGGCTTAGAAAATATGTATCTTGTGAACTTTTGACTGTGACTTTCTTTCAAGACAGATGCCCGTCCCATTAAAAACAGAATTGGCAAGATTTGACTGATCACCACAACATCAAAACTAATATATATATATATATATATATATATAAGGCTTTTATATTTTGCTTGAAGCATTGTGTTTATATTTTGAAGGCTATCACAATACAAGTGTAAAGAAAAGTCTCTTGGACAGCCACTAGCAACAACTCCAGTTTCGGAGACTTTCTGTAGATGAGATTTTTATCTCGAAATATTAAGAATAAATCACAGGTTAACAAACACCATAGTTATCTTTTTTCTTTACACTTGCATTGTGATAGTCTTCAAAACCAACCAAGAAACCATATATATATATATATATATATATATATATATATATATATATATATATATATATATATATAATATTTAGTTTAAGATTAAATCCAAGATCCTATAACCAAACTGAATGGTAGCAGTTCGAAAATTACGTGGGAAAAGCAATTAGTTGGCTTTGGATAAAAAAAGGGGTGAAGCTATGGATGTTTAAAGCCGGGAAGCAAGCAAGAAAATAATCAATCCGAGCTGGGTCACCTGGACAAGGGGTCTCATGTTGAAAGACTCGAAACCCCTGATCGATCCAGAAATATCACTAATAATGTGTGTATCCATAAAATGCGATTTACATGAGATTTTCAGTGTTTTTTTTCTTTTTTTCAAATACTTATAATTATAGACGTGCCATGTAATTCATCAATTTACAACCAGTAAATCAGTTTAGAATCAATGTAATATCTAAATCCCTTCTCATCTGTAAACAAGATAACCTTCTTAACGGCCAGCAAATTCCTATACTTTTTCTGTACGTGATGTGTAAATATATTTT
The DNA here is from genome assembly GCA_023376005.1 of Doryteuthis pealeii. Taxonomy (NCBI): domain Eukaryota; kingdom Metazoa; phylum Mollusca; class Cephalopoda; order Myopsida; family Loliginidae; genus Doryteuthis; species Doryteuthis pealeii. The sequence continues at coordinate 98,451,435 of CM042142.1, forward strand.
CATTGTTTGTTGTTGAACTTAGTTAATTGCCAATTAACAACAGGAAACTTCTTACATTCTAAAATTGTTTGAAATATTGTTAGTCTCAATCTTCATTGATAAATGACTAATTATATTTTTCTTTCTTTGCAGGTAAGTGTCATGAGCTGATGGATAATTTTGAATTACTTCGTTGTTGTTAATTCCTGATCCTGTAACTAATATTCGTAAGTGTGATTTAAGCAGACTTTTTTAATCTTTCTATGCAGGCGAGAAAAATGGAAATGAACCCGACAGTATGTTGAAAGATGGTGAATAAGAGAGAAAAATAGGAAAAAGTGAGGATGATTTATTGGTATTTAAAAAAATATACCGACACTGTTTATAGATTATAAGTATGTGTTCGATACTGTGAATCTATAATCGAAACGCTTAGTGTCGGTATATTTTGTCAAATATCAAAAAAATTATCCTCACTTTTTCCTATTTTTCACTCACCCATCATTCTTCAACATCTTTTTCTATGTAAAGAATTTTCCGATATATATATATATACCTTGACTTACGAGTTTTTCAAGTTCCAATTTTTTGCTTTGTGCTGGAAAATTTGAGATACGCTTATGTTTATAAGTTCACTAAAAATACTTTTAAGTTTCAAAATTTATTATACCTATGAAAAATAAACATTAAAAGATATTGCAGCACATAATTCATTACATTTTAGTTTATCATGTTTTTATACAATACAGTGCTATTTTTCTTATTAGAAAAAAGTAATTAATAAAATTAGAATCTTTTCCCTTCACTGCTAACCGCCATACCCATACAGACTCTCTCTCTCTCTCTCTCTCTCTCTCTCTCTCTCTCTGTGCCTCTTTATATACAAGGTGTCAATAAATTATCGAGATTTTTGGTACTTTTTGACACACCTTGTATTCTGAAAAAATAACGTTCTATTTCTTCTTCATTTATATTTTGGTAAATACAGTTTTAAAATCTGTACTTTTTGATGCACCTTGTATTCTAAAAAGAATTAACGTTACCTTTTATTGTTCATTCCTATCTTGGTAATAAACAGCTTCAATCTCGATACTTTTGACACACTTTGTAAACTTTTTCTGATGGAAACATTCCCAGTCCTTTCCGATGAGTGATATTACTTATCCAGTCATGCCTTCAGGATTCATTCACGCAGATCTTCATATCTTTTCATCTTACCTTCTGGAGGAGTTCAGTAGAATCTGTTCTTAAAATTGAACGTTGCTTCAACTGACCTGATGTGAGGCCCACTTTTTTTAAGATTATCTGACCAGATGACAAGGTCAGGTCATTGAGCGGCCAACATGGTGTCAAATGGAAAAGCAAGAACACTGTTCTAAGCCCATTTCTACGCTCTGTATATACAACAACAACAAAACGACGGTTGTTGGGACTTTTACAAAAACAAAGTAAAGCAAAAAAAAAAAAAAGTAATTCTCGGAACGTTTCCTTCCTTCACGATTTTATTTTTACCGGTAAAGTAGCCAAAATCTTTGTGATTTCATGAATCTCTGTCACGATATGTATTTTTAAATAGAATATTTGGCACCAGTCCGAATGTTCTTGAACCTAACAGAACTAAATGCAGTGTATAATTCAGATCTTATAGACTTAAACGTGTATATATATATATATATATATATATATATATATATATATATATATATATATATATATATATATGAATGAGGGTGATTAAAAAAAGTAATGCCATTTTGTTTAGGACAGGTACGATTACCAACACAGAAACATGTATTATACATCAAAATGAAGCAGGTTCTCCGTGAATCACATCCCTATTTGACATGGAAAAGGAGGACATTGTCGAATGGCAAGTTGGGTCTTACTCGTCGGATTCTTGCTCTGGGCCTCAATGTAGGCCTTAGTTTCATAAAAAAAATTCACATGAAATAAAGAAAATGGCATTACTTTTTGACACACCCTCGTGTGTATATATAATATAATATATATAGTGATGAGGCGAATATGAATATTTTGTTTATTTTTAAATTGTTCTCAACTAGTTTTAACATTAGGTCATGAGTTGAAAGGAGTTGATATCTACTGGTGAGGTTGCATATCCATTTGTTGGGTGAAAACTATCTTCTGGTTAAACTATTTTCAATTGATATTTTATATATGTGTCTCTGTGGTGAACACACGCACACACACTGCGCCAGAATATTTATGTAAACTTCTCATGACTACACTGCTGTAAGGAGTCGCGTTTGGGTAACGGTTATTGTCATAGGAAATGGTATCTCCAAACTGAGTCCAAATCAATGCTGTTTGCGTTTCCCTTTGCACTAATGCACTTTGGAAAGGCATGAAATTAACTGCCCCCCCCCAAGCTATGGGTAAATAATAGTGCAGACTGGGTTCTTTAGCCTTGGTAAAGCAACCAGTCTAGGAGAAGGAAAACTTTGAATTCAAACCAACTGTACTCCGCTTAAAAATTGACATTGTGTCACATCCCGAATTTGGCGGAGTGGTTGGATAAATACAATACACCGTTATTTTACATCGTTTTTTGATAGAATATTTGATTGAAAATCCGATAATTGGTGGTTGATATTTACAATTGCATGTATCATAAATCTATACATATATAAAGGGCAGTTGTGTTTAAGTCTATGTTCGGAGGAAACTACGAAAATAAAACAATTAACGACAAAGTAAATATATATATATGCACATTAAATATCACCAGGGCTTGGTTTTTGAGCAAAAATAAGAGATTTGATTTATATTCATGAATATAATGAAAAAATAAAATCTAAATGATAACAGCATGGATTTTTTTCTCATTTATTATTTTAGATAGTTTACGCTAGAGGAAGAAATTTGACTTAAATTTGAACAATAAGTCAAATAAGATTCTAAACCTGATAAAAAGTGAAATGGTTAGATTGCTGATAGATGCTGTCAATCAAAGTTGACAGTTTGATTTAAGTTAAATATTTAATATAAGCAATCTTTTGGTGTACGTGAGTACACGTGTCATTATATAATGTGACGTGGAAAACAGTTTCGTTTTGCAAAAGTGGAAAATTTTCAAGATTTCAGCGTTATGGGCGAAAGGAAATATTTAATTGTCTAAATAGAAAATATTAAGTCATAACTGACCAATCATAGACAGGCTTAGAGTCCTGGGTATGACACTCAATAATGTAAAAAATAAAGGACGAATTTGAGTAATAATAAAAAGATAATTTTCATCCTTTATTTTCAATAAATAGGGCTGGTTTAGCTCAGTCGGTAGAGCGTCCAACTAGGAACCACAAGGTTCCTGGTTCGATACCAGCCCTCGCCAACTCAGCGTATGAATAGCAAAAGGATCTGTGCGATACAGTAGCGAACTGATGGTAGGTGCACCTCAGACGCAAAAACAATCTCCTTGGTCTAACGCTAGTAATAAGATAGACTCCCTCGCTGTCTGGCTGATACCGAATTTAGCCCGGCCCGACGAGTTTACTTTTTACTGCTTTATTTTCCATAAAGATCATCTTACAACTCATGTATGATATGATTAAGTAGTGCTACTATATATATATATGTATGTTTGTTTGTTTAGAGTGTTTAAAAGCTGTAATGTTTAGTAATAAGAAATATACAATATTGCTTTTCTTTTTATAATTTCTCACAAGAAACTATAAAATTGGTAAGGGTATCAATATTCTTGGGCAATATGCAGGAATTCAATTTATTCGATTTTTACTGTTTCTAAAAAAAAAAGGTTGTCTTGGGTATCACACTAAACTGCATGTGATAATGAGATTCCATTTCCGGGGAATGGGGGGTACCCTTTCATTATCATTATTCCCAGGTTCCCTCTTTAGGGACCCATTTATGAGTTTAATAGATCTGTTTAAAAATTATTTAAATTCGATAGGAGCATAATTCCATAACCATTTAGCAGAAAATAGCCTTAGACGTTAAAAATCAATCGATCTAATATGATATGGATAAAATGAAGCTAATAAGTTATCGATCCATGAAGAGAATTACTTTTCTCATTTATCTATGAAGGGAGAAAGAAATATGAGAAATTACTGGAATTGTATGCGCACATGATGACGTTAGGTAATAGGCTTCTTGGTTGAGCCGACAACTTTTCAGAAAATCCCCCTTACTGCCAAACAATAGGTTTAGATATAAACATGCTGAAATAAAGGATGATTTAAAGATAAATAAATGTTAATAATCTTATGGGAGTACTTTTATGATATAATTTCAAATAGTCTTCACATGTTCATCATCACTATGAAAATCATACTAGAAGTCTCGTACAAGTGATTAAAAGAATATTAATATTTTTATGGGGGTATCTTTATTAGAAAAGCATAATTGAGATAACAGAGACCACCTCGAGAAGATTCCAATAATCTGTTGATTGGGATGGTAAACATGTGGAGACTATTTAAAATCATAATATCATAAAAGAACTCCCATAGTAAAATTTAACATTTTTTTTCAACAACCCTGTATATCCCTCTCTCTCTCTCTCTCTCTCTCTCTCTCTCTCTCTCTCTCTCTCTCTCTCTATATCTCTATATATATATATATATATATATATAATAGATATACATGTACGCATGGATAAACTCCTGGCGGAAACACGTGTCAGTAAAAATAAAATAAATCCTATTTAACCATCCAACATTTTCTTTCCTTTATTTTTCATTTCATCACACACACACACACACACACATATATATATATAATATATATATATATATATATATATATAATGATCTTTTGATTTGTTTGGCATAGTTGTCAATTATTGGGCACCCCAGTGACACATTGCACTCGTCAAATTTGAGCGGGAATAGCTATTTAACCATAATATCAGTTTTGATTTTCTAACAAACATGGAACTTCTTTTTCAATTATGGTTCTTAGAGCGTGTTGACAAGAATGGTGAACAGGCAAACCGTTTGAAATCATAATATCATAAAGGAACCCCATATAACTATTAACATTTTCTAAACACCTGTTTGTAGACATATAAACAGAATGAGACTGTAGAGAATAAACTTAGATATGTTTGCTATCAACAAATCTAAAAAAAAAAAATAAACTACATCCAAAACAATTGTATTGTTAACTAAACAGATTTTGTACTTTGTTTCGGTGGGATTTACGGTAGGATCGCAGTGATAGGAAAGTCGCTTTGAGCGGCTTAAAGTAGGTAAAGAGTTAAAGCTATGAGTACTTAAATTAAAAAAAGGAAAAGGGTTTTATTTTTTTATAATTGCTGTGATTTTCTTTCTTTTTTGATTTTTGTTATATTTTTTTTTTTGGGGGGGGTCTCTTCAAAAAACAAACATCCAATTTCACCGGAGGCAGAGCCAAAAAGCAAATAGAATTAAGTCTACACCTAATCTGAAAGATCTTGCGTGAACAATGTTCTTTCAAATAACTTTGTACTTTTTGATCAGCAACTCTGGACTGCTGCCTAAAATCTCCATTTTTTTTTTTTTTTTTTTTTTTACTTTCCAAATGTCAGCGGCTGAAAAGCCAAACGTTCCGACTGACCAACCAACGGGCAAATCGATTCGCTTCATGTCATGTGGATTGCGCCAAACTATTTGTCAGATTTCTCTTTTCAGACGCAATGAACTCTGGCAAACCAATGACCTCAAATAACATAAAGCACAGTGAGTGGTCGAGTAATTGACTAGTTACTGGCATAAAAATAAAAAATAAATAAAATAAAAAAAAACTGAGGCTCTTATAAAATTGTTTGTTAGACATCTTGCCATGGCTTAATGTTTAGCTATCAACTCGAATTACTCATTGCTGGCTAGCGAACAAAACAAATGAACTACAGACTCTATGGAGAGAAGTAAGAGTATTAGGTACGTATGGCCCAAGTAGTTAACGCATCGAACATGTAAGACTAACTTCGGCATATGAGATTATAGTTCAAGTCTTATTTTGAAGCTACTTTTGTAAATTGCAGTTTCACGCAGCACAATTTTAGCAGTCGGAGAGATATCGATTTAAAATGTTGTGATAAACAAGTTTTAAAAGAAAAACTAATTGAAAAAGTTAATAAACTACTTAAGATTAAATTAAATAAATACTGTAGGCAAATTACGCAGACTAGTGGTTAGCCAGCTATTCAAAACTTAATTGATAAACTACGATCTACAATCCTTTAATATATATATATATCTTATTATAATGGAGATTGTGTGTTTTTCTGTCTGTAACCGAAACTATATTCCTACTCAAGTCTCTTAGTTACTGACATTACATTCTCCATGATTTTATTTTTATCTAAATTTAAACCTCAATTATTAATAAAATTGTCTTACATTATTAATACTGTTAACTATGTCTACATACTGACAACATGCAATTATAGTTATATATACAACAAAATAGCGGTTTACAGTGTGAACGGGAAGGCTAATTTGCATATTAATATTAAAAAATCGAATTTAATAAATATGTGCTCAGTGTTATTGATTTCTAACTGTTTGGTTTTATTTTAATGACTATAAGAAAAAGTCTCTTCAATAAATCTTAAATGAAATCCATTAACAAGATAAAATAACTGTCATTTTATTCTTTACTTCCTCTTATAACTAAATACTTAAATTAGAAAAAAATAACAATGAAAGACGAGAGTGATGAAAGAGTGAGTTTCAGTTGTTCTATTTTTTATTATACTCCCTCTGTTTCAAATCTTTTATTATACCCCCTTTGTTTCAAATCTTTTTATCTGTATTCTTATTTAGTTTCATTAGCCTTTCTAATTTAATACAATATTTTATTACATTAAAACTTAAATACTTGCACCCGGAGGGTGCATATATTTGCTAGTATATATAATGTCCTATACTATATTTCGGGTAATAAATTTATATGCTAATATAGCCACTAATATGCGACAGGAGTATATGAGTTTTTTTTATCTATATATATATAAGACTGATTTTGGGAACATCCCGTAGCGATTGAATTCACAGGGTTCTCCGGTATTGTGTCCCTGTGCCAAACTAGATTAATATCGACACACAGACAGAAGAAAAAGTACTCGTAATAGAACAATGAGAAAACTGACAGGTCCGCCAACGCTTTGACATCATCAGCCGACGATAATGATTCTCGACTGTCGGTGCAACGATTGTTGTGTCAGTGGGCACCGCTGGGCAAATGTGAGATGTCAACCCTTGAGTATCAATTTGCACTGATCTATTCCGTCAGGACTGACACACCAATCGCGAACGGCTGTGCCCACATACAATAAAAGAGAGAGAGAGAGAAGTGAAATATTGCTTTCATTTACGTGTGATATGTGAGCGAGTGTGTATCTGTGTGTAATATATAATATATATATATGTAGGTTATTTCCTATAACTCCAACATAAAAAAGGGGAACCACTTTGAATGAATTTTATCTGTTAATTAATCTACCCATTATTTTCCAATTAAACAAACCTTAAATCCTAACCCTAACCCCGTCTTCTTTTTTCCTAGTAAGTCGTGGGGGCGGCCTAATGTCGGTATCAGCCAGACAGCGAGGGCGTCTATCCCCTTTTCACTAGCGCTAGACCAAGGAGATTATTTTAGCATCTGAGGTGGAGCGCCACACCTACCATCAGCTCCTCACTTTACCGCACAGATCTTTGTGCTACTCATACGCTGAGTTGGCGAGGACCGATATCGAACCAAGAACTTTGTAATTCCTAGCCGAACCCTCTACCGACTGAGCTAAACCGTAGTTCCTCTTTTTTATGTTGGAGTTATAGGAAATAACTGCAACATAAAAAGGGGAACTACTCTGATTGACTTGATAATGTATTTATTTATTGATCTACTATGAAAAAATGTATTTTTAGAGCAATGGTTTGCAGTACTAATGAAGCGTATAAGCGACTTTTTTTTGTTATAACTTTTGTGAAACAATCAATCAATTTTGATAAATATATCATTTTGTGGAGAATTTTATTCGGGTTTAATTTTTGTATTATCCCAAAATCACGTAAATTGATCTGAAAAATCCTTGAGAGGCAGTTTCAGCACATTTTTAAATTACTATATTTTTAGGAACTGTAACTGGGTGCTGCCACATCACACATTTGACAAAATGGTGATATGTGACGAATAATTGACTCCAACTTGTATAAACATTTTTATCATCATCCTTTTGTGCTGTTATGAAGAAAATCTTGGAAAATCTATCTCTCTATATATATGCAAAGGCAGTCTGCATGTGTATGTATGTATGTATGTATGTCCAGAGGAAACTTCAAAAATATAAACAATTAACGATAGAGTGAATGTATATACACATTCACTATCACTAGAGTTTGTTTTTATGAGCAAAAATAATGAAGATTTCATTTATATATGGAAGATATTTAAAAATTAAGATTTGAATAATAACAAAAGGAAAGTCATTGATGACGTTTATGTATAAATATAAATCAATTATGTAAATTCAAAACAGTGGATCCGTGAGGCTACTTTATTTTTATTATTATTATTCCCTCTCTATTCAGGCAACGCCGAGTAGCTGCTTCTAGTTATTTGTATCTGTTATGTGAAAGTGGCTATATTTGTGCTTCAAAAGTTGATTACGTTGTTTTATTGCAGCTAGAATTTCAACCTCTTTCTATTAGTAATCATAGCAAAGTAAAATTATGAGGTTTCTTTTATTGAAGTCACTAATTTTTAGATGTCTGGATTTATTCTTGTTCGTCGGAGTTATCGATTGTTAGGTTATCTAATGTAGGATTATTAAATGCTAAAGAATCAATTGTAAGATTATAACAACATTTTTAAATAAAATTTCGACAAAAGAATATTTATCTCGCATCCCATGTATGCGGGTATGACACAAGGTCTTTTAATCTGGGATCCCCACGAGCGGAAGATCATGGGTTGGCAGGTGAATAAAATGCGTCAACCTCTTCGGCATCCCCCCTCAAGGCATTGGGCAATAAACACAGCTCTGTCTCTTTAAATTGAGGTGGCAGGTATTGCCTGAGAGATAGCCACCTGGTATCATGCCGTTAATTAGCCACACAGGCCCAGTGGCCGAAGCCACCGTACCCCGCCGCGTGTTTTTTGTTTTGTTTTTTTGTGTTTTTCGACAAAGAAAGTTTTATACAATTTTAACGAAAGAGGTGGTATAGAAAGAATTTCCAGTACTGTAGCAGTGATCGGGTCTAGACCATTTCACGATCTAACTCTCTCTATCGTGTTGTAGAAAGTTTCATCAAAGAAATTGTAGATGAACCCTAAATTCTCTGTGTATGAGCACGACATTTTATAAAACAGTGTGACGTAATAATTCGCATGAGAAAATCTAAGCAAATAATACTCTAAAATGTTATCATTTTGATAAGATGTTTGACAATTATTAAATTATGAAGTTCTTTCTTGCTTCTCCATCAGTGTCCAGCATGTCCTGTTTGTCTTACTCGGGTGGTTTGTATGATAGGGGCAAGAGGCCATACAGCTGCTTTCTTTCGGGTGTTTTTTTCCAAAATTTGTTAATGACAGCGCACGGCATTCTTGTGCAACTCACCTCTAGCTTATTCTCTAGTTGTTTCATTAGTGGTGCACTTCATTCTAAGTGGTGCAGCTATATAATAGCAATGATAAAACTACGGCTTGGGAGAAATGTCGCTTTAACTGTAAGATCAATTATTTTGCAAAATGTTCCCCGTTTAATTTTTATAGGGAGGGGGTCAATTTGCAATTTCACTTTTTACATCAAACAGGATACTACTTGGGCATTTTGTTGCCAGTGTTAACCCAACAATGTTTCTTGTGAAAAGTCAAAGTATGACGCTTATTTAGCTACAAAACTGATTCTTTTTATCGATTCTTTCAATAAAATTTCTACAAAATCTATATTGACTCTCTTAGTCTGTCTATTGTACATAAGGGATCAGTTTTGTATGTTTGCTCATGGTGGGTTTTTTTATTTGGGGCAGGAGTTATTTTTTCGGGCCTGTAAAATTCGTTGGCCGATTTGATCCTGAGCCAACTGTGTTGCCAAAAATGGCACATTTAGCGAGAAAGCTAAACGGTGTTTAGCGCAAATCTCGCCAGTTTTGATAATTAAGACGATTTGGGTGTAAACCCTGCGTTACAAACAAACGTTAAGCGTGTTCGCTGACTTTGAGAAAAAAAAATCTAACAAAACTCAAGTGTAGCCAATACGAATGAGAACCCTGATTTCTATATTAAAAAGTTCAATATTATGACGGTTCTTCTCTGGGGTCGAATCCTGACTACGGACACAGGATTCAAACTTGGCAATTAAAAAAAAATTAAAAAATACAATGGTACCTTGACTTAATTTAACTCAATTTCCTTGTATATCAAACCAATTTTCCCAATTGAAATAAACTGAAATGCCTTTAATTCGTCTTATCCCGTATACCCTATTTTTTGTTACATTTTTTTAAATAAAAAGAATAGTACTGTATTATATAAAAACAATAAAATAGAATCTATTCAATTATGTGGTGTAATATGTTTTAATGTTTATAAATAATATTTTTCTTTGTCGGAATAAATTTGGAAACAAATGTTTTTAGTAAACTTATTAACATAAGCGTATCTGAAGCCTTCTCGTGTCTCAAATTTTAGTTCACAATACAAATAAAAAAAATCGACCGAGTTACAGCTCATAACTCGGAAAACTCGTAAGTTGGGACACTCGTTAATGAAGGTACCACTGTATCTCAAAATAAACTAGAGAGAAAGGGGGTGAATTGTGAGATCGACATATTGAAATACATAAAGAGGAGGGGGAGTGAGAAAAGAGATAAATAAACTTGAATAGAGAGAAATAAAGAGCAACCAAATGAAGTGGTATCGATAAATCTGAAGAAGAGATAAACATTAATCTTTTAAAGTACTCAATTAGTGGTTTCCACTTTTCAAGTGTATTTCTCCTTAAAAATCTATGTCAATTACAATAAGTACTTTCTTCTCTCGTAAAACGATTCATCTCTCTCTCTCTCTCTCTCTCTCTCTCTCTCTCTCTCTCTCTCTCTCTCTCAACGACCCTGGCTTTCTTCCACCTTTTATTTAAACCTAACATAAAATACAAAAGGGCAAGTCTCCAAGTCTACATCTTCATCGTTCATATTTTCCGTGGGCACTGATACATAAAAAGCAAATGTCGAAATATTTTACCTTTTTTTCAATTGAAAACTTTTATTTACTGTCTCGTTTCAAGATTTTTTTTTCTTTATTCTCTTCTGATACAAAAATTTAAAAAAAGAAAAATGTCCTGATGTCTGCTGTTGACGTTTTTTGTTTTTTTTTTTTTTCGTTGTTTATTAGACTTTAGTGCAGCACAAGACCACATGCATGGGACATGTAGTATAGATTAGTCGAATTTTACGGCGCGTCAATCCTTGGGTTATTTTATGCCGAAAACGCTTGGTTTTATTCATTCTTGTTGGGTATTCATTTTTTTAAAACTTTTTGGATCTATTTAACGCATAAATGGGGCCTTAACAGGTACTTTGCTCCGGGTGAGGTGGACCTGGGATTAATGGCGATGAAGGAGTACTCCACACTCCCCAACCTCACCACTAATGCAGTTTAACGTCATACCCAGGATACTAAGACTCGCAGCCATCGCCTTCTAGCACATATATGATAAAAAGGTTGGGTGTTGCAATTAGAACAATAAGGTTGGGACAATCATATAAGTGCTAGGGCTTGACGTGGCCAACCGATCACCCGTTTAACCCAAGTAAAAACCAAATTGGAGTGTTCCATGTTATTGGCTGTTCAGCCACTAGGATTCCTTCCTTAAGCATCACGGGTCGTCACAGCCAACAGGTGGCCCCATTGGGGAATTTACCCCTCTAAGAGGGTGTAGTCGGCGTATTCTACTGCTCCGGCCAGCAAGGTGAAGTGAAGGTGGACTCACAACAGTAATAATGACCTAGTAAAAATAGCTTACTAAACACACCTCCTTAGTGAAGTATGTTTCGTTGTTTATATACCATTTTCTTCTCTATAGACCACTACTAAAAAAATTGTAAAGTATGCGTAGTGGTTTATTATCAGTATCACCCGAACAACGAGGGAGTCTATTCCCTTATTACTAGATTATATGGGAGAAACTGTTGCTGAGGTGGAGCACCACAACTTCCGCCAGCTCCCAGATGTTTCTCCAGAGATCAGATTACCATAGGTGGGCTACTCATACTCTGAGCTATCGGGGGACCGGTATCGCACCGGGAAGCTTGCGATTCTAAACCGGACTCGGACCACTAATATTCAGGAAATAAATAGATTGTATAGTAAATTAAAGAAATTAGAAATCTTGATTTTATTCTATACGATATTGCAATATTTTTTTCTTTGTTTTTTACGTATCACCTCAATAAAAGATATTCAAGACGATTTGTAAACCCGGCCGATTTCTATTGTAAATGCCGTCCATGATGAAATTGCTGCTTCTATTCAGCTTTTCATAATTATTTTCATTATATCTAGAATTTGGATGGTTAAAAAATGACGTTCAACGCGAACGGAAACCCACAAAATTACTATTTAAGTGCATATTGGATTAGAAATTTATTCTCCAAATTAAAACAGTTCTCTCTGTTGCTTTAGCAAAATATCGCTATGATGTGCCGTTTTTTTGCTGGATTACGGTTACATATATAAGGGCGCTTCGCGTGGTATAATGATTGGCGAATAGCAGAACGTTGTTAGTGAGTTCGATTGTAAACTCCGATAAAACAGAGTACATAGGTATTATCTGTAAATACTATCCCGATCTCACTTAAAGTTTCTTCCAGGCCACGGATTAACGAAGCTGCACAAGAATTGCATGCAGTCCTGAATAAATCGTGGAAATATGGCCCTAGCGTGACGTTCAAGCAGACCAACTTAGCATGGATATAATTGATTCTAAGTTTAGTAAATTGAATACCCTACGTGGTGCATAGCTTAGCAAGCTAAATTAGCAGACAATTGTCAGTGAGTTCGATTCTAACTCGGTGCCTTCTACTTCTGATCTCGTGCCACAACTATACTAAGCTTAGTAAATATATATATATATATTTACCAACCCCTCCTCACGAGCCGGATGCGACACAGGGTCACTTTATTAAGCGGAGTTTAACAGGTTTGAATTCAGAGTTTTCCTTTTCCTAGACTGGTTACCTAGCCATGGTTAAATAGCCCAGTCTGCTCTGCTATTTACCCATATCTGGAGGGAGAATTGGATTCATACCTTTCCCAGGGTATTAGCGCCATGTGAAATGCAAACAGCTCTATTCAGAAATTGAACTCGGATCGACGAGTCCATTTCCTACGACTCTACCATTAGACCACGCGCCCCCATTAGTAAATATCTATAATGATCAACAAGCTCGACTAGCAGAACATTGTTAATGAGTTTGATTCTCACTGGGTGCCCCATACTTCTAACTTTGAGCTAAGCTTTGCTTAGTAATTGACATGAAAAAAAATATGAGAATTTTAGTAATTTTACTATACTGACTTTCGTATATTCTATCTAAAATATCAAATGAAAAAAAATCCATGCTGTTATCATTTAGATTTTATTTTTTAATTATCTTCACGAATATAAATCAAATCTTCAGTATTTTTGCTGAAAAACCAAGCCCTGGTGATATTTAATGTGTATATATATTTACTTTGTTGTTAATTGTTTTATTTTCGAAGTTTCCTCCGGACATACATATACACACAACTGTCCTTTATATATGTATAGATAGATAGATTAGTGTCTAGTGATTCTATATAGTTTCGGACCACCGTCTTGATTTATGCAAATTAATTGAAACAATCGAATAATTTCATTATTATGATATCTGCAATGTTAAGGCCTATCAGTGTGCTAGTCCAACGTTACAATTTTCGTAGACTTCCTTTGAGTAACGTCCATCACAAACAATGGTCGCCGGACAACTAATCGACAGTTGAGACAATAGTGTCTTGGTGTGATAAAAATCTGATGCAATCACAGATGTCGCAATATTTTTCAAGGTCAAAAAATTTCATCATACACCCCGCCACTGCAAATAACCTAATCTGAAGAAAAAATAGAAATCCATTACATCCTGTCACTCCAGTGGGTCTAAAACTGACAGTATGGTGAAAGAAAGGAAACTAAAGCAGTTGTTTCAATTAATTTGCACAAGGTTATGTTTATTTATATTCAGGCGATATAGCATTTCCTTGGCTTTATGTTCAAAAGTCATTTGGCCTTTCTTTTTTTTATCTTATCAACTAGAACACTCCATTTAACAGAATCACAGGACTCGTATTAATAGTTTAATGCGATAACAGGGTTCTGTCTTTCGTATTAAGGAACCCGCTTTTCTTCACACAAATTGGAGGAGGAGGGACTTTAACAAGTCTACGTTTTAGGTTTCTGTTTATTGAGTCTTTAATGCTGAATCTATTTTTAACCTTATACTTCTGTTCATCTGGTAGTAAAAAAAAATACCCGCATTTTTTCTATATCCTCAGTCTTTGACAAAAATGTTTAGAATACCAAAAATTCTTCATATTAGTATTTCATAAACTGTTAAATTCTTATGATTACTAAATTTTTCTGTATCATATTGGTACTTTGGACCATATGACCTTAAGGCACTCCTTTTTTATCTCGATTTAGAAAAGGACATGTTTTTCATTTACACCGTCAATATCCGGTTGTTTTAACAAAGGATTTTTAGATTTTTTTTTTAAATTATAAAACAACCCCCTAACAAACAACCGGATATTGACTGCGTAAATCAAAAATGTCTTTCTTAATCGTGATCAAAAAGGGGTGCCTTAAGGTCATAGTCCGGTACTTTTATCACAACCTTTTTGGGTCCATAAACTCTTCAGTCGCTATATTAGACCACGAAATCAGGTAATAAAAAGAAGCTTGCTAGACGACTTAAACTCGCATCCCACAACTCTGAAGTTCGTCTTACAGGGATGTCGCTTTAAGCTGTTATGGTAAAAACGCTATCGGATTAAGCAAAGCAGGAATTTGTAGTCATTCTTCTACTACTTTTGATTCTTTCCTTGAGCTAAATTCTTCGTTGTTTTATCCGATCAGTTTAAATATTAGAGACGTTTCTTAAAATGTCAACTTTCAAAGCAGCATCAACGAACGCATAAATGGCAGGAGTTGAAACATTCTCTCTTCTGTTATAAAAATAAACAAGAAAATTAGACGTGTCCTTCTTTTTAGTCTTGCTGGTTTTTTATTTTGTTTTTTTTTGGGTCCCCAACTCAGACAATCTCCCCATAATGATTATTCAATTATGTTTCTTTCGCTGTGCATTTATGTAACGGTTATCGTCGTAAGAAATGAAATCGCAGGACAGACTGGGTTATTTAGCCTTGTTTATTCAACCAGTATAGAAAGGGAAACTCTTAAATTCTGGACCATCTCGTAGGAAATGGACATGGCGAACCGACTTCAAATCCTGGACGAGGCTGTTTGCGTAAATGTTATTGGAAAAGGCATGTATCTATCTGTTATCCCTCCAGCTATGGGTAAATAGTAAGGTATGAGTAATCTGCAAAGAACAAGCTACCCTATCGATGATAACTCGCCGGTTCTCCATAAGCATTTCTCAAGTTTTCTTCTCATCAGTGGTGGATGTTGAAGGGCGTCTTGCTCCTTCTTCGTGTGTCACGCTTGTCTGTCCACTATTAAACTTTCTGTACACCTTCCTATGTGGTAGTGCACTGTCCCCATATTTTATTATTACCTCCCCTTTGGGGAACTCTTTGGTGTTTTTAAGAGTATATAAGCTCTCAGTAAACTGTAACATTATTCTAAGTAGAATAAAGCTTTCTTAAGCCTATCCGTGTCTTCGTTTATCATTACAGCAGTTTTGAAAAAATCCTGTAAGCAGCTTCCTACAAAAAGCTATTAGACGGACACTTACCTCCTATTACACAAAACATCCAAGTAAGATGAACAAATTATGCGGGTACTGCTGGAGAAGTAAACACAATCTCATAAGTGACGTTCGCGTAACGGTTATCGTCGCTGGAAATGGAATGGAATCGGTGACCCGAGGCTGTTTGCGTTTCACTTAGCACTAAGACCTTTGGTAAAGAATGATACATTTCTCCCCCTTCTAGCTATGGGTAAATATTAGGGTAGACTGTTTTCTTTGGCTTTGGTTAGGAGAAGGAAAATTTAAACTAGCTATCCTCCGTTTTTAAATTGACCTTGCGTCAAATACTAGTAAGTACGAGAAATGTGCTGGTTAATAGTCTATCAATAAGTCTCAGATTTGATTTCACACATGTTTGCTTATTATCGTGACATGCTAGGGATGAAACCTTTGTCCAGGCACATGGTAACAGGATATGGGTAGATTAATACTTTACTTAAAAGCACGAGTAAGCTCCGTACTAACAAACCTCCCTTAATTTCCTTACAATTGCTGGATAAACTACTTTTTTTCTTTCTTTTTTTTTAACTTTGGCAATTTTGCTTTTAATCTGTATGTTTTTAACATCTGTTGATTAATGGGAAGGCCAGGGCTAGCGAGTAAGTGATTTTTGGCGGAAGACAGTCTACCCCGGTTGGAATCCTAGAGGAGGGGGGACAGCCATTTAATACTGTTTAAATATATTCTTTATGCTTTTGACGTCCCTGCCCTACTAAAAATTCCGACCCATTTGACCCCTTCCCTTTTTAGCGTTTTTTGGTTCAGTTTATTTTTTTTAATGTGAAAGTATCAAGGAAAACGATGCTTTGAGCAAAGAGTTTACTATGTAATTGAAATACCGGAAAAACATACTGATCATTTTATAAGTCTTTCGGGACTCAAATCAAAACTTTTACTCTCACTCGGTTCTACCCTCAGGTAAAGTGATGTTTTTGGTCCAGTAGCACTTCTGCGACCGTTCCGACATCCAAATCAAAACGGTACTGTTTTTGTTTTGCAAACGGATATACTCAGGTAAAGTGAAATAACATTCAATAGCATTAAGTAAATTTTCTAGGTCATCTTTGGGCAAGATATAGAGCCACTTAGATCAGCTGTGGAATTCCATGATTTTACATCTATCTAAAATATTCTATTATAGATGTTTGGATTATATATATATTATATATATATATATATGACCAGATAAGTTGGAATGATTCTATTCAGGAGCTTTTTGATGTAGATATATTAAAAATTGTTGGACCACGTGGAAAGCTTTCTAACTTGTATACGGTCTTGAAAAGCCGGTATTCTCTCTCTCTCTCTCTCTCTCTCTCTCTCTCTCTCTCTCTCTCTCTCTCTCTCTCTCTCTCTCTCTCTCTCTCTACGAATCTATATATACTAAGATAATTGTTATTTAAATAGTTTCGTTTTGATAACTTGTAGACAATTGAATGATTTTTTTTAACGGCATGTCAACACGTCATGGTAATTCAATGGCTTTAATGTTAGGGAATCACATCCATTGTATGTTCAGGTTTACATTTTTTGTGTAGTTTCTTGAGCGTTCTTTTTTGTTGTTTTGTTTTTTTCGACCTTACTATTCGTTAAGTTGAAAATGAATAATTTTTAAACAGATCTATGGGACCTAACCGGTAAGAAGTCTAGAAAGGAACAAGTCATTGTGTCCCGATTACGCATTGGACATACAAGACTAACGCACTCCTATATACTCAAACAAGAACAACCACAATGTGGAACATGTCAAACACCTTTTGACAATTAAATACTTATTCATGGAATGCAGATTTCTTGCTCACATCAAAAACCGTTATTTTAAAGCAAGCAATATGAAAGATCTGTTTGAAAATGTCAACATGGAGAATATTCTCTCTTTTTTTTAGGGAAATAAAATTATACCATAGAATATAGACATAAAACAAATCAATACCATACAACACAATCCCCAATAATGATAATACATTGTTAAAACCAATTACTAAAAAGTGTAAATATAAATACACGATGTGTATTACTTCCTAACCGTTAGGCATGACATAACCCCAGACGGATTGATATGCCGTTAAAATCAATAAATAAACAAACAGGTACTACCACTTCGGGTTAGTGGGGACCTGAGATTAATAGCAATGAAGGGGTACTCTGCATTCTCCAGAACTGGAGCCTCACAATTAGATTCAGTTGAGTATAACCCTGGACATCCCCTTGTTGGAGGGGATCTTACCCCTCTGCAAAGGACGCTGTCAGCGTATTCTAAGCCCCGCCAAACTTGTAGACTAGTGCTACTCAGAATTCCCATAAGTCCATGGATACAATTTTTCTTCACTGATTCTCTATGAATAGAAGAATTGAATTTTTGAGATGGGGCTTGATAATTTGTATTATTTAGATTTTTGGGCTGTTGTCCTAATATTCATTGTTATATACATCGTGTTTCGGTCGATATACCCTACTTCAATTGGAAACCTGATGCAACGGATTGGACAATACAATTCTAAGTGACGGTCATCTGTAGGTTGCAGGTTCAATCCTGACTACGAGGAAAAATAACATAGAATACATAACATAGCTTAACACTTGTACCCGGACATGGTTAACGCAATGAGAACAATCTACACCAATGGATTAAATAAAGGGTTCGGTTCGGAGTTCGGTGAAGGCTACCTATTATAACATGGAGGCTCTTGAATTCGACAAGAAACACCTGAAGAAAACCGGGGCACACATCAGCCGAAACGATGTTTATATACTAATAAAGATGAGGACCACAGTCCGAAAAATCTAAATAATGAATTCTCCACTTTTGTTATTTACTAAACTGAACTTGGTTGTGGTGCAAGGCCAGAAGTAAGGGGTCTACTTCATTTTTGTTAATCCTTAAAAAGTATCACATAATCCATAAGTCCATAAATTTTAGAGTGCAGAAACGTATTCATATTTATTTATTTATTCCTTTCTTGCTTTTTGTTTTTTCACGAAAACAAAAACTCTAACCCTTGGGGAGAAGGATTAACAAAATAAATTTACCATATCAATCCTTACCGGTTATGACAATTTAAGTCTGGGGGGACTAATGAAAAAACTACAAAATGTTATGCCCTATATTTCTTCTTTTATTATTTCTTTTCTTTTTTCTTATTCTAAACTTTTGATAGTATTACAGCATTAGTCTCTTTTGGGAAATACTGAAAAAAAAGTTGACAGCTTGACTGATCTGGAAGCCAAATAAACGACATACAAGAAAGCCCAGAAGTAAGCTTAAAATAGTTTGGTTCTCTAAGATCAAATTGCTGTTAAAGATTTTACCACAAACTAGTTTTTAACCGTCGAAAAAAAATTCAACTGATTTTTTTTTCATTTTGATGCTCTATTTTACAACTACGGACGTTACCTTTTGGTTTGCACTCCTGAAACAACTTCGAGAGATCTATCATAGTTGGCCTTATCTAACAATTGTCTTTGGTTTTATATGATCGTTAAATAAGTATTTTCTTAGTTTAATATGGCACAAGATCAAAATTATGGCGCGCTTAGTGATGATTCAAAGTCGTTAAAATCAGACTCCATTGCTTGGTGGATCATTGAAATGTATCATTGAAATTATTTTACTTAGAAGATTTAATAATAATAAAAAAAAACATTTTTTCTTTATCAAAAGTACAGGATGGTCCGAAAGTCTTGTCACTCCTACATATTTTTAGAGATAAAATAATTGCATAATAGAATCCGAAATTCAAGAAAATAATTCAATTATTTAAGATCTTTCTTAAGTAAAATAATTGCATACGTTATATATATCAAAAGCATGTAGACGCGTGGCTTAATGGTTACCCTGGTAGGAAATGGTCACAGTGAGACGAGTTCAAATCCCGAATGAGACTGTTTGCATTTCACATAGCGCTAATACCCTTGGAAAGGGTATGATTTCAACTATTCTCCCTCCAGCTATAGGTAAATAGTAGGACAGACTGAGTTCTTCGACCTTGTTTAAGTAACCAGTCCAAGAAAAGGAAAACTCTGAATTCAAACCTCTTAAATTCCGCTTAAGAAATTGAACTTGTGTCACATCCTATTTTTGCGGACGGGCTGGTAAATATGTATGTACACAAAATATATTATTAAAAAAAAAAACTAAACGTTAAACCAATATGTTGGGGTGACAAGACTTGAGCTAGAGGAGGATTTGGGGATTGAATTCGGTAATGCAAACTTTTAATTCGTTTTGATGTATACTTTGTACTTAGGATCTTTAGTTACCCATTCCATGCGCAGATGGGATTTGAATCTCACTCTAAGATAACTACAAACGAAGCATTCGGCCCAACGTCTTATTAAATAAATGTATAGTCATATAGTTGGTGGGATGTACTTCAGTAGACGAGGAAGTGTAATAGATTCTATATTGCACTTTCACAGACGGCAGAAAGGAGGAAGAAAATAGAAAATATAGAGGAAGTCATAACGAATAGAGAAAATAGTGGTAAATGAGATGAGAAGGAAGAAAGAGGGGAATGAAAACATGAGAAAAGAAATAAACGAAATAGGGACAAGAAAAAAAGACACAAGATAAAGTAAATAATAATTAATTAGAGAGTCTCGTATTACGCTGTCAAAATTTAGTTATAGATTCCACAAGCCTCGAGTAAACAAAAACTGCTGATGATTTCTGATACGACGAACACCTGTTATTAAAAATGTCCCAAGACAAATTTTGAAAACGGAAATCAGATAAGGGCTCTAATTCTTTTAGACTATCACTAGCCATTATATCAGGGGTGGGTGCACCTACGGGGCTAGGCAAAATAAGATATCTTAAAAGCTGTACATAGAGGTTTTTTTTTTTTTTTTTTTTTTTTTTTTTTTCTTTTTTTTTTCTTTTTTTTCTTTTTTTTTTTTTTTTTTTTGTTCCTTTTTTCGTTTCTGTTTCTTTTTTTTTTCTTTTCTTGTTTCTCTCTTTTTTCGTTCTTTTTCCTTCGTTCTTTTTCTTTCGTTCTTTCGTTCTATTTTTTTTTTTTCTTCTTTTTTTCTTTTTCGTTCTATTTATTCTTTTTCTTCTTTTTTCGTTCTTTTTTCTTTTTTCTTCTTTTGTTCTTTTTCTTTTTCTTTCTTTTTTTCGTTCTCTTTTGTTCTTTTTCTTTTTCTTTCTTTTTTCGTTCTCTTTTGTTCTTTTTCTTTTTCTTTTTTTTTCGTTCTCTTTTTTGTTCTTTTTCTTTTCTTTTTTTCTTTTTTCGTTCTCTTTTTTTCTTTTTTTTTTTCGTTCTTTTTTTTTCGTTTTGTTCTTTTTGTTTCTTTTTTCGTTCTCTTTTGTTCTTTTTCGTTCTTTTTTCCTTCTTTTTGTTCTTTTTCTTTTGTTTCTTTTTTCTTTTTCTTTTTTGTTCTTTTTCCTTTCTTTTGTTCTTTTTCTTTTTCCTTCTCTTTTGTTTTTTTCTTTTTTCTTTTCTCCTTCTCTTTTGTTTCTCCTTCTTTCTCTTTTTTCTCTTTTTTCTTCTCTTGTTTCTCCTTTTCTTTCTCTTGTTTCTTTTCTTTGTTTCGTTCTTTCTATATTTCTTGGAAACTCTATATTAAAGGATTGGCTTTGCATCGAGTGGCGAAAAATACCCATCCATTGTTGCATGTTTCCTCAGTAGATAACCATGGGCGCTCCACTTTGGTGTAATGGTAAGCAAGCTAGTCTCATGGCTTCATAACTACTAAAGAATGAGTTTCATGCACGCTGGATTCCCCATAATTGCGACCTTGTGTCACACACTACACGCGGCGAACGGTTGGAAGTGAAAGATTTATTATCGAGGTAGTCAAACATTGTTAATGCAAGGGACACGCACAATAAACGACAGATGTTGCAACACTCTAAGACTTGACCCGTTTCTCATAAATGCACATTTTGCTTGAAAAATTATACATATATTTCTATTCTTTCAGTTACTGAAATAAACCCTAACAACCACTTTATGCATTTATATAATAAACCCATTTATAAGAGGATTCGTTGTAGAATAATCATACTACTTCCAATTACCGTCGAATTGGTAAGACAAGGCAACAAACAGTCGTAACTTAATACGAATCTGTCTTGTTGCAAAGACTACTGCAAAATGCCAGGTTATTTATGAAGCCTCATAACATCATAGAAACCAAGCAGCCAATCAGGACTCAAGGAATGGAATCACTCAAATGCATGAGTAGACTATTCTGGATTCCCATAAGTATCAATTGTCTTGGCACTGGTTCAGTTGTGCTTAGCTTGTTTCTCAAACTTACTGGGTACGTCTTTAGTAAAAATAATTTCAGGCTTAGTGAAGGACGAAAACAATGAAAATCTCACATAGTTGCTATTATTCAAGCGAAGTGTTCTGAATATGACCTAAACTACATCCAATGGTGAGACTCTACTTATAGAGCTCTAGTGAGTGTAGAATACCCCTTAGATACCATTACTCCAATGTCCACTCTAACCCACTGTTAGGGTCACATTTATGAATCGTAGATCTGTTTTAAAATTATTTGTATTGGATAGGACTACTTGTAACCATATGACTGTATTCAAATTATTTGTATTAGATAGTAATACTTGATACCATATAACTTCGAGTAAACAAATGATTACAATCATTAAAAAGAAATGATTACATGAAACCACATAATTGTGTATAAATTATCTGTATCAGAATTTTGGCATTAAATAACCTATAAACCAAACCATATTCAAGTGAATCCCAGTATAACACATCAATAATATACAATGTACTAATTAAGCGTTCAAATTTAATATAATTTGCGCCAAAAATTAGAGATCCTGATGTGTAATCGATTATTTTCCACCAAGCTCATAAATATCTTATGTTATAATGTAGAAGATGATTTAAGCAGTCAGTTTTGGTCTGTTTTGTTTAACGGCATATCAATCTCAGTTGATCATTTAATGCCGACAAAGTTTTGAAATAAATTAATTCTTAATGGATAAACAATTTTTTTATAAATACATTTTTCTATTTAACCCATAGATGGGACCCTAACAGGTACTACCACTCCGGGTCAGAGTGGACCGGGGAGCAATGGTGATGAAGGGGTGCTCCACATTCCCCAAACCAAACTGGAACCTCACCATCAGATAGAATTTAACGTCATTCCCATGACATGTAACCCTCAGCCACCGCTTCTAGCACCCATATGATAAAAAGGGTTGGGGCAATCATATAGGTGCTAGGGCTTGACATGACCAGCCGATTGATCGGAGGGAGCCTTCCAACCGACCGTATGGCCTAAGTAAGGGTCTAAGTGAAGTTTGCAGGTCATGGACTGCTCATCCAGCAAGACTTCATTAAGCATCATGGGTCGCCACCCACGAGGGGCAGTCGTTATATTCTAACGCCCACCGACAGGGCGGTAAGCAGTCGGTTACTAAGCTTAGTTGCGGTACAAAGCCAGAAGTATGGAGCACCGACAGAGAATCGAACTCCCTAGTATTGGTCTGATGGTCCAGTTCGTTAACCATTACATCAAACGAGGCACGGACTTGGGCTCAGTGGGGAATCGTAGAGTAATAACAAAATCAATGGACAGTGACGAGAAAAGCTGAAATGTCGTTTACGATTACCGAGATTAAATTCAGTTGCCACTAAAAATAACATCGGGAGTTTTTTTTTATTTTGCTTTTCTCCTACCATCAGCATTTGCTGTCTTATGGGATTATTACAGTGAATGAAAGTTTGTTTTTTCTTTACAAATTCTGCCAAGTAAACAACGAGCTAAACTGCAAGTATCACCGAATAGTTCTGGTTTGGTTTATTTGTTTGACTAGAAGTGGCTACCCAGCGTTGCATAGGAAGGGGAGCTAATAAAAATAGTCTTGCAGATCCATTGATTGTTTTGTTCTTACATAATTGATATGTGTTTTAATCACAAACGCAACCAATGACTTTCTCTTCTCTTACTATTCAAATCCTAATTTTTAATTATCTTCACAGATATAAATCTTCATTAGTTTTGTATCAAAAGCAAGCTTTGGTGATAGTCAATGTGTATATACATTTCCTTTGTCATTAATCGTTTTATTTTCGAAGTTTCCTCCATACATATACATACGCACAAACGTCCTTTATATATGTACTAACAGCGGCTACCCGGCATTGCCTGGGTAGGGGGTATTTTTAAAGTTAGTCCTGCAGATCCATTATCATTGAATCGTGATTTCAATCCTTGTGGGATGTCCCATTTAAGCCCCTATGTAAAAAAAAAAAAAAAAAAAAAAGACCTTGCATTGATCCAGCTACTCTGAAAAGAAATGTTAATCTCTACTATCTAAAATATCAAATGGAAAAAAATCCATGCTATTATCATGTAAATTTTATTTTTAATTATCTTCACGTATATAAATCAAATCTCTATTATTTTTATCAAAAACCAAACCCTGGTGATATTTAATGTGTATATATATTTATTTTGTCGTTAATTGTTTTATTTTCGAAGTTTCCTCCGGACATACATATACACACAACTGCCCTTTATATCTGTATAGATAGATAGATATCAACTCTACATGGGTTAAATAATACCGAAATTTGATTATTTTGGTTTATTTGGGCTTATGGAGATATACTAATGAAATTTTGTTGTTTGGTAAATGTTAGTTTGGTAATAAATAATACCAACTAATATCCGTTTTTGATTGTATAATGTTCTAATAGAACTAATAAAACCCTGGTATATTTGTTTTAGAATAAAATTAACTTTTTATTTATAAAACTGTTTGGTATTAGTTATTTATGGGCGATTCTGTATATACTTATCGGTCAATAAAGCCAGCTTTTTCTACTCTTTCTTATGTAACCTAGTTAATGCTAATTACTGAGCTGCGAACTGATGATAAATATCAAATTCTGGAATGTCAACATTCACAAAGCAATTTTTCGCATCTTTCCCACCTTCCCTTCTTTTTGTCTCTCTTTTTTTATTTTTTATTTTTTATTTCATCGTTGCTTGTGCTATTTGTCATGTCATGTATACAAACGCATAGATGGAAGCGTCGGAACATAAACATTCAAACGATATGGAGAACCCCCAACGCCCCCCCCCCGAAAACTGTTTACACACTTTAGTTGTTAAGGATCACTAGGTTATAAATCTTTGCGTGTCTAATGTTTTTTAAGGGATTTAAAAAAAAAATAGAAACTCGAAATAGCCAAGTTAAAAAGAGTAACAAATATATATATATATGTGTGTGTGTGTGTGTGTGTGTGTGTGTGTGTGTAAATACTTAAGCTGCTGTTTTTATTAATGAACATGTTGCCAGTGGCGCTTAGTTCATCCACCCATCAGTTGATGTAAGACACCTGAGGCAGATTTTTCCGTAAGATGATTAACTTTAAGGTGCTTCTTAGATTCTACCCGCCAGAAACAGACGTTTCAACTAGATTAGGAATGTGATATACACTGTCTACGACTCTTTGCATGCAATATATAAAATCTTGTTCCACAGCTTATTCCATGGCTTGAATCTGTCGTAAACGCGTATATATGTATTTTAAACATTTTTTTTTTTTAACTCAACTCAAGTCTTGTCTGACGAATTTTTTTTCAATCCTTTCTAATTGTCTGGGCATCTTTTAAATATCAGTAGAAACATTTCACCACTTCTACACCTGATGATAGCACAAAGCAGTGCAAAAACTACTCGTGTTAGATCCTTTGGTGGATTCATACACCAATTCTACCATGATATGAAAAAGATGGCCAAAAAAAGGGTTGAAAAAAAATCGTCAGACAAGAATTGTCGGTTGAGTTCAACGAAACATGCTTAAAAGAAAAAGTGCTGCCAAAATATACTTATATGTATGTATTTATCAACCCATCCGCACGAGCGAGATGCGACACATGGTCAATTTCTTAAGCGGAGTTTACTAGGTTTGAATTTCCCTCTCCTAGACTGATTACCTAACCAATGTAAAAGAGCCCAGTCTGCCCTACTATTTACCCATAGCTGGAGGCTGAGTATTTGGATGCATACCTTTCCCAAGGGTATTAGCCTTATGTGAAATGTAAACAGCCTCGTCCAGGATTTGAACTCGGGTTCTGCGACTCTAACCATTATACCAACCATTTATAGGGTGCGATGGGTAAAATGTTCACCATTTTTAAATTATTAATTTCGCACAGGCGCTTTATTTGTTTTGGGTTTTGTCTACTGTGCAGCAAACTAGTCAGTTGGGCACTGTCTGTGAGGAAAGCAGCACCATGACTCAATTCACTCCTCCGGAATTTCGGAAAGGGCATGCTGTTCTACTTTGCATTCGCATCTGTAGCTCCAATACGAATATTTCACAGTGTTTGGGTTTCAATCTGAGGATGGTACAGAGGATTCGAAAAGAGTTGGATAAAGCCTCACTTCGATCGCTTTGATAAGAAAGGAAGTCCCGAATTTGTCGATGCTATTCAGACCATAATTAACATCGATCCTAGCCATGATCAAAGCCAGGGACATAGGCGTGTTTGAGTTTCTTATCAGGCAGATATTGGCTATTTCTCATAAAAGATGAGAAAGGGTGATTTTTTTTATCAGATCATGAAGGACAAGAGGAAAGACCACCCTGCAAAGTTTATTAACAGACTCAAGTATCCTTTCCAACCTTGCTTTTTCTCAAAGGAGAAAAATTCCGTAAGGATCAAATGGGGAATTTACGGGAACAATTATTCGCTTGCTCTGTCACACAAGATATACCGATAGTGATAAAAAGCAAACACCCAATCCACATAGTTTTGGGGATGGTCACTGGCAATGGCGAAGTTATACTCCCGGTGTTCTTCTCCCGTGGCCTCAGATTAAATATGGAGGTCTACTTCAAGTACTTGGTGGTCACTAGAAGACTTCACGTCTGTCAACAGGACCCTGTGCTATGCCGCACAAGCAGAACCCAGTGTTGGCTGTGAGAAAATTTCTCACATCACCTCTAAAATCTGGCCACCTAACTCCTTTGATTGTTTCCCTTAATTGTGTTTGAGGCATAATTTAGCAAGAGACCAACAAAGAGCAACTGAAAGCAAGGATAACATCGGAAAGACTTGTAGGAGATTCTGAAGTCGTCTGAAGGCCATGGGAGAAGCAAATAATGATTTCTTTGAATGAATTTAATTTATAATATTTCATCCTTGTTCTATGTGATTTTCGTAAATATATCTGATAAAGAGAGGTGTCAGTGTTTTATTATATATTATATATATATATATATATATATATATATCTCACGTTGCACACAGTGTATCAGTGGCTAGAATTCAGTTGCAGGTGTGAACTGCTAGACTGTTTACGCGAGTTATTTTGTTTATAGTAGGGAAGTCTTGTTTTGGACCGGCTACCCTATTGCAGTGTGATGTACTACAGAGAACAATTAACAAAAACTGATAACGCATTCCGTTTGTTTTTTATATAAACAGCGATCTAAATATAAACAGTTATTAAGCTTAGTTTAGTTTGGTACAAGGTTGTTAGTTTAACTCGGGTCTTTTTCCAGTTATAACTTCATAATCTAATCTTATATTATGTGGCATTTAATCCAGGGAAACAGCCGATCCAGCCTGGGTCGAGGAAATAAATACTGGAAAATAGAATTCATTTATTTATTCTTGGCCCACACTTTAGCTATATTTTGTATTTTGTTTGTTTTTCTATTGATTTTAACGACATATCAACCCGTCTGGGGTTATGTCATGCCTAATGGTTGGAAGTAATACATGTCGTGTATTTATATTTATACTTTTTAGTAATTGGTTTTAACAATGTGTTAGAATTATTGGGGATTATGTTGTATGGTATTGATTTGTTTCATGTCTATATTCTATGGTATAATTTTATTTCCTTCAAAAAGGAGAGAATATCCTCCATGTTGACATTTTCAAACAGATCTTTCATATTGTTTGCTTTAAAATAAGGTTTCTGATGTGAATAAAAAAAAACTGCATTCCATGAATAAGTGTTTAACTGTCAAATTTTGTAGTGAAATGCGTTATTTTTTTCGTTTTTCTTATCGGTTTAATGGCGTATCAACCTTCATGGGTTATTTAATGAAAAATATGTTTGTAAATGAAATTAGAGGTACTATTGAGCCCATAGCTGGAGGAATAAGGGACTTCATAACTTTCCGACGGCTATTAGACCGAAATGAACGTCATAATCGCGATTGGAGTTGTGTGTGTGTGTGAGAGAGAGGGAGAGAGAGAAAACAGTACACTAAGGTACACGGTTTTTTATATTATCTCATCACTAACTATTCTTTGTCTTCGATTTTCTCCGGTATTTACAGAAAAAATCATATTTCCTAATCTAATAACTTAACCAATTTTGTTCAAATGATCTCGAATTTTAACTGCCTGTGTAGAAACAACTCATAAGTTTAATATTTAAACACCTTTTCTTTTCCTATGAACTGTGCTTCTCCAGCAGAGGAGAACATTAAACACAGAATTGTGAATTGTTTTTACATATGCCTTTAAAATTTGAGATCATTTGAATAAGAACTGGTCAAGTTATTGGATTACTAAATGATATAAATTTCTCTGTACCCCTCCTCGTACATATCAAATGATATGAATATTTTCTGAAACATCCTGTATATTATGTTTACATGCGCTTGTGTGTAAATTATTGATTTTCTTATCGATTATCTATCTTCTAATATTTTCGTGCTGTTTCAACTCATGCATAAGAAATAATCTTTTCGTCCGATGTCCGTCCTGCACACATAATCTGTCAGCTTCACACCAAAATAAACATTATCCTTACAAATAAGCTTATCAATATTGAAGCCAGCATCATGAAGCCATTTTTTTTATATTCATTTCACGGAACAACTTTTTTTGCAAAAGCTAAATAATTTCTATAAATTTCTCTGAATTTTTTTAGATGTGCCTTGATAATTAGTATTATTTGGTTTATTCGGACTAATGTTCTCATCTTTATTGTTTGGCTGCCCTCCAGACTCTTTCGGGTATTTCTTGTCGGACTTAGAACTTTCTTTTCGAACTCGAAAACCTTCTTACGATTACGACAAGAAGGTTCCCGAGTTCCAGAAGGCTCTCGAGTCCGACAAGAAATATATAAAGCAAGCCGGAGGACACATCGGCTGAAACATTGTACAGATAACAATAAAAATGAGGACAATAATCCAAATAATACTAATTTCTACAAACAAATGCATACAGGAAATAATAATGATTTTTATTTTGTTTATTTTGTTTATTTCTAATCCCTTGTATTTGGATATTTGTAGAAAATCAACATTAATTGACATTTATTGATTTTAAATTACGATTGTTAAAACTTAATTGATCCTTAATTGTTTATTAGATCTCATTTAATGTAATATTTCATAATGGATCGGAAGAAAAATATTCTTTAAAATTTCTACCTGTTTTTCTCTTTTTTTTTTTTTTTTTTTTTTTTTTTTTTTATTTTTTCATCAAATCTAAACTGCGTTTTTTTCTTCTTTTTAGGTAAGTCACTTCAGATTTCCAATGTTAATGAAAATGAACACCAGGGTCACAAAAAACAGGTAAAGTTCGACTATAAAAATGTTATGTACTGTCTACGTCTATTTGAATATTTAATACATCAAATCTTTTTCCACGTGTCAGTAGCCAAATCTATTTTGCGTGCGCACAATATGCACACAATTTTTCTTTACTTAATAAGATCCTTCAGCTTTTCAATTAATGGAAGCACTTTGCAGCTTCTCATTGACAAGCTAGAATTGCCAGAATTACAAATCTTGCATCTTGGAACCATTAAGAAAAACTTATGAATTGTTTATTTCCAAGTTTAACTGAGGGTTACTGAAACTTTTATTAGGAAGTGATGATAGAATGTGGATACAATCTTTATTAAATCATTGCATAATAAATGAAAATACGATAAATATTTTCCATTTTTACCAGTGTGTATGTGTAAAAATAAATTACTGACATACATTAAGTATCAAGGTGTGCTTTGCGTGTGTAAGCACATGAATACTGGAGTACTGGAGACACATGACATAATGGTTAGTCGTAGGAAATGGACTCGTCGACCTAAGTTCAAATCCTAGACGAAACTGTTTGCATTTAACATAGAGTTAATACCCTTGGGAAAGGTATGAATCCTACTCTCCCTCCAGCTATGGATAAATAGTAGGACAGACTGAACTCTTTAACCTTGGTTAGGCAACCGGTCTAGAGAAGGAAAACTCTGAATTCAAACCTGTTTAACTACGTTTAAGAAATTGACCTTGTGTCACATCCTGTTCGTGCGGAGGGGATGGTAAATATATACATGAATATACCCACAGTCTAATATTAAAGGAGCATTTATTTTACAAAAACAATATTCATTTTTCAACATAATCTCATTCGCTGTCAATACACTTGTATATATATATTTATCAACCCCATCCGCACGAGCAGGGTGTGACACAAGGTCAATTTTTTAAACGGAGTTTAACAGGTTTGAATTCAGTTTTTTTTCTCCTAGACAGGTTGCCTTACCAAGGTTAAAGAGTCCAGCCTGCTCTACTATTTACCCATAGCTGGAGGGAGTATAATTGAATTCATACCTTTCCCAAGGTTATTAGTGCTAAGTGAAATGCAATTACTACATCCAGGATTTGAACTCGGGGCGTCGAGTCCATTTCCCATGACTTTAACCATTACACCACGCGCTTCCGGAACGTTAGAATATATGTTTATAAACTCTCTTTTTATCAATAATTTCTTATGGCTACTGATAAGATTATACAGAAGATGGAATAACTTAATATTCCAAACTCTATATTGATCTTAATATCGTGTATTCATACAAAAAATGCAACTTTTTTCCCCTCCTTCAAAGACCACCAAGGTTTTCATCAATCAAATCTCAGATAAAAAAAAAATCTATACAGATAAGGAAGAGGGCGTCGTTACGACATCAACTGATAGTGAACGGCAGGTTTTGGCGCCAAGTAGTCTAGGAGACATATGCTCTATTTTCACGTGACATTTTTGGCGCGAATGTCAGATTTTGTGTAAAACGTTTGCTCACTGAAAGTGGCAAAAGACGTGAGAGGTCAGAGAGAGTAAAGCACTGGCAGCGTTCCGAGAATTATAATTTGTTGGTTGAGTAGAAGCGGCGACGACGACGACACGACAATGAGGGGGTTTGAACAATCTCTTAAGCTTGACCGGAGACAAGAATATTCTCCATTTTGGTCACGTCTGGATAATATAACAAACTGTGCCAAGCGACTTCACTGACGGTTATACTCAATAGCAAGGTTATCCGGCATCACCTGGAAACTTTAAAGTAATTTTCAATGCACATTGATTTTAATATACTTCAATATACCTATATCTAACACACCAGTAACTAATAATAGCGTAAGAGAAGGTTCCCTAGTTCAAGAAGGTTCCTGAGTCCTATAAGAAATACGTAAAGAAGGTTGGAGGGAACATTGGCCGAAATGTTGTGCAGTTAACAATAAAGATGAGGACAATAGTCCGCATAATACAAATAATACAAAACATAATATCGTATGGTTTGTAGTTTAAAAAAAACAACATTTGTATGAAGTCAATCCTCATCGATATGATTGCTGTATGTCATGCATAGAATTGGAATACCTGGTGGTAGGGAAATGTTTTAGTAAAGTCTTCACTCACCAATATTAGCATTAGTATATCCGTGATATATTAACACTGAACTCAACGGAAGGAAAGACAATAGAAACTTTTTTACATTTAAAAGCATGTAGAACTTTATATATACAGTATATAAAATGGTATTACAAATAGAAAAACATTTCCCAACAGCTAGAACTATACAAATGAACAAGCGGTATGTGAAAGGGATACAGAATAGCAAAATGCTTACCTGATAAATATAAGTTAAAGATAGCCATGTGTATTTACCGTTCCCTGACAGACAACATCTCTACAGTGTAAGGAACATAGACGAAGATAAGTTGAGGATAGTTTTCTGGAACTGTCACTTACTACGGGTCTCCAAACGAACATTATTATCCATTGTATCTCTACGACAGCTTAGCATTCATTCTCCTTTTCTATACCCTAGGAATGATTCAGACCTAGATTACTAGCAATGTAACATAGCACGGGGAAAAACGGTTTCCTGCCTGTTTATGATAAGATTGTTTCATTATTATTGATTATTATAAAGTTAGGGTCGTTCATTACACGCAATATATGATAAACACCTTTTGTGGTGTCGTTCATTACACAAAGTCGTTAATCTAGTATATACGGTTGATCTAGTAGACGACAAGTCAAAACGGTTGTTTTTACGTTGGGGCTTTATATTTTCTTACGGTTATATTTCCTCAAAGATTAATGAATGGGAGTAATAGTAATGTTGATTTCCTCTACTCTGGCTCAAATTAAATGTAGATATGTACTATTTTTAGTTTATTCTGATACAGTGCAATAACAGTAGGAACCCCAAGATCGAACATACAATTTTAACAAACTAATTACACACACACACACATACATATATATATATATATATATATATATATACAATCCCAGTTTGTTTTTTAATTTTATAACGATATATTATTCATTTCCTATATTGTGAGCTAGTCGACGTATAATATATGTAAAATGTAGGCAAAACTTCGTATGTAATTTCCGAACACTTCTGTGTCCTTCAGCGGCTTAAACTGATAGGTATTTGCTTGAATTTAATCCCCTGCAGATGTGGAATGAATACGTGACATGAAATATTTTTACTTTTTTGCAGATATTTTGCAGTACATATACTGTGCTTATATACATCAACTGGCCCACAACATAATAATTCATATGTTTACTGTGTTTTTACGTTTTTGTAATATATATTATAAGGATTATAAGTGGACTATCTATACTTATTTATATAACATCATATAACATAACAAGTATACAGAATGATGATAAATTATACATATAATAATTCTATTCTGTTAGTAATGGTCGCTTTAATCCCTAACCAGTTAGAATCATTTTTTTCTTTATTGTCAATATACAATATAGATCAAGTACTGTAAAGACAAGTTTTGAAAGATTCTAAACTCTATTATCATATTTCCCTTTAGAGAGCGATGACAATTTTTATTCATGTGTAAATCTGTGAACGACTTTCACAGTTTGCTTTAACTTCCACAAGGAAAGTAATAACATTTTGTGTAAGCAGAAAACATATTAACTCTTTACTTACACAAAATGCCTTGTATTCACGTGGAACATATATGAATGTTAACATTTTAAATTTTCTCTAGATATACATAGCTTATACATATATAAATATCGTAAACCTTTTGAATTTATATTCGTTTTAGATATTTGCAGATCTCTCAAAATCCCTCGATTTTGAGAGATCTGCAAATATCTATATCGAATATAAATTCAAAAGGTTTGATATTTATATATGGATTAGCTATGTGTTAGCCTAGAAATAAAATGCTTTATTTATTCTTTCTGTATAAAAGTTATTTCTCCATCTCAAGATTCATTAACTTTTTCTTATCCCCTTTCAGATTTAATAAATAGTGAATGAAAATATATAATCTATTTTTTTATCATCCGTTACCCGAATTAAATATATCTGGTGTATGTATATATATATATATATATATATATATATATATATATATATATAGCGTAGACACAGTCACCAAGCGTGGTTGACTTTCTTTACGTTATCCTAATTTAGATCTGCATAGTTCTATCACCGATATTCGTTATTAATATCGCCGATAGCACTCTTTATAAATAAATATAGCAAACTGCATTATTAATTATATATTTATATAAAAACTTTAAAAACTGGAATTTAATATTGATAAAAACTTATATGAGGTGATCTCTCCTTGATTTCTGAGGAAATTTTTAATTATTTGCTTTCCGCTTATAGAATTTTGAATGTTTTCTAAATTTCTTAATGATTTAATCTACCCATATATATATATATTATATATATATATATATATATGAAAAGAATTTATTTATATAAAGATTCCGTGCGTAATGTAATAATAAATCAATTATCACTGGTAAACAATGTAAAGAACTGTATAAAAATTCAACGCATAATCTCCTTCGTTTAATATTTCAAAAATACGATTCAAGGTAAAAAAAAAAATATATTAAAAAAAATCAAACTAAAATTCTGAGAGCTGTATTTGAAAGACAGCGCCGACTGCTTTGCTAGAAAACTATGCCCTCATCTTTGACAACCAGCATTACAACCAATAAAAGACAAGAAATAAAACACTCGTGAACCCAAGGGAACGAGACATAAGCCTATGGAATGAATAACCGAATTATCAGCCAATCCGGACAAAGATTGTTGTGTCAAAGGCTACACAATCGTTGTCATGACGACGCGGTGCTGTCATTCTGAGAATGGCACTCAGGGAGCTGTTGATGAGGAAGAGGAAACGACCGTTACTGGAGATTCGGTAGTGGAAGAAGGCAGGATGCAAAGCGACTGACGATGACATAGCAGCTGCTACCACTGGCAGAGACGAAGACAGTGTATGCTTTTGCAGCAACGAGGAAGTCTAAGATTTGATGTCTCAAGCGGGAATTTTATCATTAATTCTTAATCTAATCCTAACACTAGATTCCCGCCTCTCTTCACACCCAAAAGTCTTGTTATTTTTCATTTTCGCTCTCGTCGTTTTCTATTTTTAAAACTTTTTTCTCTCCTTGATCTTCTCTCTCCTTGCTCTCCTCTCTCCTTGCTCTCCTTTTTAGCATTTCCCGCCCTTTTTTCTGATTCTCCCTTCTCTTTCTTTGAATATCCAGTTATTTTTTAAGCTCTTAGCAGCGCACTTTTATCTTCTCTTGTAACTGCTTTATCTTTCTCCCGATTTTTTTTCCTTTCTGGTTTCTCTTAAAACCATTCAAACTCAAACTCTTGCATCATCTATTATCTTTTCTTTCTTAAAGTTCAACCTTGTTCGTCTGATATTCCCATTTTTTCATCTTTGTGTACTTCTTTCCCGTGATTCTTTTGTAACTTTCCCACTTTTTCTTCTTTGTTTTCTTTCCTTTTTTTTTCTACCGTTTCTTCGACTTGGCATATTTTTTATTACTTTATTCCTTTCCTGATGTTTCCTTTTTTTTCTCTCTTCATTCAGTCTCTTAACGTTCATTTTCGATATTTGCCTCCAGATCCAGTAATTCTTATTTATTTAATGTTTTTCCCCTTTTCGTTTCTATTGCTATTTTTCTTTCTTTATTTTCTTACTTTTACCATTCCATTCTTTTATCATTCTATATATTCCCCTTTTTATTATCTTTTTTTTCTTCAATTGGTTCCTCTTTTCTTTTTTATTCTTCCCCCCCCTCTCAACTCTTCTACTTGATATTTTTTCTTTTTCTTACTTTTATTATTCCATTTTTTTATCCTTCTATGTATTCCCCTTTTATCATTTTTTTCTTCAATTCGTTCCTCATTTCTTATCTTTTTTCTCCGTCAACTCTTCTATTTGCTTCTTTTTTTTCCTTTTCTTACTTTCGCCATCCCTTTTTTTAAAATCTTTCTATATATTCTTTTTTATTCTTGAATTAGTTCCTTCTTTTTCACCTTCAACTCTTCTTCCACTTCTTTTTTTTTTGTCTTTTTAGTCTCTTTGTTAATTCTTTTTATTATTAAAGCCCTCTTATTCCAGTTAGTCTCTCTCCAACCTATCTTACCAGCCTTTAACGAAGGAAGTCCTATTGTTGTGTAATGGTTAGCAAGCTCGTCTCGCATCCATTACTACTAAATAGCGAGTTCGATCCTCGTTGGATGCCCCATAAATGCGACATTATCTTACATCCTACCCGTGGTGAACGGGTTGGATAAATAGCCTCCAGCCGTTACTTTTTCTTCCTCTCTCTGTTTGACTTTATTACATTTTCTCCCCCCCCCTCTCTCTCTCTCTCTCTCTCTCTCTCTCTCTCTCTCTCTCTCTCTCTCTCTCTCTCTCTCTCATATACAACTTTTCTTCTATCCGTGTCCTCTCCTTAATCCTTTTTAAAGGGGGGTATTCTCTTAAATTTGGCACTACTACTTTTTTCATTCTTTTTCTTCTCTTCTTTTCCTACTACCCTTAATTCTTCTTTCACTTACTCTTTTAAAATCTTTTTATTTCTTTTGTCCCTGCTATTTCTATATACCATTTATATTATCCCTTATTATCTCCCCTTCCTTCTTGTAAAATACATTTCCAATTCATATTCTCCTGATGATATTAAAAACTCTTTTAATCTTTTATACCCCTCACCCCAATGTTTTCAACCGCCAATTTCTTCTTAAGCTTTAGTTTTCTGTCTTCAATTCAATTTCCTTTTTAGCATTTCTCAAAATCAGGATTTTCATGAAATCTTTTATATATATTTTAAACATATGGTTTAAAGATAAAATTGTTGAAATAGAAATATTTGAAAGCAAGAAAGGACAAGTTTAAGCGGGAATTATTTCAAAACGAGAAACCTACCGTCAAGAAAGGTGACAGAATTAATTTAAAGTCATGTGGTACTAGATCATAGTTATTATATAGCGATTAATTAAAAATGGGTGATGTAATAAAGTAGCCGCTTGTCTCCACATGTGAATCTTAGTACCCGGCTATGTGACCAACAACTACGAGAACTTTTGCGGTAAATGTCAGAAATAGTCTTACGAGAGTTGGAATTTTAAAAAGGGACAGTTAGTTACAAGCAGAGGTCAAGGAATGACTTAAATTTCGTATCTAGCGACCCCCTGTTGATGGACTACGATTTAGCAATTCCTTTATCAACTTGAAAAATACCATTTCAAAACTTCTTGTTTTTAAGACCGGTCCAAAGTGAGGTTAAAACACAGTTAATGTGGTATTTTTCTGTAACCACGTGTCTGGCCTTTTTTCCTTTGCTATGAACTCCTCTTCATCTCCAGCAATTTTTGACAAGTCTCGGCAATGCAACAGTGACTACATAAAAATCAAAAGGCACTGTAAGCAATCTGAAGTCTATGCACCAGACCAGCCAGTTTCTGTCAAATCTGAAAATGAATATAACAGCGATTTTTTTTCATGAATTTCTATCTGGTTAGTTAACGTAATTATTAATTATTTACCTACACTGTTATGTTTCAACTATCTTGCAGTGTCAATATCCAGGAAATTGTAAAATATGACCGACGATGGGACCGGACACTTTGGGAAATTTTAGTTATACTTTTTTTCTGATGGTATTGATACGAAATTGATATAGGCAGTCTTGGAATTTGAAATCAGTCCATCAATTGCGTTCTTTGAGTTGATAACCGTTACACTATCTGCGCTTACATAAAACGATAGATAAGAAAAGTGAAATGGGATAGAAGAAAAATAGTAACTTGCTGGAGATGTTAACATCATCTGGTTGGTCGATTTAAAAAAATTCCAAAAAAATACATACCAGAAAGACTTTAGATGAATCTAAAGAAAAAATGTGTGACATAGATTATTTGATTAAACTAAGAGTAGCCAATCTGGCTTTTTTAATATACTATCCATTGCCGAAAAGAAAATGTCTGAACTACATATAGCGTAGACAGTCACCAAGCATGGTTGACTCTGTGTGTTCTCCTAATTTAGATCTATGTATGTTCTATCACCGATATAAAGCAGTCTTCAAAAATGGAAAACTACATTATACAGGAATAACACGATGCTAGAAAAGGAAAATGATAGTGTTAAAAAGCTAAAACCAACAACTGACTATTAAAGTCTGAAAACAAAAGACAGGAGGATTTAAATTTTTGTTGCTAAGGTTATATATATATATATATTTACATTCTGACTTTTAATTGTCAACCGGTGTAAATACTTGAAAAAAGTACCGATCGAAAAGGCCTTCGTATCCCCTTTATTTTATATTTTATTTCATAATAAAATATCACCTCCCCAATTTACATATGATTCCTCTACTTTTAGTAGTTTTATATATATATATATATATATATATATATATATTATATATATATAATCATGATACTGAACAGAAATAATTACATAATTGAGTTAATTAATAGATAACAAAATATTCATCTAATTATTTTCATTCTTTAAACGAATGAAAAAAGACCGTATATAAAATCGACAAAATTTCCTGATTTTTCAAACATTGTTTTAACATAAGTATATTCTTCGGAGTTACTTTCATCCTATATATGAGGTAAACGTAAGAGTACATTGTTATAAAATGTGTTTTACAAAATTATTGTCATAAAAACAAAAACACTTAAGTTTTCGCTGTCCTAGTGCTTACTAGTTTATAAGTTTATTTTTTATTGTATTTATCTTTAAGGATACTTTATTTTGTACAGATTTTTTAAATTTCATTTTATGTAATCCACTTCAGATGTCCGCTTAAACTTCATAATTCGTTTATCTTCATTATTTTCTTTTATTTATTTCTATTTGTTGACAATCACTTTGCTTTCACCAGGGCTTCTTGCAACGAAACTTAACGAACATTGTTTCCGTCTTTCTTTTTTTAACAGTGACTTCCTTGAATTTGAATTCAATGTTTGCTTTTGTTTTATTTACCAGATGTTCGCCCCAAAATCTCTATGTACATAATGCTTTAATAATTAATTAATCCAGATATTTGTAGGCTCTTTGATAAAGGTTCTTTTTTTTATTTACAAAAGGATGGAACACTCGGTCATCGAGGCAGATGGAATATATGATGAGCTCGTTCTAAATTCCCACCACATACACCAGATTTAAGAGCACTTGATTTCATTTTCTCTTAGCGTAATATCTTAAAAGCAACTTGTACGCACAGAGATCAGAAACACAAATGGAATTTTCCCAAACTACAAGAGATTCTTCAGTTGCACAATTCATGACGA
Source organism: Doryteuthis pealeii (assembly GCA_023376005.1). NCBI lineage: Eukaryota > Metazoa > Mollusca > Cephalopoda > Myopsida > Loliginidae > Doryteuthis > Doryteuthis pealeii. The sequence goes on from CM042142.1 coordinate 98,490,273, forward strand.
AGAAAAGATATTTTGAAAACTTAAACTAAAGAGATTTTTAAAAATAAATGCTACTCGTTTTGTTATATAATTGATAGGTTGCCTATAAATTATTACGGTAGAGCATTTCGGCATTGCAGTCTCGGAAGACTATATAATTCTTGTGCCCATGAAGTTACAGCGCCTCCTATGACTGGGAAGTCCAATGTTCAAAAAATAGTCTCAACCATAGATGTCGCATATGAAGGCTATCACTGAAGATGTTGATGTGCCGGTGCTTTGTTGCCGCCGCCGCTTTCTTCTGGGCCTCTTGTTTTCATAGTGTTGCCCCAGGGTGACTTCAGACATGAACAGTCCGCTACGGAGAGCCTGCTGTCACCGTGGGCGATCCTGAGCCAAATTTTCCTAGCTGGAAGGGGTAATGCCAAAGCACCTGAGATCATTCTTGCAGGCATCCTTAAAACGCAGCTGGGGACGACCAATCTGTCTCTTGTCATACGAAAGCTCTGCATAGAGACAGGCGGTAGAGTAGAAGTTAAAAAAACGGTAATTCTGAATCATAGAAAAAACCGTAAAAGAAATTTTACGGGGCTTGTCCTTTCGCTGACCTTGTGACTTTTCTCTGGTTGGTCGGGTCATGGGAGATGTATTTGAAGAGTTTAGCTGTTTCTTGAAGGAGGTAGATGTGTCTCTCCATGATGGCTATTTCTCTGACACGTGATTGTTAACTTGGGCTGAATAAAAACGTCTAAGAAAAATATCCAAATCTTTGTGTTCGTTACTAAGAAAAACAATGGACATAGAGATTAAGAAACTGCCAAGAATCCAAAGAGCGTAGTCCAGAAGGGCAGACGAAATCGACCCAATCTAGAAGAGATATCGGAGATTTCCTACCAGCAGAAAAAAGATAGAAGCTAAGTACTATAAGATGGTGAAAAAAGTAAAGGTCTATACAACTGTTTTTTTTTCTTTTTATAACTATTAATGATATTCGGGCGATCGTAGTGTCATAGTTATCATCGTGGGGAATGGACACGGTGACCAGGGTTAAAATCCTGTGCGTGACTGCTTGCATTTCACATAGCGCTAATACAACTCTCCCTCCAGATATAGGTAAATAGTAGGGCAAAATTTGCCCTTTATATAGCAAACTTCCTTGGAGAAAGAAAACTCCCAATTCATCCAAAACATGTTTAAAAATTGACCTTGTGTCACATCCTGCTCGTGCGGATGAGTTGGGTAAATACATAATATTTATTCTTATGAAAGTGTTGAATTGATTTTCAGGTAATGGTATGGGTGCTTGTAGGTATTAATAAAGTGATTCTACATTTGAAAACGCATACATACACACACACACACACACACACACACACATACATACATATATATATATATATATATATATATATATATATATATATATTAAAATATAAAATATAATTTTCTCTCAACTGTGAGATGGTGATATTTTTCTTTTCAATATTATATCTGCTTTACATTATTCGTAAATTGAGCACCGTTTTATCTATTACTGTCATTTTAGACTTTAACTAACGGTTGATATACCACACACACACACACACAAACATATATATCATCATCATCATCATGTTACGTTGTTGGCACGGATATCCATGACAATCTCTCTCCATCCGTACCTTTCGCTCATCATTCTCGGGAGGTCCTCTGTGCAGCATCTTGTATCCGCACAGAGCTGATCAATGTACGTCTTTGCTGGTCGGCCCACACTGGCGTGCCCATGTCCTGGCTTCCACTGGAGGACGTCGCTTATGAGTTCGTCCTTGCTTCCCCAGCAGTGTCCCGCGTGTCTTGTCCGTCTTACTCGGATGGTTTGGGTGATATGTGGCAGGTGGCCATGCAGCTGCTTTCTCGTGGCGTGCTGTTTCGTGGGGCGCTGTTTCCACGTCCTGGACCCTAACAAAGCGACTAGAGAATAAACTAGATGGGATCTGCACAAGAATGCTGTGGGGGATCATATATATATATATATATATATATATATTATATATATATATATATATATATATATATATGTAACATGGTAACTATCGGTTTCTCGCCTATAGGACGTTTAAGCGAGAAAATGACAATTACCAAGCGCCATTGACTACACTACCCTAAGATATATATGTTCTATCATTTATATTGTGCACTCTTTATTTATAAATATAGCAAATTATGTTATTAATATTGATATATATATATTATATATATAATCTTGAAATATTCAGTAGGGTGTTTATATACAACAAAAATGATCACTACAATGTTTCCCCCTAATGAGATAGTTCCCGACAAAAACGTGTTTGTCAGAAAGATGGAAGAGCAGACAAATACATAAATCAACATTTCTCTCTCTCTCTCTCTCTCTCTCTCTCTCTCTCTCTCTCTCTCTCTCTCTCTCTCTCTCTCTCTCTCTCTCTCTCTCTCTCTCTCTGTGTGTGTGTGTTTTGACTCATTGACCGATTATAATGTGACCCCCCCACACAACATGTACCCACCACTCTTTCTCACGTCCGCTCTCACATGTCAACCCAATTTCATGCATGTCTTAACCAATCAGCAACCAATGCTTTTCCCGACTCATCCGCAAAGACTTTACGGTCTGACCAATCTACAAATTTACGCCGGCATCACGTGGAACGCGGCGTAGTGTATGAATATATTAGCTATTTAGTTCATATTTATCTGAAATTAGATTAGAACAGCGCAAATCTAAACAGATAGGAAGATTGAGCTGCATCAATCTCCCAAGTGAAACAATTTGCTCATCTTGATTATCACGCAAAATCCTCACTTATAACTGGATGTGAACAATTAGGGTTTAAGTTGGATATCATATATATATATATATATATATATATATGTGTGTATGTGTGGTCTATTTATACATATTTAAAGGGCAGTTATGTGTATGTCCGGATGAAACTACGAAAATAAAACAATTAACGACAAAGTAAATATATATACACATTAAATATCCCAGGGCTTGGTTTCTAAGCAAAAATAATAGATTTGATTTATATTCGTGAAGATAATTAAAAAATAAGTTTAAATGATAATAGCACGTTTTTTGTTTTTTTTTCATTTAATATTTTAGATAGTAGATATTAACATTTCTTTTCAGAGTAGCTGGATCAATACAAGGTCTATTTTTTTACATAGGGATTTAAATGGGGTATCCCACGAGGATTCAACTCTCGATTCAGTAATAATGGATCTGCGGGACTAACTTTAAAAAATCACCCTCTACCCAGGCGACGCTGGGTAGCCGCTGTTATTCACATATAAAACAATTATAAAAGCAACAAATCTTGTATTTTTGTTTTGTTTTTGGGGGTGTACTATGATAACTTTAATAAAGGTTAAGGGAAACAATGTATTTTTTGTATGTCTGATCTTTTGCTATTTAGTCGTAGGGTCAGAAGTAAATTCAGGATATTGATAATGGGCATAGTAGTAATGGTCAAGCCGAAGTTAGTTTTGCGGTGAGTTGGGAAATACCAATAGCGAAAGTTTTAGTTACTTCAAAACTCCTTGGTGGGAAATTTGGAAAACATGTCCGCATTGGGAAATTAAAAGCGATGTATTATTTACGGAAGTGGAGTTTATAAAAAAATGAGAAGACCACTAAAAACCATTTCCTTTTTTTTTATTTTTAGAATCATGGAGGAAAATGTATTTTTAAATTCTTTTTCAACTCTAAAGCAGGGAGTAGGGTGCGTTTCTAATAAATCGATTCGGGGAAGTTCCCATGTTGTAATGGCTAATGTGATATCGCAGTAAGCGAGTTCGAACTCTGTCGCTCTATTAAGTTTACTTTCAGACTAATGTTATTGAGAATGGTATTAACACACACACACCACTTAATCATGGGTTAAATAGTACCATTAGTGATCTTCTACAAGGATTGCTTTGACATTAAATAATGGTTGATATGTCATTAAACAAAGAAACCAAACCAAAAGCAATTCCTTACAGGACACTTACTAAATGCAATCCTGAGTCAAACTTAGTTTTGTATTATTTATATATTTTTTTGCTGTTCTCCTTATTTTTATTGTTATATACATAACGTTTCGGCCGATGTACTCTCTGGCCTTCTTCAGGTGTTTCTTGGGAACCTGTTCGTCAAACTCTGGAACCTTCATGGAACCGAACCTTTTATTTAATCTATTCCGTTAACCATGACCGGTACAAGTGTTAAGCTCTGTTAAGTATTATGTTATTATCCCCGGTATTCAGGATTGAACTTGCAACCTCCAATGATTGTCACTTAGAACTATATCAACTCAACCCATATATCCGTTGTGCCATGTGTTCGAAAAATTTAGATACAAATTACAAGCCTCATCTAAAAAAAAAAACAGACAAATGATAAATTTAGTTTTGTTCAACAAATAGCCGTGAATTTTAACAAATGGTAAACATTATTAAAAAAAAAAAAGAAGGAATTTTCAGCTATTTGTGATAATTGTTTTTTGTTTTTTTCTTGGGGGGGGCGTTGTTTTTTTTTTTTTTTTTTTTTTTTTTTTTGTCTTTTTGTGATATCGAAATTACGTAGCCGACCAGAAGTTTTCAATAATCTCATTAAAGCTTGGCTGTTGGAAGAGGGAGTAATTAAGGCAAATGAATACTAAATAAATATTACAATTAGGAAAAACTAGCTTTCCTGCAACAGTTGATCATTGTACTCTCCTGTATGACCCACCCCCCATCACACTACCAGTCCAACTGTGATACTTCCCTTCCCGCCTTTTTACCAACTATCACTAATAAATTCGCACCCCCAGAAGTCATTTAATAACCGTCAGAATTTTACGATTCTTTGTTTTAATAGGTTTGTTGAATCTACTTTCTATACCCTACTCTTCGTAACCTGATAACTTGGTGACATGCCCCCTTATCCTCTACTCCCCAAATTCTGAAAAAAAATTGGTATGTGTATTTGTGAAATTCTGGTTATGCACGAGGTTTTTGCGTGCAAACTATACGATAACCTCGGAGTGTGGGTTACCCCTTCATTGTCATTACTCCCGGGTCCACTCTGTCTCGGAGTGGTAGTACCTTTTAGAATCCCATCTATGTGTCAAATAGATATTTTTAGAAATTATTCGTATTCGATAGGAATACTTAAAGCTATAATTATTTACCAAGAATTATTATTAGTTACTTGAAACTATATAACTGTGCGTGAACAAATGATTATTATTAAATAGAAATATTTATTTGAAACCCTATAATTGTGTATAAAGTATTAGTAATTTATATGGATACTTAAACAATACAACTGTGGGAATTATCTTAATAAGTTTGGTTTCGGGTTCTTTGTTTAATGGCTTATTGCCCTTTGAGGTTTATTAAATGCCAAAGCCATCCTTATACAAGAAAAGTTGCAGTATTACTTAAGCCATAGTTTCCCCAAGGGTGTTAGTCCGAAAGTAAACATAGTGTGACTGAAGTTGGAACTCTCTTATGACAATATCATAGTCCAACACGTTAGCCACAACGCCACAAATTCCCCCTTGTGTTACATGGGAATACTTGATATCCTATAACTATATGCAATGATATTGAGAACTCTTCACTTAAGCATATATATATATATATATAGGGCCGGTTTAGCTCAGTCGGTAGAGCGCTCGGCTAGAAACCACAAGGTTCCTAGTTCGATACCGGTCCCCGCAACTCAGCGTTGAGTAGCACAGGGAACTGTGCGGAAAGTAAGGAGCTGATGGTAGGTGTGGCGCTCCACCTCAGATACTAAAACAATCTCCTTGGTCTAGCGCTATTGAAAAGGGATAGACTCCCTCGCTGACTGGCTGATACGACTTTAGGCGCCCCGACGACTTTACTTACTTACTTATATATATATATATATATATATATATATATATATATATATATATATAAGTGGATATGTTTGGGTGTTTTCAAGAGTATATTTGTATACGTGATTTTATATTAATGTCTGATTATGCATTGTGTGTCAATGGATATAACGTAATTGATTATAAGAGTCTTGGCTCTTATGACCCTGCATTTTAGTAGAAACCCCTTAGTGCAATCATAATAACTCATCTGGTCAATCAGTAAGGATCAAGCTAAGTAGTAATCGCCTGTGGGATTACCTAATCAGCATTCAACCACAGATGGTAAGAAGAATAATCCATACTGCATTAATAGCAGTGGCATGTATTGACCCAACATCTCCGCCACGGGCAGGATGTGACACAAGGTCAATTTTTAAAAGGGGTAAAACTGGTTTGAATTCGGAGTTTTCTTTTTTCCAGAATGGGTGCCTAACCAAGATTGACATACTATTTTACCCATAGCTGAGGGGATAACAGATGGATTCAAGCTCTTCCCAAGGGCATTGACACGAAAGAAAATGTAAACCGCTTCGGCCAGGATTTTAATTTGGGTCGTCGATTCCATTTCTTACTATGATAACCGTTACGCTAATAGTGCCTTCCCGAATAGTATTAATAATAGCATTGATAATCATTAGCATACTAAGGTTTCATACCAACGGAATCAAGATCAAGTGGCAACAAAACTTCAAAAAATATTCTGATGTTTATAATTGCTGTTATCTGAATTATTCTAATCATTAGTTGAATTTCCAAATGTTTCAGCCTTTTTCTAAGACTCTCCAGTTAGGGTACTCGTAAGTCAAGGTACCACTGTAATTCTAATTTAATTTGCTGAATGCTTCGTCGTAGAGCAGTGGTTGTTATATATTAAGGTTTGCTTAGTATGGCAAGTTACTCACTGTACCTGCAATTTAATTTGTAGCGATATTTTGGAATTTACAGTACTTGCCGTTCTCAAGTTATCACCCATCTAAGTACTGTGCGGGCTCATCGTTGCTTAACGTCCTTAAATTGAAAGTTAAATATTGCTCTGTATATAATCTAATTTATTTATTATTATACATTGAGCTCTCTTTAGGGATTCATAAATTGTATTAATAATACGGTATGGTTATACTGTGAGATTTTGAAGATCCCAAATAGAATCATCCCTTACAACCAGTCATTTGGATTACCTTACACACACACACACACACACACACACACACACACATATATATATATATATATATATATATATATATATATATATATATATATATATATATAGTTGAGAATAGAGGAAAAAAGGATATAACAACATAAAAACTAAATTTAATTGATATTTTGCCTCATTATTGGCTGAAGCTTTTTCAAAGTTTATATAAAATTCAATAAGTTTTGAAAAAATCTTCACCCTATAATGAGGCGAAATATCAATTGAACTTAGTTGCTGTGTTGTTATATCCACTTTTCCCTCTATTTTCAACCACATTTTGTCGGATTTATTCAATCCTTCACTCCTCTTATATATATATGTATGTATATATATATATATATATATACACGCAAGGTGTGTCATAAAGTATCGAGATTGAAGCTGTATTTACCCAAGTTATAAGAGTCATCCGATAAACAGAAAGGACAATATAATAATGGAACGTTAGAGATCTTGTGATGGATACACCACACAAAATCTGCCATTTATTTCTTCTTCCTTATATAAAAGTTAATCGTTTCATAAAAGAGATGCGTACGTAAGCGTCTCTTACGAATCACTGGGTTGTGACATAAAGATAGCAGGCAATGTAGAAAATCCCACTATTTTTTTTTTATTGTGTCTCTTTGTTTAAAGATTCGGTTGAAAAAAAAAAACATTTTGAGTTGCTGCGACACGACCTAAAGAGAAAAACAGTAATCTTCTTTTGAGAAATGGTAAACAAAAAAAGCAACAAATGCGATTCTAACGAAATGTAATAAGACGGATAGAAAGAGCAGGAGAAAACGTTTTCATGACAAGATAAATTTCGGTAAAAACATTGCCGAAAACTGTTTTGTTCATAAGCTTGGAAGAAATGAGAAACGCCATTCTGGAAAAAAAGTAATCTTTTTTACATTCCTTGTTTGAAGATACTCGTAGAATATTTGTCTTCGTCTCTCATTTCCAAATCATCCCCATTCCCCCTATCTCTCACGTGTGTGTAAATGTTTATATATATATATATATATATATATATATATATATATATATGTATATATTGTGTGTATGTATGTATGTATGTATTTATATATAAGTACTAAAGTCGGTGGAGTGGCCTATTGTCGGTATCAGCCGGACAGCGAGAGAGTCTATTATTTTTATAACGCTAGACCAGGGAGATTGTTTTTGTGTGATGTGGTGTGCTACACCTATCATTAGTTCTCCGCTTTACCACACAGATCCAAGTTATGCTATTCATGCACTGAATTGGCAAAGGTCGCTATCCTGGAACCTGTTTCATAGGCGTATGCTCAACCGACTGAGCTAAACCGGCTCATAAAAAGATAATAAATAAAATAACATTCAACCTGATAACTAGCATACCAGATGTAGGTATTTGCTCTATCCGTTTGCTGCGAGTAGGATATGACACAAGGGTGCAAGCGCTGAGCCTCCAGCGAGGTTCTGGTTCCAGCGTTTGCTACCTTATGAACACGCAATCGATTAACGTAAAGGAATGCTAGATAAAAATCTTGAATATCGGCACCAAAAACATTCTAGATATAAAAAAAAAAGTTTCCCTAGATCATAAAGAACAAAATAACATCCCCCTTTTATACCCTTGAAAATGACCAATTATGGTGAAAAGTGATTCGAACAATTTTTTTTATTTTTTTATATTGAACTGAACATGAGAAATCTTGTAAAGGCAACAAGAAAAAAATAAAAAACTTTTTAAAAAGAAAGTTCTGTGTTTTTTAACGAAATATGCTTAAGAGAAAAAACTTCTGTATAAATATAGCCTTTGTATAGGGAGCAAAGAAAATGCAATTGATACATGACCAAAAGATTTACTCGTTCTGCTAAATACGTTTTTCATGAGACACCGCCATTTTGTTTTTCTCTCCCTCTAATTCCTTATGCATTTACTCTGGTTGTGCTTCACCTTCTCTTTTTGTGACTTTGATGTGTTTGTATAATCTTAAATGAGAAAAACACAATATTTCAAATATACTTTGATAAAAAAAAACGCCGTTATAACCATCACAATTCATAGACGCATTTCAGGCACGTTGTCGGTGCGTTACGAGTCGAGGGGGGGTAGGCATTACGTCCGAGGAACCGCGAGTACAAATGAGAGGACCTACTTGAAATGCTTTATACTGTTTACATCATATTCACGGCAGCCAGTGATTTTCCGAGGATACGGACCCGGTAAACATGTATATATGTGTGCAGAGATGCCGATAGGCACGCGCCTTGCGTCCCTGACGCACAAAAATCTAAAAGGATGCACTAAATTCGTATACATGCCGTCCCAGTGTTTTTCTTTTTTCTTCCCTTACCATTTCAAGCTAACTGTAAATACATTTCAATAGTTTCTTAGAAACGGATTACACTGGATAGGTTAAAAGGTAGAAGTTAGACGGCTTTAATTGAGACCAGTAAATTTTCCCGACTCATTCAAAGCAAATATGTGCGTCCCAGGATGTACTAAATCAAAAAGTTATCATTATCACTGTGTGTGAGTAGAATATTGTGTGAATGAAATTGGGCTGATTGATTATAACGGCATCTCAACCCGTTTAGGGTTATTGTATGACTAGAAATAATTCTATGTTTAATGTTTAAACGCTTTTTCTTTTCGAGTAAATTGCATTTCGGACCATATGACCTTTAGGCACCCCTTTTTTATCTCGATTAAGAAAGTACATGTTTTTCATTTACACTGTCAATATCCGGTTGTTTTAAAAGACGATTTTTAGATTTTTTTTAAATTATAAAACTAAATCCTAATCCTAACCAGATATTGACGGTGGAAATGAAAAACATGTCCTTTCTTAATCTAGATCAAAAAGGGGTGCCTAAAGGTAATATGGTCCGGCATTTCTATACCTGAAAAGAAAAAAACATTAAAGACTGAATTTTTGAGTTTCATGCGAATAGAATTTGAGAATCATTTGAACGAGAATTGGTTAACTTAATAACTCTTCACTAGATTACGAAACGATATCAATTTTTCTCAAACAAACTGTATTTGTTTAATCTTTCTGTTGCTTTTTATTGTAACACCTTGGTCACTATTCAACAACAATTAAGTAAACACATATACTAAATAAATAATTTCAAACGAGATGTAAACTCGCACCCCTTATCTTTGAGAACATACCGATTAATTTACTTTCGGACAGCGGAGAAAACTGTACTTGTGTTGTTCGGGTTCTTATAATAACTGCATACGTGATGTGGTGGAGTATTTGATACTTTTTAGAGGTACGACTTCTAGACCAGAACATAAGATTACTATTCTTTTTAATGAATTGACCTTTCTTCGTGCACGCAAGGTCTGATGAGATGCACTGTTAATGCCCTGGATACAAAATCTGAGAGCCTACTGTAAAACTGGGACTCAAATTCTAAACTTATTAATTATTAGTTCAATATTCATTGCGCCTCGTACTTATGTCAGTCATCATCATAATTTATGGGTAAGGAGAAATGAATGATTATCTCCCTTAGAAAATGGGCGTGTCCGTTGCATGTCCTGTGGCATGAAAATCTCAGAAACCCATTCTCGTCCTATTCTACCTCTGTTCTTTTAATCGGAGTGATGTCACGAACCCTGCCATAGAACGTAGTCACATGGTTATTTTACTGTCCCTCATTAAGTAAGCTTTTTTTTTCTTTTCTTTAATGCTGTACCCCTTCCACAAACTTCTTCTTCATAGATCAATGTCTATATATCTAGCTGTCTGAACACGTTTGTATGTTCTTCATATTTCTTAATACTATTGGTTTGTATATGTATGTGTGTAAAAGTTTAAATATTATTCTATGTACAAATGTGTTTATTTTGTCTTTCTTTCACGGATATATCAGTGGTAATATTGGGCTTTCTTCTAAAAGGATCGACTTGGCATTAAATAACACACGAAGGTTGATATGCCATTAAACAAGAAACCTAAATATCTTGCTTGGTATCAACTATACCATTATATGCGTTGTATGCTACAAAATAAAATGGGAATAGAGTAACCCCCTCTCTTTCTCTCTCTTTCTCTCTCTCTCTCTCTTTCTCTTTTTTTTTTCTCTCTCTCTCTCTCTCTATCTATCTATCTATCTATCTCACACACATATGTATTCGGAAAGTAAGGACTGGTTGAAAATGTCTTCCCTTGTCATCTGTTTTGAAATTTGTACGTATGTCCATTTTATTTTTCAATCTCCTTAGAAATTCATTCTTTTTTTTTCTGTTTGCACCAGAACGAGAAGTAATTATTCCTATTTCACTTCCTTCGTCCATTTTTCCCGCCTTAGTTCACAAACCTTTTCTTTGAATTTCATTGGTTAGAACTTTTTTTTTGTCTTTTGGTTTTGTTTTGTTTTTTTTTTTAGAGGTGGGGGGAGGGCTTCATTGATCTTACTCTTTGTTTACGAGGATGAGTTGCCATTTGTATTTGTCACAATTTCTTCTTCTCACGAAGTGTGTGTGCGCGTGTCCGCTTTATTCTTTACTCTAAAAAGCAGCAATCAATATTCGTTAAACTTTCCTTCGAAAATATGCAAGGGTGCAAAAATCAATCCATCAATTTGTTTTGCAATTTAAAAAAAAAACAAAAAGATATATATAATATCGAGGATGAAAGGGACTTTTTTAATATTTAAAAGTGTAGGTGGTTATGCTGATAAGAGTAATAAAAAAACGAGAAGTGGGGAGAAAAAATCGATGAAAAACTGAAATGGAGAAATTTTAAATCTTTTATTGCCATGTAAAACGTTTCTCAAATATCTTGATCTCTTCCCTTTTAATAACCCCCTCTCTCTCTCTCTCTCTCTCTCTCTCTCTCCTCTCTCTCTCTCTCTCTCTCTCTCTCTCTCTCTCTCTCTCTCTCTCTCACACACAAGAGTACACACAAACCCCTGCGTAAACGCCCCCCTATATATGTTGATGATGACATGCATTTTATTCACTTTCAAATGGTTTCTCTCTTTCTGTTCTTAATCTTCCCTGACTAGATCCTCACTTCCGACAACATTTTTATGATTTTTTTCCCCCTAATTTTCCCTCGCATCTTTTCCTTATTTTCTCTCATCTAGTTTCTTTTTTCTCAATAACTTCACCCAATTTTCTATAAAGAAATATACAAGGAATATAATAATTCACTTTCCATTCCCTGCCCATATTTAGCAATCACATTTTTCTCCCTTCTGAATATTAGTTTAGAATCATTCTGTATTGTTCATTAATACATATGAATATCAATATTGTCTTCCCGGGATCACACCGATTTAATTTATCTTACCGATCCAGAAGTCGAAGGCCCTCGACGCAAGGTATGGACTAAATGTTGTCACTACTGTTCTTCTAGGATTGTTTTGACATTAAATAACCCATGAATATTGGTATGTCAAACAAATGAACCAAACCAATGGGATTTTAGACATCAGCCTTTGAGGGTCATTTGTCCGCAGATATCCAAAGTCAAAAAATCTTCCATTACAAAAAAAAAAAAAAGTTTATTTTAATACGATTTTTGAAGTTTTAAGTCAATTAAAGTTACTAGCAAAATAAAAAAAACACCCTCCGGGCGAGGTAAAAATAGATTTTTGAAACATATTACCTGAGGGGTGGGAGTTAAAAATTCAATGTCAGCGATTTTGTACACTAGTTAAGTAAAATCATCAAATTCATTAAAAGATTAAAAAATAAAACAATTTGAAATGTAAACTTTAAATATGTATTAAAAATAAAACAAACTATATATAGATATATAATACCAGTCATGTATTTATTAAAACTTGTTTTTAAAAACAATGAGGACTGTCTAATGTCGCATGTTCAAATTTTGAGTGTATTTATTCTATGTTATGACGATTTTGGGTAATGTGATGAAAGCAGTGGCGTAATTTTTGTTACAAAAACCGGAAGCGAATCTCCATTATTTATAGATTTACTAAGCCATGCTTAGTTTGACCCAAGACCGGATGTATGGAGCACCCAGTAAAACTGAAATACACTAGTAATGGTTTTCTAGTCTAGCTTGATAACCATTACAACATTACAAGTGCCCATAAATATGTTTAAAAGCTCTGTACCGTCTAAAAATACAAAATTTTAATATTCACGTAGATACATCTTGTTAGGGAGAATTATCTCCTCCTAACGATTCAAACCGGATACTCTCTTATAAGGAGGGAGATAAAATACGAACAGTCAGGGAGACAAGGACTGGCCCCCATACGTGATCACACGCATGATACACATAGCTGAACTGTATCCAAAACCATCCACTGTATTTCCCTGTCAGTGAGAATAGATAAAACAAATATTGTTATTGTTAACATATTTCACTGTTTATATTATCAATTTTGTATATCCTACATCTCGGGATATAACACATCTTAAAGTACATAACCTAATGATGAAAAAGATATGTATTTTACACAACAAATATTTAATTTTCAAAATAATCCTCTTACTAGTCAATTTACTAAATTCAGTAATGAGCGTTGATCCCATAAATCGAACATAATACAAAGTAAATTCATAATATATACATAATTGTATAATACATAAATACAATAATAAATACGTAATACAAAGTAAATACAAAGTAAATTTCAGATTTTAAAAAATCAGCTAATAAGTATGTGCCAGAATCCGCACTAATTGATCCAACCTTGAATATTAAAAAAAAAAAAACCTTGAATATTAAAAAGAAAGAAAAAAAATTGATTCATCAGATATTCAAAGATCAGTTGACCGTATTAATCCTCAGTAATAAACCAATTACACAGCGCTGATAATAGCAAATACGAATACAGCTAACAATAAGGCTGATGTTGTAAATACAAGATGCGTATGGGTGAGGGGGGGGCGTTAATTGTGTTCCGAAAATGAAATGTATGCGTGACTGTCTTCTTTCTAATCTTTTTCTATTCATGACGTGTCATCTTCCTTTCTTAACCGAGGAAAAACACTTAACAAGATGGCCGACAAGCATGCGCACCGAATGCTTAAACAATGCGTAATATGTATATTATCTGTGATTCATACCGTATTCCGGCGTTACGACGATTTGGGTTTAGCTCTGTCTATTCCAATCCGATCCAGTCAAACACTCTATCCTCTTCTACGCACACTCTCTCAACATTTATATATAAATATGACAGAAGTATACACATTCCTATTTTGAATCAAGAACCTTTAGTTAGCTATTTAGATAGTTCCAGAATACTTACATTAATAGTACTAAAAAATATATGCACCTTCCAGGTGCAAGTATTTAAGTTTTAATGTATTCAAATATATTAGAAAAGCTAATGAAACTAAATAAGAATGCAGATAAAAAGATTTGAAACAGAGGGGGTAATAATAAAAAATAGAACTGAAACTTACTCTTCCATCACCCTGTCTTTCATTGCTAAATTTTCCTAATTTAATCATTTAGCTAAATTAGGAAGTAAAGAATAAAAATTAGTTATTTGTTCTTGTCAATGGATTTCTTTTAAGATTTATCCCCGTGATTTTTGCTCATATTCAATGAGAAAAAACCAAATAATTACAAATTCATAATACTAAGCACATATTTATAAATTTTCATATCAATATGCAAATTAGTCTTCCTGTTCACACTCTAAACCGCTATTTTGTTATATAGATACAATTGCATGTTATTAGTATGTAGATATGATCAACAGTATAAATAATATAATGTAATTTTAGGTTTAAAAAAATTCTGGAGAATGTGTCGTAAATAACTAAGGGAATTGTGACTTGAGTAGTAATATAGTTTCGGTTACAGACAGATAAACACACAATCTCCGTTATAATAAGAAGAGATGTAACTCAAAGATTCGAAAGTTTTCTTTCAATCATTGAATATATCAGATCAGCTAATTCTCTTGATATCCGACCAAAGCGCAACCAAAATATGAAGTAAATATTTCTTCCGGCTTTTTTTTATTTTACTATCCAGATATTTTCCAAGGATTAATGTTTGAAGAATCATTTGACAATTAAAGTTGGCTGCTTAATAAACTTTGAGTCCTGTCACTTTTCGCTGGGTAGTGGGGAATTTCATCTTCTATGAAAAAGTTTTTTTTATACTATAGCTCTGATAGATATGGTTTTCTTCAATAAATAGCCATACACATTCTCTGTCTGTCTTTATTTATAAAATTCAAACAACCACTACTGTAACGTAAAACCATAAAGAATGATAGTCCTTATTTTATTGTGGAACGCAAATGACTAAAACAAGGCCTAATGGTTAGAAATTAAACAAATAGACATTTATAATCAATAATTTTTATTACTATTATCCTTCATCTTTTCAATTTAAGATGGATTTTTATCACAATTATAAAGATGAATGATACTAGTCAAAATTATTAATAATAATGTTTGACAGAGGTACACACACACACACACACACATATATATATATATATATATATATATATATATAATATATAATATATATATATATATACCATTGAAAACTGTCTAAATCAGTAAGATGATTCAGTTGAAATTCCGGACCAAGTTACCTTTAAGCACTCCAGGGGCGACCTGGATTCAGAAGTTCATGTTTCGCTTTGCTCCGTCAACATCCTGTTGTTTGTTAGGGTTAGCAGTTAGTTTTATAATTTAAAAAAAAGCGTCTAAAAATCGTCTGGTAACAAACAACCGAATGTTGACGGTGCAAAGCGAAACATGTCCCTCTGAATCCAGGTTGCCCCTGGAGTGCTTAAAGGTAAATTGGTCCGAAATTCCCGTTAACTTCTCGAATAATGACAGTACAGTAAGACTTACCTATAACACTTGTATTTTTATGAAGTGCAATAGAAAATGTTTTTAGCAGCAGCAGTTGATCTGAATTGTTTGCTGAATCAGTGATTCGACTGGCAAGAGAATTTGCTGACGATCTTATGATCTGGGAAAACAATTTCAGGACATATTTCACTGGAAAAAAGAAAGTTATTAACCCTGCAGAAAATGGATGTATCCACTCAAAATGTTATTACAGTTAACAGTGGAAATGAGACTTAAAACCTCTCTTTAAGCTGCAATAGAATACACCCTCAGTGACTTCCGAACATCGCACCAACCCTCGCCGTCCCAGTGTCAATTTTATTTTTGTTGCATAATCAATGCTATTACGGGAATGGCCATGAATTTTAATTACACAGTGAAAGGGTTAATAGAATGTCATTCAGTGAATGTAAATGATTATTTTCCAATCATTTTTCTGAAAACAAAACTTATTCATTTTCATGTTTTTTGCACGTTGGAAAATAATTCATTGCTTCAAAAGAGTTAACTAAAGCTGTTCAGACTTTTCTTTCGGGATTTTTCCAGTGAATATTTTGTATTGTTCTTTTTTGTTTCATAATTTCTTCGGGTGTTATATTCTCTTCTTTTTTTTTTTCTTTTCTTTTTTTGTATTATTATATTGTATTATTATTTGCATTATTGTATTATTACAATTTAGCTCAGTCGGTAGAGCGTTCGGCTAGGAATCACAAGGTTCCTGGGTCGATACCGGTTCTCGCCAACTCAGCGTATGAGTAGCACAGGGATCTGTGCGGTAAGTGAGAAGCTGATGGTAGGTGTGGCGCTCCACCTCAGTCGCTAAAATAATCTCCTTGGTCTAGTGAAAACGGGATAGACACCCTCGCTGATTGGCTGGTACCGACTTTAGACCACCCAGACGACTTTTACATCCATAAGAATTAGTATTACATTCATGAAAAATTAGTATATTACATTTGCGAAAATCAGTATGAGGTGGAACTCCTAAGTAGTTTAATTAACGAGAAGAGAGACCCTAATTCAGTTTGTCCATCGGGATACTACTCATGCGTTGGGTAGAAATAGCCTGACGATCCCTCTTCAGATCTACTGGTTTGAATTCAGTTTTCCTTCTCCTATACCAGTTAAAGATACCAAGGTTAGAGCCTGCTCTATTATTTACCCATAGCTGGAGGGAAATTGTTGGATTCATACCTTTCCAAAGGTTATAAAGGCTATGTGAAATACAAACAGCCTTGTTCAGGATTTGAACTTCGGTCACCGAGTCCGCTTGCAACGACGATAGACATTACGCAACTGGCGCTTCGTTGTTATTCCCTAAGCTATAATTAATTCGTCACATGGCTAATAGATTGATTTAAGGTTACTTACTTTGGTTAAAATAATGCACATGTATATAGCATTAATGCTAACTCAATGTCTTTAAGTGTAATGTTAATTGATATTACGAGTTTGATATTTAATGGGACACCAGATGTTGACAACCTGTTCAGCATATGGTACCCAATCAATAGTATACATATATGAAAGTGACTGTGTGTGTGTGTGTGAGAGAGAGAGAATAGTGAGGGTTGAGTATATGATTTTATATCTAAACTTTATGTAGGGCCAATCTCCGATTTTTTTAACCGCCTTGCTGGACGGACTTAGAATACGCTGAATGTATCACATAAAGAGGCGTAAGATCCCTCACCCCCACACAAAGGGTGATCTGAGTATGACACTAAACTGCATCCGGTAGGGGTGTTTTAGTTCTGGAGATCTGGGAAGTGTGGAGTACCCTCTCATTACCATTACTCCCAAGTCCACCCTGACCCAGAGTGGCAATATCTGTTAGGATTCCATGGGTCAAAGAGTCCGTTTTGATATTATTTGCAACTCGACTGAAATATCTTCCCTACCTACCAAATGTTCCAATACTAGAATATTTAACATCTCCTCCACAGAAAATGACGTTAGTGAACGTATAGGAAAAGCATGGGCCGCTATAAATAAACTATCGATCATATGGAAATCCAACTTCACAGACAAGTTAAAGAGACGGTTCTTCCAGGCCGTTGTCATATCAGTACTGCTGTACGGCTGCACCACCTGGACCTTAACTAAGCGACTAGAGAATAAACTAGATGGAAGCTGCACAAGATTGCTGCGGGTGATCCTGAACAAGACAGGGAAACAACACCCTACGAGAAAACAGCTGTACGGCCACCTGCCACATATCACACAAACCATCATAGTAAGACGGACAAGACACGCGGACACTGCTGGAGAAGCAAGGACGAACTCATAAGCGACGTCCTCCTGTGGAAACCAGCACATGGACAAGCCAGTGTGGGCCGACCAGCAAAAACATACATTGATCAGCTCTGTACGGATGCAGAAAGCGCGACATGATGATGATGATGATGATTAAAACACCACCAAATTGTACCCATGTTCGTTGTAAGCGTTACAGTAGTTTTTTGTGCTCCTACCGTAGTGCTATGATTCGAAAGGTAATCTCGCAGATAGTTCGTCAATATGGCGAATTTTATCCTCAGTGATTGGCTCTATTTTGACCCTGTGTGAGACCTACCTAAGTTACAACCTCTTAGAAAACTGTGTTAAACTACTTGGAATATTTCTAGTGTATTATTTTGCTGCATTGTTTCGAAGCTACACAAAATAATTGTGAACTAATTGAGAATTTATTCCTATACCTTTTTTACCGTTTTAGAATTAACTCTTCAGAAAAGAACATTTTTAAGTGTAAACGTTTTGCATTAAGCTATTGACGAACGAACATAAAATATCTAATAGGATAATTTCTTGATAGGTTATGTTAATAAGATGATGAAAAAGAAAATGCGATAATTATACGGTCACGTTTTTAATAATAGTGAATGAAAGACGGACTTGTAAGTAAAACAAGTGACTGTTTTATTTGCTGGATGGTTGAGCTTCTACCAAAACCAACTCTTAAACTGTGTGACCAGATAAATTGTTTGTATCACGATGTGTCATGGTGCCCTTTCTTCTCCAAGCTGTCTTTTTCTCACAATGTAAACTTTCGTAATGGGAGATCACTGAACTTGCTGACCAAGGGAGCAACGAAATTCTTGTTATGGTAACTCTAACATATACATAAAAAAAACTTCTCTTATTCTCAGATATTAAAAACAATGGTTTCCTTTTTAGTTCTCTAGAAATATGTGCTGTGTTTTAATATTGAATAATTAATTTTGTCAGTTTGAGATTGTTTTATACAATGCGATTGTAATCTAACACTGAATAAGGCTCGCAAATAAATCTGATATAAAGAAAGTAATGTAAAAAAAAAGATGGATACAGATCTTGAGTGCTGTAAAATCAAGGCATAAAAAGATAAGATCTATGATGGTGCATTTCATACTTTTATTTTTATTCAATACCATTCAATTTTTCCATCTTATCAATCTACCCTATTTTATGCGATCCTATTATAATTTCCCTTCCGACCTTTCAAACAGCATTTCGATATTTACTGCATGCTCAAGTGGCGGTAAATGAAACAGTATCTTATAACTCTTTGAAAAGAATAGGGGTTGCTGATTCGAAAATGAGCACTTAAAATCCCATTTTTTCCCGGACTTAACCGCCAATCTGAAGTATTAATATAAATAAATATTTTGGCGTTAACTAAACTTAGCTTAAGACGACAGTAAGTCAAATTAACAAGGGAGATTGGGTTGCACTGAGAAAAACAGAGTTTAAAATCTTGTATTTTTTATCTTGATTCAAATATGTAACTATTGTTGCATAGTATAATATATATATTATATATATATATATATATATATATAACATCGGGTATATAAAAGACAGAGACTTCAATTAGAAAGGAGATGATTTCACTTGGTTCATTACTTTGGTTACTGCTTCTTCTGAGCTGGGAATTGCTTGTTTTTAATAATTAATTAAGAAGACTTGGTTTTTTACTTGATCAAGTTTTATTATTTATGAGCCCATGATTTAATACGGCTGCGGTGGAGAGACCGACCCGGAGCATGTCTAAGCTCTCTGAAAGTTGGGTCGAATCTAACTCTAACTGTCCCGTGTCTGTCATGGTGCATTTTTTAAGGGTTCAAAGGGTCATAACTGTCCCGGTAATTTCCATAGACTCCCTGATTCCAAAGTTAATGGCCCTTGATTTATATTCTTAGCTACAGGTCTGTTCACAATTCATGACCTCTCAAGAATTGTAACATTATATTTAAATACCGAGTAAAATTATGGTTAGATTCTATTACGCCAGTGTTCAAGGTGAAGTGGGACCCACTGCCTTGAAAATAACTGTTCGAAATTCAAACTTTTGCATAGGCTTAAAATAAGACTGACAATTGTTGGGAAATATGCAACAACTTCGGTGAGGAAGTAGACTACTTAGAAGTCAATTGACGAAAATCAAACTCACTATATTTGCGGACTAGTCTGCGATACTAACTCGTTAAATATCGCATTTGTTGATTTCTCGTCTTATTTCTGTGTGTATTGACCCTTTTTTTATTTCTTTTCTTTCATCGGTCAATGCTCTTCTGAAATGTACCTCTAAAGAACTTGTCCTCCCTTAAGATAACTGTAATTAAATTTTCACACCACGTGTTGCTTATCAACATTAAACTCGATTTATCTTTTAACTTGTTCTTAGCATTTTCTTTTTCTCTCGGGACGAACGTGACTTGGGGATTCTGTAAACTCCCAGATGATTTTAATTAACACGATGCAGTGCATGTTAACTGCTGTTCTTTTAAAACACTGAATAGATAAAAAAAAAAAAATTAAAATAAAACTTTTTCTTTTCGTTTTTTAATCAGTTTATTTTTTACAGAGTGTCCCAAAAAGTTGATACACATTAAATGATTTTGAAAAAAGTATATTCTTTATTGCACCATCTGCTCTTCATTATAAACTCATTAAATATAATTTAAAGAATCATATTTCGTCGTTGTCTCATAAAGCGTGAAAATATTTTGAAGGAACATTCTATGAGATGGCAGGTGTATTGAAGGTGCTTGTATTTTTACTTTTATACTGTATATCAAGTCTTTAGGTGCGTGCTGTAATGGTTACCATCGTAGGAAATGAACACATCGAGACGAGTTCAAATCCTGGACGAGGCTATTTGCATTTCATATAGCGCTATTACCCTTGGGAAAGGTATGAATCTAACTATTTTCCCTCCAGCTATGGTTAAATAGTATGGCAGACTGGGTCCTCTAACTTTGTTAGGCAACCGGTCACGAAGAACGAAATCTTGTTAAAATCTGCTTATGAAATTGATCTTGTGTCGCATTTTAATCGTACGAAGAGGTTGGTCGAAATCGCCAAATACATCACAAACCTAACATACTTCAAATTTAACACATATATATATATTATATATATATATATATATATATATATATATCCCGTCATTAGTTTGCCTCTAAAAAGACGATGCTGGAGATTTTTACACACCTAATGACAGCTTCTCATAAAGAAATGTATGCCAGCTGGTATTGAATTGGATTTTCTTTCTCTTAGACTTGCCAAGGTTAAAAGAACTAGTCTGACCTTCTATTTACCATAGTTGGAGGGAGATTTGAACAATGATTTTCAAACCTGCTTCACTTTGGTAAAAATAGACCATGTGTTTCATCATGCTCGTTGTGGAGGAGTTGGGCAAATACATACTGACTTCCCTCAGCTGTTGAGCGTTTCGGCACCTTCAACATTAGCCGATGAGAAGTGGCAGTGGGTAGCATCACAAAAGTATTGCGAATGCTCTTCGTTAGAATAAACAAAGGTATCATTAATACGCTCGATTTTACAAGAGCTGATGTTTTTTTGTGTGGGTTTCGTTTATGCAATTCGGACAACAAGCGCCCATTTTTCAAGTGCCCGTGCCCTAAAAAGAAACTTGCAAACTGAAGAAATAGATCTAACCACGCACCATTTAAGATAGTAACCAAGCATGAAGCACGAATCGAAATCAAGCGAATTCTGACGTCAAATAGAAAGAAAAATAACGACTATTCATCTTGTTTTTGTTTCGTTTTTTTTTTTCTTCTTTTACAAAAGAAAAAAAGAATGCCTTAAAAAAGTACTGAGAATAAAAGCCAGGATGACAGATTGAGCAGCAGGTAAAAGTTTTGAGGAAAAGGTAGAAAGATTGATAGTGTCGTCGGCGCGTGTTTGGTACGAGTCAAAAGAGGGGGATCCCTATTCGACTCGCGGGAGGTTGACGGTAAAAGGCTTAAAACGGTGCTCGTTTATTAAACGTGTGTGTGGGGGGAGGTAATTGTTTGGCGGGATGTTTGGTACACGCTTCCAGCTGTTGGCATCCACCCCGGGCGGCACCTATGTCTTTTGGGTACCAGAGTAAAGGCAAGAACAACAGTGGAGTGGGGAGGAGACAATTTTGGAATTATTCAAGATTCCCATACGCCAGCTGGTTTCTATTGTAAAGAAGGGCATTAATGGGGGAACTCCTAATGTACTTTGCTCACTGACAAACCTACTTGTGTGTCAGTTGCACGTGTGTCTGAATGAATTAGTATATAAGTCTTGTGTGTCTGTTTAATTATCTTATGAAATATACAACTCACCACACACATACACACACAATAAACATATTTTTATCATTTTGGACAAGTTTACACGTTTTGGTATTAACCGCAATATACGAGCTCACTCTGTCAGTGTGGCTTGGAATAAGCTGACTTTGTCCCCTGTAGAGGTTAAGACCCTCACCAAACAAAAGGAGTGTGCTGGGTATGAAACTATACTGCAATTGATGGCCAGGGTTCAGTTCTGGAGTGTGGCATACCTATTCATAGCTATTACTCCCAGGTCTATGCAGATCCGGAGTGGTAGTACATGTTAGGGCCCCATCCATGGGGCAAATAGATATGATTAAAAATTATTCGTATTCCATAGAACCGTATGCAAACAAAAACAAACTCTAGCAACTATACAAGAATGTAAATCTAAACGTCCAATGAACGCGATTCCTTAAACTCTAGGCATAAAATACCCCTATACACGTTGGCATGCCGTTAGAATAAATCTATAAATAAACATACTAGCTTTCAGGTATTAGTAAAAAATAGTATCTGGGGAAGACACTTTTTTACTTGTCATCAGTGAAACTATTATTGTATTATTTGTTATTTGTACTATCCTGTTGTTTCTGGTGTTCTGGCACACAAAGGATGCAGAGTATGGTTTTCAGCATGCACAATTGCTGTTTTCAATGAAACTACTATTGTATTATTTGTAATTTGAAATATCATATTTCTAATGTTGTGGAATGCAAGGGATGTAGAGTATATTTTCAGCTTAATTATTGGGACCCAGTAAGTAGTGAGTCAGAAATGTAGTCCTATCACTTGGTTGACCACCACTGGATTCTTTGTCAATGCATTTTGCACCCATATTATGTTTTCCTTTAGATCTGCATGATGAAGCTCGACGCATCTTTGTGGCGGGTTGGGAGGTTAGTAAAAATGAGCTGCTATAATGTTGGTAACTCCTAGAACGAGACAACTCTCCGTTAACAATAATAAGTTCTTATTGCAATGTAATCGTATACAACTGAAAAAGAATAAGTTTCGCACACGGATTGGGAGAGAAAAGACACGGTGGGGAATTTGGCTGGCGTTTTTGCTTTTATTAATTAGCATCGAGCTCTTTCAGTGGCAAATGGGTCTGGACTGCGTTACTTCTATTGTCAGTTATTTCTTAAGCGGCAAGGTCTTCTGTGCCTCGGGATATTTTCTAGGGGCAAATATCTCTTCTGTCAGTAATTCGAAGAGTCGTATTTGTTCTGGATCTCCCGTCTCCGTGATTTTAACAGTCTCGGAGTTCATATTTTATGGAAGAAAATTGTAGACCTAAACACGTGATTAGTCAGCCGATTACGGATCATTTCATACTGCATTTCATTGGCTAACCAATGAGAATTCATTGAGAGGGAGGATTATTGGACAGTGCGTTCTCGTATTACATTGAAGGGGGAGCAAAAACAACCTTGAGCCCTTCTGACTGTTGATATTTCGATGTCAACCGGTGCGATTCTTCGGCTTCAGAAAAAGGTTGTGTAAGTGCATCGAATTTCCTCGTTAAGCAAGTCACACTTGGGACTTTTGACAGTTTTAATAAATTCATTAATTTAGTAACTGCAGTGACCTTTGGTTGACTTTGTAAACACAGAAGAATTAAATTTATCCAATATTTTGGTTTTAATGTTTTTTTATTTTAACGAAATTACTTCTGACCTTGTAGATGACTTCCCTTTTTTCGTTAATATATTGTAAATGCCAACAGGAACCCTCGCTGATTCTCAGCAAATACTCAAACGTCTTCCCAGCCTAATGATAATTTGACAATTTCTATTGATTTTAGTACGTAATTGGTATCATTCAAAAGTTTTGAACATATTGACGAAGCTATTCATTTGTCAATTTAGTCAACGTCTCTCAGGATATTTCACACATTTCTGGCAATCACTCCAAAAGGAAATAACTTCTTAATTTCAGAAAAGTATTTTCCTCTAAAAATCCCCTCGAAATTTTGGGTAGCACCATTGTAGGCACAGATTCAAGTTGATTACTAGACACAAACATAAACGAACTGAAGTAAATACTTAGATACACCAATAGATTTGTAGATTAATGATGATTTTTGCTAAAATATTTATTTTCAACATAATCTCCTTCCTTTTACTTATTTAATAAAATTTAATGATAATTATTTAATTACGTATTCATTACAATGGCGAATATTGATCAAAAAGATCGAATGTTATACGGTAAAAATTTTAGAACAAAATACAGCCAATAATCATGGGGCAAGATACTTTATATCTTTACTGCATTAGAAATATATACTGTTGCGTACATTCATATATATATATATATATATATATATATATATATATATCTTATTATATGGAGATTGTGTGTTTTTCTGTCTGTAACGAAACTATATTACTACTCAAGTGACAATTCCCTTAGTTATTGACATCAATTCTCCATGATTTTATTTTTCTAACCTCAATTATAAATAAAATTGTTTTTAAATTATTAATACTGGTAACCATATCTACATACTAATAACATGCAATTATGTTTATATATACAACAAAATAGCGGTTTACAGTGTGAACGGGAAGGCTAATTTGCATATTGATATTAAAAAATCGAATTTAATAAATATGTGCTCAGTATTATTGATTTCTAACTGTTTGGTTTTATTTTAATGAATATAAGCAAAAATCTCTTCAATAAATCTTCAATGAAATCCATTAACAAGAAAAAAATAACTGTCATTTTATTCTTTACTTCCTCATTTAACTAAATAGTTAAATTAGAAAAAATAACAATGAAAGACAAGAGTGATGGAAGAGTAAGATTCAGTTGTTCTATTTTTTGATTATACCCCCTCTGTTTCAAATCTTTTTATCTGCATTCTTATTTAGTTTCATTAGCCTTTCTAATTTAATATAATATTTTATTACATTAAAACTTAAATACTTGCACCCGGAGGGTGCATATATTTGCTAGTATATATAATTCTTTTTGCAGTTTTAGATCGTAGATATTGTATTTCTTCACTCTCTGTCTCTTAAATTTATCTAGTTCTTTTATGATTGTCTTAGTAATTGTTTTAAACTAGTCCTCCAATCTTTATCTCAAAACTCTTTGCAATTACTTTATCCATCATACTTGTCAACATGGTACGTCCTTGCATCTGTTTTCACTTTTCTTACTTTGATTGTAAGCATCACCAAATGAGCAGCTTATACAGAATCATCTGATCCGTATCTGCTGATTTAGATACATAGCAAAAAGGGCATAGACTCCATCGCTGTCTGTCTGATACGGACTATAGGCCACTACATTTACTTTACTAGTTGTTCAGAGCGTCTTCTAATTTCCTCCAATCTTTATCTGAAAACTTTTTGCAATGGCTTTATCTATCATATTTGTCAACATCGTGCGTCTTGGGGATCTTTTTTCATTTTTTTACTTTGATTGTAAGCATCACCATATGAGCATGTTTTATTTTAAGTTTTAAAATGGCTTCTGTCCTTGAAAATTGCCGTAAAAACGGTTAATGCCTTGAATCAATGCTTACATAATTTTACGTTGATATCATAGATATTATTGGAGAGTCCCAGGTGTAGTGGCTAACGTGTCGGACTGCAAAATCGTAGTGAGCAGGTTCGAACTCCAGTCGTGCTATTATTTCACTTTCGGACTAATACCTCTGGGAAAGTTATGAATCCCCTCAACTATGGGTTTAATAGTATCACTACTTGTCTTCTAAAAATATGGATTTGGCATTAAATAACCCACGAAGGTTGATATGCCATTAAACAAAGCAAACAATTATTGTCTTTTTAATTTGTCCATTTATATACATTGATTAAATTAGTTTTCTTATCATTCATAGAACTTGATATATATATATATATATATATATATATACGTTATTATGCAATTCTCTTACAAAATACATTGTTGATTAAATAATGATCAAATAATTCTATTTTCACTACATTATTTAACCCCAAAATGAGATCTACCATAACAATGAGCCCCGTTTAATCCTTAAAAATACCGATAGAAAAAGCATCAGCCAATTTGTTGTTGTTCTAAAGTAGGTAATATGAGGTCCTTACACAAATATATTGCTACTCAGGTTACGGTAGGAATCTCGTTGGTAGAGACTTTCTTTTACGGGTGGAAATGTGCCCACAATTGGAGTCGAAGAATAACTCGTTAAAAACGGCCTCTTGTACGCATCTTGAAATGACAAAAAAAAACCTCATTAAATAAAGAACGAGAAGACATTTTTTACATATGTTTATCACGTGGCTTATCTGTGGGAAAAGCATCCATCTGCTGCTTTTTCATAACCTCCATTCCTCACCTCACCCCCCTCAACGCCTTACCTGACCCAGGTACGACAGAATTCATTTTAGGTCAAGAGCAAAGATAATAATGTCAGAGTTATAAAAAAAAAACAATAAAATAAATAAAAACAAAACAAACAAACAAACAACAAAAAACCAGACACGCACATACGCAGAAAACCAACAATAAAAAAAAAGAATAAGAAAATATTCATCATTTTGGAATAGGAGGATACCGAAATTAACACAGATATAAAAAAACGAACAATTCAGATAAAACTGATTCCATTTAAGTTAAAATATGGCAAATTGACAAATACGTTTTTTGTCTTCAGGAATTAATCTTTGTAAATTGAGCCATTTTATATATATATATATATATATATATATATATATATATATATATATATATATATATATAGTGATGCTGTTAGTTTTTACATTTAGTGCATCCTGGGACTCACACATTTTCATTGAATGAGTCCCCGGGAAAATCTATGGGTCCAACTAAAGTTTCTTAATAGATTGTAGGATTTTTATTTATGATCTGGGGAAACACCTAAAGCCGTCTAACTCCTACCTTGTAACATATCCTGTGTAATTCGTTTCAATAGAAACTATTGAAATGTATTTACATTTAGCTGGGAATGGTGAGAGAAGAAAAAAGAAAAACATTGCGAAGCATGGATGCGATTTTACTTCGTCCTCTTAGATTTTTGTGCCTCAGGGATGCAGGACGCGTACCTATCAGTATATGTGTGTGTATATATATATATATATAAAAAGATATGGTATATCGTCGGATTCCTTTCCTTACTCTTAACTTATATATATAAGTTAAGAGTAAGGAAATGAATCCGACGGTATAAGTATAGATAAAAGGACATGAAAACACACAATACTGTTAAAATGAAAATATTTTATATCATATTCATATTGAATATGATATAAATATTTCATTTTAACAGCATTGTGTGTTTTCAATATATATATATATATATATATATATATATATATATATTGGATTTTATATATTTACAGATACAATAATAAATATCATTATGTTACTCCTTGTAAAATGTTCACCCCTATTCTAACTGATGTTTTTTCACTGATACCTGAGTATACTTGAGACATTGTGCCAAAGCTAAGCCATCCCCAGTAACAAATTAATAGTCAACATACCATAAATTCGCACGTAACGGTCATCGCAATAGGAATTAGAATTGGCAACCAGAGTTCAAATCTTGGACTTCGTGCTAATGTTCCTGTGAAAGAAATTATTCCGTTTGTTCTTCATCCAGCTATGGATAAATAGCAGAAGAAACTGGATTCTTTAGCTCTGGTTATACAACGAGATTTGAAGAAGGAAAATTCTGAATTCAAACCAGATTCACTCTACTTGAAAATTGATTTTGTGTCATATCCTGCCTGTGGCGGAGGGGTTCGGTAAATACATACTTAATGCCAAAATGAATTGTTCCTAGCCTGTCAAAAAGCTAAAAGTGCAGAGCTCCCAATGGTTATAGAACTCATTATACTATCACTATTTTGTGTTTTCTTATTTTTATAATAGACAGACATGATAGATATTTTCTATACTATGCTTGAGTATCGACAATGCACAAACGGGTTATAAACTGAAACGTATATGTATTTACCCAACTCCACCATACGAGCAGGTTGTGACAGAAGGTCAAATTTTAAGCGGAGTTTAACATATTTGACTTCAGGTTTCCTTCTCCTCGACCGGTTGGCGAACCAAGTTTAAAGAGTCCTGTCTGTCTTACTCATTATCATCATCATGTCGCACACACAGCACGGATATCCATGACAATCTCTCGTCAACCTTCCCTATCACTCATTGCCCCTGGGAGGTCCTCTGCGCAGCATCCCGAATCCTTGCATAGTTGGTCAATGTAGGTCCTTAGTGGGCGTCCTACGTTAGCATGTCCATGTGTTGGCTTCCACAGGAGAACGTCGCTTATGAGCTCGTCCCCGCTCCTTCAGCATTGTTCTGCATGCCTAGTCCGTCTCACCCGGATGGTTTGTGAGATGGGGGTCAGGTGACCATATAGTTGCTTCTTTGTGGGGTGCTGCTTCCACTACTTGTTCATGACTGCACGCAACATTCTTGTGCAGGTCCCATCCAGCTTACTCTCAATGTGCTTTGTTAGGGTCCAGGTGGTGCAGCCATACAACAGCACCGACACAACCACAGCCTGGAAGAATTGTCGCTTTAGCTTGTCAGTGAGATCGGATTTCTATATGACTGATAATTTGTTTATGGCCACCCATCCCTTTCCTATTCGTGTATTAACATCGCTTTCTGTTGATGAGATATTACTACCTAGGTATGTGAACTGTTCCACTGGCTTAAGAGGCTTGCCGTCAAGTGTGGAGATGTCTCCTTTCTTTTTGAAGCACATGTACTATTTACCCATTCCTGAAAGGAGAATAGTTGGATTCCACCCTTTCCCAAGGGTTGGGCGACCTATCATGGTGTTATGGTTAGCAAGCTAGTCTAGCAGATCAATTACTACTGAATAGCGAGTTCGATCCTCGCTGGATGCCTCATACTTGCGAGCTTATATCACTTTCTACCCGTGACGAACGGGCTGGGAAAATACCTATGTTTCCCGTGAGTATTAGCGCTATGTGAAACACAAAGAGTTTCATCCATGATTTGAACTCTGGTCGCCGTGTTTATTTCATACAATGATAAACCTTATCCTTACACAATGAAACATGTCACCTCCTGCTCGTGGCGCAGGTATTGAATAAATACATACCTTTTAAGGTTTTTTATCATTATTCGTTTTAAAATAAGAGTTATTCATGTATCTGATCATTAAACACGGAAAATACTAGGACCTTACTGGAGAGACTTAGAAACTGTACTACAGTGATTATTTGATATAATCGTTTTCTTTCTGAACTGCGAAAGATTAAGCAATTTTCTCGGACTGCTTCGATGCACATATTTTTTGTAAGGGATTATTTCAGCGAAACGTGAAGCATCCCGTGTAGATTGAACTCACAAAAATTGGCTATATACGTAATATAATAATAGTAATATAAGTAATACGCCCCACGTCACTCAAAGGCAGACATTCATTGTTCCCCTTTAAAGATATCCCTGTTTGTTCTATCCTTCTCAGTGCTGAAATGATTATGGACTCTACTGTCATCACGTTTGAACACCAGCGTGATAACATTAGTGATCGTCTTACAAGAAATCGGAAATCCGAAGCGACCTTGCTGCACTACTAACACTGAGTGTAGACGCATCAGACCTTTCAGCTCTGGTAATAACCTAATACGAGATAAATAAATAAATAGGGCTTCAGTGCGAGTCTGCTCTTGTTCTCACCGACCGCTTTTTGCTTTATTTTCTTTGCTGAGCGTCAATGTTCCCGGCTCTTTGCTCATTTCACAAGCTGTCTCCTGTTCCGAAGTTAAGTGGGAAATATCGAGAGGAGCTTGTGGAGGGGACAAAAAAAAGGGGTCTGAGGGTGTGAGATGAGAGAGAAATGAAAAGGGGTGAATGAGAGAGGGAGAAAATAAAAGAAAGAGAGGAATGAAAGAAAGAGGAAATGAGAGGAATGAAAGAGGGAGAAATTGGTGAAAGGAAAAAATAAGAGAAATGATAGAGAAATGAGAGAGGGAGGAGTGAAAGAGAAATAAGAGCGAGAGAGGGGGAGTGAAAGAGGAGGAATGAGAGGGGGAGTGAAAGAGGAAGAAATGAGAGAGAGGAGAGAACGAGGAAGAAATAAGAGAGAGAGAGGGAAGAGAGAACGAGGAAGAAATAAGAGAGAGGGAGAGGAGAGAACGAGGAAGAAATAAGAGAGAGAGAGGGAGAGGAGAGAACGAGGAAGAAATAAGAGAGAGAGAGAGAGAGAGACGAGAGACGAGGGAGAGAAGAAGAGAGAGAGGGAGAGGAGAGAGAGGGAGAATAAGAGAGAGAGAGAGAGGAGAGAGAGAGGAGGAAGAGGAAGAAATAAGAGAGGGGAGTGAAAAAGGAAGAAATAAGAGAGAGAGATGGGAGTGAAAGAGGAATAAGAGAAAGGGAGGAGTGAAAGAGAAAGAAATAAGAGAAATGAAAGAGGGGGAAATGAAAATCTAATGAGGAGAAGAGGACTAAGATAGGGAGAGAAAGAAAGGAAAATAGAGAGAAATGTAAAATTGGATGAAGGAGAAAGAGAAACAAATAAAAAAGAAATAGATTTACGAGTTAACGTTAAAAGTGAACGAGAGAACAAGAATAAAAAAATAAAAATAAAATCTACAAGCGATTGATAAAAAAAAAAAAGAAGCGGAAACATTTTTTTTAAATATTTAAACCAACAAAAATAAAACAAATGATAATATTTAAGGGAGCTTTAAAAATAAAATAAAAAAATGAATAATAAAGAGTAAAAAAAAAAAAAAAAAAAATGGAGAGTACAAGTGAGAGAAACAATTTCGAAAACGAGGCTAAGAGGAAGGCAACTGAGAGACGGACGTGGTGGTGGGAGGGGCGGGGGTCAAAAGAGAAGATATATGAAGAAGTAGGTGAAATTCTCAAATTACTCCCAGAAGTAAGATTTATTCCATTGTTTGTTCGCTGAAATGTCAAGAGTGTATTAAAGGGTCGTGTTGAGTCAAGACCAATGGGACCAACACTGCGATGAAAATTAAAGTGAGTTCCGTCGTTCTGATTAAAACACCAGCACAAAACCATTACCATACCACCACTACCACCACCAAAATAATTACAAGAGTAATAATCATTTGATCCAACAATTAATTACACTATTATTACTAATACGCGTCAATCACTGCCTTTTTTACACTTCGCTCAATAATCTATATATTAACACCGTTGTAACGACCCTCCGTCGGGATTTGGCGTGTGTCTCACTAAGGAGGGATACATACGTATGTATGCTTTCACTACGCAGGTCAGTAGGTGAGCCCGTTTACGGAATTAATTCTTAGAACACCAGATATCCCTGGGGACTTTTCACGTCGCCATATCCCTGTCGACCGCTTACCACTAGGCTCTTTCGTTTTCGCTGAAATTCTAGAACAGTATTGGAATTGTAACTAACACCTGTTTTTTTTTATTTCTCTGAATGTTTGAGATGAGGCTTGAAGATTAGTATTATCTGCGTTATTTGGACTATTGTCCCCATCTTCATTGTTATTTGTACAACGTTTCGGCCGAGTTCAATCCTGAGTGAAAGCAGTTAGAAAAAATAATAATTTAACACAACTCCTACCCCAGCTATGGTTAGCGGAATGAGAACAGGATACCCCCGTGGAATAAATAAAGGGTTAGGTTCAAAGTTCCGTGATGGCTCCCGAATACGACAAGAAAGTTCCCGAGTCCGAGAAGAAATACCTGAAGAAGGCCGGAGGGTATATCGGCCGAAACGTTGTACAAATAACAATGAAGATGGGGACAATAGTCCGAATAACGCAGATAATACTAATCTTCAAGCCTCATCTCAAACATTCAGAGAAATTGATAAATGATGTTTCTAACCTGTTTTTTTGTTTTGTCTTTTCAATAGTTTAGTTAATCTGTTTAATTAGACACAGTCGACGGCGCTTGGTGACTGTCTGTTTCTTGCCTATGTTATTATCAATGGGACTTCAGTTTAACGCCTTTGCTAGAAACTGATTGACTCTAAGCTATCTGACCAATGATTGCATTGATCCCATAGAAGAGAAACTGACAGCCTCATTGACAATCGCAAAGCGATATCGACGCTATCCAAGCCTCTCTACTTTGGTCCTTACTTGGGCTAGACGGGCTGGTCACGTCAAACCTTGGCCCCTATATGATTGTCCCTACTGCTCTGATGGCAAACCCCTAACCCTTTTTATCATATATGTGCTAGAAGGCGGAGGCTGAAAGTCTTAGTGTCCTGAGTATGCTGTTTAACTGCATCTAGTGATGAGTTTCCAGTTCTGTAGTTCTGGGGAGTGTGGAATACCCCGTCATTGCCATTACTCCCAAGTTCACTCTGACCCGCAGTGGCAGTAACTGTTAGGGTCCCATCTATTGGCTAAATAGATAAAAATGAGTTTAAAATGTGTTAAAACAATTTTTGATACCCAACAAAAATCTCTCTCACTCACACACACACACACACACACACACACAGCTAGTAAATATAAAAGTTAGTCAACTAAGATCACTCGCCAGTTAACTATATTCATCAACTGGGACAGGTACGTTATTTTGAGACCTTCTACGGAATGACTTTGTTGTACAGATGGGGCACCGGCAGCATTAGATTGCTTCACTCTGAGACTAAATTGTGAAACATTAAAGAAAAGGGCTAACGGTCAAGTCACGTTGAAAGCACCGGTTTCCACTAGATCACCGAAATTAATCAGCGAATGACACCAGCTATGATTGGCATCAACGCCACTTTCGTGCTTTTTCAGTTCTCAGACAAGATCCAAAGATTTGTCTATTTTTCCAGGTTTTATCTTATTTTTACTGTACGGCCCGATGGAACCGCAAAATCTGCGAGATGACAAGTTTTGCTGATGAATAATGGGTCTGGTCTTCTGGCCTGGATCGAGTGATCCGTTTGTATCTCGATCCTAGAGAATTTTATTTTAGGACAGTTTCTGGCTGGTGCATATTCCATTTGTTCGTATGGTGAAACTTCAATTTCTTGGACAATTCCGAGTGGATCACCTTTCCCGCCCCGTCGTGACTGTTATTGTATTCTTTTTGTCCAGTTTGCTACATTCGTTTACTATGTGTTTCATCTCTGTCAACACACAGCTACTCTTTTGCGTATTATCAATCTTTTCTTTATTTTTTATTATTGCTAAGACCACTAAAATATAATCACTTTTTTTTTCAATTACCGAGAGTGGAGATGTGCTGACGTCCCATTTAAAAATCGCCTAATATACTTGGCCCATTGGTAGGGAAATCTTTAAAGGCAATTCGCCACGCGTCTTTTTTGAAATAGTAGGTTTGTCATTGCTGTCATTAATACTAGCATTCGTTGGAGAGGTCAGATTGGGTCAAGCTGGGTTCAGGCCTCCCACTTCTTATCTACCCAATCATTAAAAAAACTAACACAGCTATTCCTTTAACCAACTCAGGGTGGTAGGGGATGGGTGACCCTAACGTCAACTGGCCAAACGGATGTTTACTGACGTGTTTTTTTTCTTTTATTTTGTTTTTGCCTTAAGGAAGATTACTGGCGCGTTTTGTACAGTTAAGGTCGGGGATGTTTTATTTTTCGATTCGTGACACGCATGCTTTTTCATTAAGTGTATGGTTCAGTGGTAAGGAAATGCAGCTAAAAAATAGAGGTCATTCGTGATTTGTGGGTTTATTACTTTAAAGAGGTTTGAGTTGGAACAAAATTTAATGTCATTTTAATAACATTTTCTGGCAAAAACTTGGAAATCGGTCGGAAAATTAAAACGTATTACAGAGTGACCCAGAAAAACAGAACCAAATTATTTATTTATTTTCCCATTAAACTAACCCTAAACCATAACCCTTACCCTAAACCCCCCTAGTTAAAAATAGAGTTTTATTACAAAATGTGTGGGTTCCTTCCAAATCAGTCGGAAAATTTGGTGACCCAGAGGTCACCAAATTTTCCGACTGATTTGCAAGTTTTGCACATTTTCTTTGTTTAGAGTTTAAATTCGAATATTATCGGATATTCATAGCCAAAATCCTCAAGAAGATCAAGGCTGGATAGCGTAGAATACAGTCAACGACACTTACTGACTACCAGTTTCTCCCCTTTGTGATCATCAGACCAATACTTATGCGCCTTGGACTCTGTGTTTAAACTATCCAAATCTTGATCTACATCTATGTTGGCGATAGATCACACACATATATATATATATATATATATATATATATAATATATATATATATATATAATATATATATATATATATTTTTTCTATATTTATAAAGAAAGAGTGTTCTATAACAGCGATAGATCAATGTATGTATATATATATATATATATATATATATATATATATATGGGTGTGTGTGTGAAGAGAAAGTGGAAGCGAATCCGACAGTATGTAATATAATGAAAAATTGAAAAAACACAAGTTCATAAAAACGAGTAATATTTATTTCGCCTATGCTGCAGTGTTTCGATCTGTTTCAATAGATCTTCATCAGGGCTTTCGTTAACTTGAGGAAAAAATAAATTTATCACAGAGAATAAGAAAACTGTGAGAGAATTTTGCTTTGTCGGTCAGTCTATTTTTCATTCAACAATGTTTAAATAGACTGACCAACAAAGCAAAAGACTCTCACAGTTTTCTGTGATAAATTTATTTATCGAAACACTGCAGCATAGGCTAAATAAATATTACTCGTGTTTTTTCAATTTTTCATTATATATAATCAAAATAGGATAAAAATTGAGTTCGCGATTCTTGTTATTGATCCTCAGATTAGCTAGCTTTCAACGTGTCGAATACTAGCTCACCAGAGAATCAACAACATGAGTCGTGAGATTTATCCCCCCCCCCTTTTTAAAATATTCTAATGTTGTGCATAGAACAAGATTTTACTGATTAAAAACGCTTTTAACGTTATGAAGTCAACGGCGTTTGGTTGCTGGCATTTTCTCGTCTATGCGATTTTAAAAAGCGAAAAACTATCAGTAATCAAACGCTGTTGACTTCATGTTCACGTTAGCCTAACTTAAATATACAGGTTCAATCTACGATATTGAGTACTATCTGCTTATATTATATATAGCACTCTATATCTATTTATTTAGCCCCCTCTATCTATCTATCTATCTATCTATATATCTATCTATAATATATATATATATATATATATATATATATAATATTGGAAATTGGCATTAATTTTCTTCAAAGATTTGCATCGTTTTTTGTTTTGTTTTGGGGTTTTTTTTGTGGTGGGGGTGGTTATTGTGCATTCAGTAACTAGTTTTCAAAAAACAAGTACTAGGAATGTTTGCACTCGCCTAATACAAGCCAGAAATATATTCTGTACCTATTTATATAAGTTAACATGAATTTTTATTTTTTTAAGTAGATAGCCAGACAATCCCAAGACAAAGTATAGCTAACTGTTTTAAAGATGACTTGAATAACGGAAACAAATAACACATCTTTGCCGAAAAGACGAACAAAAAAAAATGTGAGGATAAAAAATGTATGTAGATATTTCTTCTTGGTAGAAAGTTTCCCCGGTCAAATGTGAGTTATAAGGAGAGAAAAGATCAATCACTTTTTTATTTCTTTGAAGAAAAAATAAAACGAGAAAAAATAAATGAAGAATTTTTCCGGTTGTTTAATGGAACGAAGAGAATTTGGACCCAAATGTTTTATAAGTGACTAGTGCGTGCCATATGTAAATACTAACATCTGGTAACATATAATATTCATGTTAAACTTTGTCTAGTCTGGCACAAGGCTAATATAACTTAATGACAAATATTGGCTTTAATATTTACTTAGCTTAGTACATCACATGGCCGAATGGAAGTGGGGAGAAAAGGGTTTGGAGAAGATTCTTTGACTACTTTTGTTTTCAAAATGACAAGAGCTCTAGTGCTGGCAAGCGTAGAGGTCAATGAAGTACTGAAATTTATCGGGAAGGGTGGCATGTTACATACGCCTAATGGAGGGTTAAGTTAAACCATCCTTACCGGTGAACATGACTAAAAGAGGTGTAGCAAGTTACATATATATAAAAACTTGACAAGACAGATTCCAGTTTCCCCTTGTGCTTTTTACTGTCGACGGGGCTTAGAATATGCTGCAAAGAGGTTAGCCCCCCCCTAGAAAAAGGAGAGAGCGACTAATTTTGGGGAAATGTGGAATTTATAAGACTACGAACATAAGTTACAAGTCGCAGATTACCCTCTCGGTGGAGCTTAGAATTCGTCAACTGCATCCTCTGTAGTGGGTAAGACTCTCTCCACCCAGGAGGATCATGGGTATGACATTAAATTTCATCTGGTGGTGAAGCCACAGTTCTACCATTGCTCCTAAATCTACTCTGACCTGTAGGGATTT
The DNA here is from genome assembly GCA_023376005.1 of Doryteuthis pealeii. Classification (NCBI taxonomy): domain Eukaryota; kingdom Metazoa; phylum Mollusca; class Cephalopoda; order Myopsida; family Loliginidae; genus Doryteuthis; species Doryteuthis pealeii. The sequence continues at coordinate 98,527,130 of CM042142.1, forward strand.
TAGTAATTAGGGTCCTATCTATGAGTCAAATAGATCTGTTAAAAATATTAGAATTAGATGGGAATACTTGAAACCAAAACATCATTTTTTATTAAATATAAATCTTTACTTGAAATTATATATGTATATAAGTTATTTGTATTGAGAATATTTACTTGAGGCTATAATTGTTTATAAATTACCATTAATTATTTGAAACCATATAATTTCTTTAAAAAAGACCGACTCAGCTATTGAATACCCCAGCAAGTGTCACTGGGCATAAAACCAACCAACAACCTGTTACTTATGTCATACACACATTATCTATCTGAGTCCATTTCTCTAAGTCGAGGAGGGCAAGACCATCCACTATGCTGTTGTCTCTAATTTTGTGGATCTTTACTTTATAACTAAAATTTTGACGTTACATTAAGTCAATTGCACTATTTATCATAATTTGTTTTAAATACAATAAGTCGGTCATACAGTAAATACAATAGGTTGGTCATATATATATATTTACCAACCCCTCCGCGCAAGCAAGATGTGACACAATGTCAATTTTTTAAGCGGAGTTTAACAGATTTGAATTCAGGGTTTTCCTTCTCCTAGACTGGTTACCTAGCCATGGTTAAAAAAAAACAATCCACCCTACTATAAGCCCATAGCCGGAGGGAGAGTAGATGGATTTATACCTTTCCCAAGGGTATTAACGCTATGTTAAATACAAACAACTTCGCCCAGGATTTGAACGGGTCCATTTCCTACGACCTAAACCATTACACTACACACCTCCAACATATAAGTTGGTCATATAAGAAATTTAAAAATATCTATTATTGATTTTGATTTAAGTTCGACTTAGAATGTTTAAAACGTCCAACGTGCCAAGCCTATACTAGATTTGAGCACACATATATATATATATATGGGACTGTTTGGGTGCGTTTTATGTGGCGGGGGTTGTTGGCGTCGGGCACAATTGAAGAATTAGTCTGGGTTTTTTTTTCTTTTTGCGAATAGAAAGGATTTCCTCCATAAAACATAAAAATAATGGGTTTTTCTTCTCTTTTATTGTATTAGGTTTCTGATTAGCTTTCCTCTCTTCTCTACCGCCCCTCACTCCACGTCTGTCTGATAGCAGTCCACCACTCTCTCTCTCTCTCTCTCTCTCTCTCTCTCTTCTCTCTCTCTCTCTCTCTCTCTCTCTCTCTCTCTCTCTCTTCTTCTTTTTTTCGCTGTTTTGGATTTTTTAATTCTCAGTATTTCCGGCTGACCTTTATTGAGGGTGTCACATGTATGTTTGAGATATATATATATATATATATATATATATATATATATATATATATGTATGTTATAGCAAGAAATAAAATAGACAAAGAAAATGTGGAGAGAAAGAGAAATCTGAATAGGAAAGTAGCGAAGAGACCGAAGTGATGAATTCCGGATAATTTCATATTTAGGGGATTCAAAATAACAGGTGTAGGACCCCCCACACAAACACTAATTATGCATATCAATATGATCTTCTATGTCTTTTGGTATCCCAGTATATATTGACAGATTAATATTAGTGGAAATATATCAATATTCATGCCTATCACACACGAAATTTTCAATGTTATATATATATATATGTGTGTGTGTGTGTGTGTGAGTGTATACAAATATGTGTGTGTATATACAAATATATATGTGTGTGTGTGTGGGGGGGTATATACAAGTGTGTGTATATACAAATATAGTGTGTGTGTATACAAATATATGTGTGTGTGAATATATATATATATATATATATATATATATATATATATATATATATAACATTTTTACTTGAAAGCACTTACAACGCATGTATCGCATCAAATTCGATACTTTTTTCTTATAGAAAATGAACTTGACAAGTGTAATCCCGGCAAAGGATCGCCCGGTGTGTAGAATATCGTACAGACTGTTTCGACTTTATTAAGTCTCATCAGTGATATATATATATATTAATATATATTGTTCGTGCGATATATGTACATATAGTACAATAATAGATATACAATGTAAGTGTGTGTGTATATATATATACATGAAGTGCCGGTTTATCTCAGTCAGTAGGGCGTCCGCCTCAAAAATACAAGGTTTCGAGTTCGATACCGACCCTCGCCAATTGACTAGCACAGCTTCTATGCATTAAAGTGCGAGCTTACGGTAGGTGTGACGCTCTACCTAAAACACAAAAACAGTCTCCCTGGTCTAACGCTAGCGAAAAGGGGATAGACTCCCACGCTGATACCGACAATAGGCCACCGATTTTACTTTATATGTATACTGAAATATATAGGCTTTCCAAAAATCTTTTACTTTTGTTTATTAAGTAATAGTAATAATAAAAAAACTTTGAACTTTATTGAATTGTGGTAGTATCTGCTGGTTTCCCATCTATGGTTAAAATATATCTGTTTGTGATAATATTTTAAGAGCCAATGAATTAATTGATATTGCAACTAAATACAAATGCTTACCTATTTTAAATGAAGCTGCATTTTCTTACCGTATATTATTGGAGATCCTAATTGTTAAACGGCCTTTGGCATACAATAATCTAACAAGCCATAAAACCAACGAACATATTCTTTGCCTACCTTTGAATATCTATTGTATGGAAATCTGTAGGCATTACCTTAGCTAAGCACAAACGAATTCCCTGCGCTAGTGAATAATCGCCATGACTAGTCAACGCTCTACGTCACGCGCCCATGTGAAAATATATGTCTATTGAATGTATATATATATATGTGTGTGTGTGTGTGGATACTTTTGTATATGCAGTCATCCGCTGCTGTCACATGACTTGCGTACGACAGTTGTTTCTGTGACTATTATGTTTTTTTGCACATGGGTGATAGATGTCGTGCGCTGATGTCAACAGCTAGAGTGGTAGTTTATTTCGGGACCTTTTCACAGAACAATTCTTCTTGTGCGGAAAATCTTTACCAGAAAGGGACAGCTTGTACAACGACTAAACGATTGACTAAAAATAAACACAAATAAATGAAACGCATAGAAATAAAGCCAAACAGTTTCTATGTGTTAACGTTGTGGGTCACAGTTGAAAAGTTGCTCCCCAGCGACGAGAGTGATGGACAAACACACACACTCATTTACTATTCGTTTCCCACGTTTATTAATGTGTTAAGGGTCGGTTTAGCCCAGCCCGAAGAGCATCGCCTAGGTATCGTAAGGTTTCGGGTTCGATACCGTCCTCGCCAACTGGCGCATGAGTAGCACAGATTAGGTAATCTGATCTGTGCAGTAATGTATGAAGCTGAAGGTAGTTGTGGTGCTCCACTCAACAAAATATCTCTCTCGGTTTAGTGATTGCGAAAAGGGGATAGACTCCCTCGTGTCCGACTGATACCGACAATAGGCCACTCCGCCTACTTACTAATTTTTATTAATGTATTATATATAAGTATTGAAATCTTTTTAACTTCTTTTTTTGCTATTTAGCAAATATCATTTAAAGAATCCCTCTTAAAAAGGAGTGGATATATTTATACATACATACATACATATATATATATATATATATATATATATATATATACAAACACACAAGGCACGTGGTGTAATGGTTATCGTCGTAGGAAATATATACGGCGTTCAATTCCTGGACGAGGCTGTTTGCATTTCACATTGCACTCATACCATTGGGAAAAGTATGCATCTATTCTCCCTCCAGCTTTGGGTATATAGTAGGGCAGACTGGGTCCTTTCACCTTGGTTAAGCGACTAATCTAAGAGAAGGAAAACTCTAAATTCAAAACTCCGCTTAATAAACTGAGTGTGCGTTGCATCCTACTCATATGGCGGGTTGGTGTATATATATATATATATATATATATATATATTATAGATCATTTATTGTCGCATGTACGGCAATAAACACTCGCCAACTTTCTAATGCCTTCAATATCAACATTTCATTGGTTCCCATATTTATTAATGTGTTAATATTCAGGCCTGTCGTCTCAGTGAGTTTCCAAACCGTCTTCATGGGAAGAAGGACGTTCCTACATCTTCAAATAAATTATTGAAGCACCTAAAAAGGAAGCGTTTAAAACGTCAAAAACCTAAAACATGCGCCGCTCTGTTGTACTCTAACTGTTCAAATCAAAACTCAAACTTTACCATGACTTGCTTTAATCTACAATAAGCTTTAACCCCATTCTTCTACTCGAAACGACGGTGGGTGACGTGAAGACATACGTAACAAATGGAATTCAGAAGTTTATAAATGTTGGAAAGAATTAAATCTATATTTTAGCTGTAATGTAATCTTTTAATTAATTCTACATTAATATAACAATAATGACTTCACTGAAGTGAAATTTAAAATATTACTGCCAAATGAGTTGAATGAAATCAAATCCTATCTACATTAAGGTGTTTAATTTCAAGTGGATATCTTGAGTTTAGGTTCCATTTTTACATTTATATTTTCAATTATTTGTGGGACCAAAAGTGTTTAATTGTTAGACATACGTCAGTGAGTTAATGTATGAAACGTGTTAAGGGATATAATCAGGTCGGAACATAATGCGGCGATTTCAACTACTTAAGCTTTTATATTTTTTTATGCAAATGCCTGTTTGTGGATGGTTGGTTGGATTTTACAGCATGTCAACTCTTAGGTTATCTTATGCCGAAGATGTTTTTTGTCTTATTCATTCTTGTTGGGTTTCGAATTTTTTTAACTCATTGTTTTTACTCATTTTTAAACTATTTAAACCATAGATTGGACCCTAACAGGTAGTACTACTTCGGGTCAGTGCGTAATGGCAATAAAGGGGTACTCCACACTCCCTAGAACTCTTTTAAAAATCTTAGTTGGTCTAAGATGTCTTTGCCAAACATTTTTGAAACCAGAAACATTTTCGAAAGATAAAACTCTTATATGTATTATTTAGATTTTCGGGCTTTTTTCCTTTTCTTTATTGTTATATACACAGCCTTCTTTGAACGTTGAACTCGGGAACCTTCTCGTCGTAATCGGGAGCCTTCAAGGATGTTCGAACCGAACATTTTATTCAATCCACCGGGTTAGACTGTTCTCATTCCGCTAACTATCGGGTACATATGTTAAGCTTTCTTAAGTATTCTGTTATCGCCCGTGATCAGAATTGAACCTGCAACCGACAGATGATAGTCACTTAGAACTGTATAAACTCAACTCTTATATTCGTTGTGCCATGTGTCCAACATCGACCGAAATATTGCGTATATAACAATAAAAATGAGGAAACAGTCCGAAAAATCCAAATACAAACTATCAATCCTCATCTCAAAAAAAAATCAGACAAATGTTAAAACGGTTATTTCCTATAAGTCTAACATAAACAAAGGGGAACCACTCTTAAATGATAAATTATTTATTTATTTTCCCATTAAACTATCACAAAACCCTAACCTTAACCTCTTCTTTTTTCCTAGTAGATCAATAAATAATAATTATCAGTCAGAGTGGTTCCCCTTTGTTTATGTTAGATTTATAGGAATCCGATAAAACTCTTAATATCAATATTTAAAAACATATGATAGCTGACAGTCATGGGCGCTTTTTAAGAAGAAATCAGACAAAGGAAGAAACTTGAAGTCACAGTTATTGAGAACATTTCTGTAGAATACTGTCTCTAAGTAAATCAATTTTGTGGGCGTCAACCGTCTGTCTCTGTGTGTTTTTAAAGATGACTGTCGGTGTCTGAATATGGTAAGTATCTGGCATTCGTGCTCACGCTGTGGGTAAACCGTTTTTTTGTTTTGTTTCTTTCTTGTTTTTTTTACTGGGGAGGGGGCTTTTTTATACGTGAATCTGTGACTTTTTTCTGTATTGTGACAGCGTGTATGTGTAAATCAAATCTTTCCACGTACCTCACCCAGTGTCTGAAGAGACTTGGGCTTGTTTTTTTTTTTTGTTTTTTTTTTTTTGTTTTTTTTTTCTTCTCACGTCGCTTAATCACTGACATAGGATGTGACACAAGGTGATTTTTTAAGCGAGATTTAACAGGTTTTGAATTTAGTTTTCTTTCCTATATTGGTTTCCATACAAAGGCTAAAGAGCCCAGACTCCCCTATCACTTACCCATGTCTGAAAAGAGAATAGTTGGATGCATACCTTTCCAAGAGTATTAGCGCTATGGAAAAATGCAAACAGCTTCGTCCAGGATTTGAACTCTGGTTGCCGTCTCCATTTCCAACGACGAATACCATTACACATGAGCTCTCTCTCTCTTCTCTCTCTCTCTCTCTCTCTCTCTCTCTCTCTCTCTCTCTCTCTCTCTCTCTCTCTCTCTAATGAAGAATTAATTTACTCAGATTTTTTGTTTTCTATACTCAAAACTTATTTATTGCATGATCGCTTGATGAAGACGCTGTATATAAGAAACGAATTCGTTCTCAAGTTGTTTACAGTAACTGCAGTTACTAAGTGGTCACCCCTATAAGTGTGGAACAGACTAATGGCTTAACTTCAGTGATTTGATGGGAACCGGTGTCATCAACCTGACTTGGTCATACGTCTAAGTTCTTGGCCTTTTGTTTACTAAATTTATGCAAATTCAGTCAATGTACTTTAAGCTCCACTGACAGGGCTGTCACTCGACGGAAGTCGCCCAGTGATAAAGAGATAGAAATCTGAATTCTCATCGTACAAGTTTTTAAACAACAATAATTAAAAGTAAATTTTTATATCACACCCATTTTAAACGATGTTAAGTCTTTCAACATCGCTCAGATTTGAAGCAGTTTTGATAATACTAAAAATATAATAAGCTAAATATAGAGGACCGTTTACTTTAATTATAATCACTATCAGTTCTTAAAAGTTTGGTTTTGTATCTCTAACAAATTAAGTTTTTTTTTCAGTTTTATTTCGTAAGTAATCGCATGCAATGCCCTCTCTCTCTCCTCCTCTCTCTCTCCTCCCTCTCTCTTCTCTCCCTCCCTCCCTCTCTCCCTCCTTCTCCCTCCCTCTCTCTCTCACCCCTCCTCTCTCTTCGCTCCCCTCTTCTCTCCTCCTCTCTCTTTCTTCTCCTCCCTCTCTCTCTCTCTCTCTCCCTCTCTTCCTCCCTCTCTCTCTCCTCTCCTCTCTCCCCCTCCTCTCTCTCTCCCCCTCTCTCTCCCCTCCCTCTCTCTTCTCCCCTCCTCTCTCTCTCCCCCCTCTCTCTCTGCATTGAATAATGGTAAACATAACGCGTGCTTTCCCCCGCTGTTTAGTTTCTTATGGTAAACTTTAAAATATAATTAACTCCATTACAACACGCGCATGGCGCCCACACAGATGTGTGTGTGTGTTTACCAACCCCTCTACATGAACAGGATATGACACAAGGTGATTTTTTAAGCGGTGTTTAACAGGTCTCAATTCAGTTTTCCGTGTCTTAGACCGGTTGCCATACCAAGATTAAAATGCCCTGACTGCCCTACTATTTCCTCATAGCTGGATGGAGAATAATTGGATACATACCAAAGGCGTTAGAGCGAGGTGAGATGTAAACAGCCTTCTACAGGATTTGAACTCGTGTCAACGTGTCGGTTTCCTGGTGTTGAAACCTAGACGCAGCTAAAGAAATGCAGTCAACTTTTCAATTTCTGGAATCCGACATATTCTGAGGCATTTTTATCTATTTTGTTTTTATTATAGACTGGGGGAATTTTCAGTATTTTATTGTCAAACTAAGTAGAATAATAGAATATGAGTCTGTGAAAACAGCTTACAAGAAATTTGAGAAGCGCTAAGAAAATATGAAATATTAAGATAACTTAATGTAAAATGTCCCAACCATTATCAAATAAATAAACAAAAAATCAAATTCTTCATTAATCTTCTGTCAATTTGTTTTACTTTGGTGAAATTAAAATATTGGTGCGTCCGTTTTCTTGAAAAATGCTTATTAAAAAATAATCGTGACTTTCGGCCTTTTCTTTATAAATAAAATCTTCTGCAAAATATGCATGCTACTTAATTATTATTAGTAAAAATATGCACCCACCGGGTACAAATATTTAAATTTTAATGTTATGAAATGAATTGTATTAAATTAGAAAGACTAATAAAACTAAATAAGAATGCAGATAAAATGATTTCTGAGAAATAATTTTATCTGCATTCTGCATTAATAATTTAGTTTTATTTAGGAGTTAACTTGATGTTACTGAACATTAATCGTCTAAACGCCTCCGATTTTGAATTAACAACACACGGATTCAAAATCAATCCCCACAGTAACCATTTAAAAATCGACGATACCTATCAATATACAACACAGTCTGTTGGCTGCTGAAACGGCCAAGTCAACTCCACATTAACGAGTTCTTTTCTCCTTGTTAACTACAACAAGGTCTCTCGTCTTCATGCCAAGATTAGATAATTCGTTTTTATCTGTGTACCAAATAATCAGTATTATTGATGTTGTCGTTAGTGATTATAATTATGATTCGTGCATTTTAGTTTTTCACACTAGGTATGGTTGTTACCCCAAGATATAGTGACAGCAAATCTTTAGTAACTTTTTTCATTAAGTTTGCAGACCCCAGAACAGCTCTGAAGTGAACAACATTTCTTTCTAATTCACCCCGTCTTGATAATAGTGTGTTAAATACACCCCCAGGTGCGCTATTATTTAAACAACACTAGAATTCATGTTCCCCAGCTTTCTCAAATTTCCAGGCGAGGTCTTATCTTTCTGATTCTTCACTTTGTGCCGTCTTCAACTTGTACCCTACTTGTACACGTTCATGATCATAAAGGCCCTCTCTTCCTTGTTCAACTATCAGCTTCTACGTTCTTGATTAGATGTTGTCGTCAATCTGGAAGTTATAACTCCAGAGTACTCCCCCCCCGCCCGTTTTATAATTATTAGTAGCAATAACAGCATTTCTCTTTGTTTAATATGCAAAACATCTGCCAGTATTTTTAATTTTAGCCTCGGCCCCTCGCTCCTCTTTGTTAGTATATGAGTGCGCGTGTCGCCAGGAAAAAAGCAATTAGTGTTTCTAATTAGGGATAGCAATGGGGGGTTATTTGTATGAGACGAATGAATGTCTATGCATTAGGGTTTACTGTCTCCCCTACTAAATCTTTTCTTTCGTTTTTCCTTTTTAAATCCCTTTGCTATGTAGTTTCAAAATCCAATGGTCAGGGATCGCATACAGACTGCACTTTTTACAGAATGAGTGTAAGTGCTCTTGTTTCTTAAGGTGTTACTGCTAAGTTCAATCTCGAGTGCCTCACTAATAAAGTTTTGAGTAAAAAATGAGACCATATGACCTTTATGCACCCCTTTTGCGATCTCGATTCATAAGTACATTTTTTTTCATTTACACCGTCAACATCCGGTTGTTTGTTAGGGTTAAGGTTAGGGGTTAGTTTTATAATTTAAAAAAAAAACCTCTAAAAATCGTCTGTTAACAAACAACCGGATGTTGATGGTGTAAATTAAAAAAAAATGTACTTATGAATCGAGATCGCAAAAGGGGTCTAAAGGTCATATGGTCCAAAAAATGACTTAAATAATGAAAAAGTTAATGAATAAAAAATGACTTAAATAATGGCATGTCAATCTGCTTAGGGTTATTTTATACTTACGGTTAGGGAATCACGTTAATTGTACATTCATATTTACATTGGAGGTTCCTCGGAACATAGTAAGCGAGTTCAAACTTCAGTCGTGCTATTAAGTTTACTTTCGGACTCATACCTTTTAGGAAGGGTATGAACCCCTCACCCTCCTAGCTATATGCTAAATAGTGCCCCTACTGTTCTTCTACAAGGATTGTTTTGAAATTAAATAACCCATGGAGGTTGATATGCTATTAAACATTTTTGGTAGTTGTTTCTTAAGAATTTCTTTTGTACACAGTCCTATTAAGTAAGAATAATATTCAAACATATCTATTTGGCCCATAAAGAGACCCTAACAGGTACTATCACTTTGGTTTAGAGTGAACCTGTAATGACAATGAAGAGGTACTCGGCACTCTTCATATCTCCAGCACTGGAGCCTCGCCATTTGACGCAGTTTAGTATCATACCCAGGACACCTCTTTTGGGGAGTCTTACCCCTCTGCAGAGGATAGTTATAATCTGCTTCACTGGGCTTCATAACACAGTCCGACTGTTTCACGTCCACATAAGTCAAGCTGCTATAGTCTTGCTCATAATAAATACACACATCAAAGCTTTTAAAGCTCTTCAAATCTCATTTCGGGGTTCTAACCATTGAACCATACAAATTTTTAAGTACTTATCTAATTATAGCCATGTTTTTCAACTGCTAACATCTATCTCAAGCACTTTCAAAAGAACTTTTTAAAGACTATCTTTTGTGAGTCAACTGTTTGTTTCGCTATCAAACTCTAGCAACGGGGTTTCATTTTTTGGTCATGAATTTTAAGATTTTCATCATTGAAAAGTTAACACCCATCACGAATGACTAATTTGCTAGTCTTCAACTGAAAGTTAAACACAGCAAAAGCAATAGATATATAATGATTTAATCCAGCATTTCGGCTGATATATCGGTGTTTTTTCGCATCATCGTCGTAACACTTTAAAAATGGGACTTGTTGCAGTGCCTGTTTGTCCGACTCCTCAATCAACCCTTGGTAATTGAATGATAGAACCGTTAAATCTCTTACAGACATGTTAAGATCGTAATCATCAAGATACATAGTTCTTTTTGCGTATTTGTAAAAAAAAAAATTAAAAATCGGCCTCTGGTTTTTATTATACATTTTGTATTGTTTAAAACAGACATCTTGAAAATATCAGCTTCGCACACATGTCACTGCAAGTAGCAGCATTGTAAAACAAGTCACGTGATAGGGTCATTAATAATTAAGAAAGAAGAAG
>CM042142.1:98540517-98765517 GCA_023376005.1 Doryteuthis pealeii
CGTCGTAAAAAAAGGACCCGTCGGCCCGAGTTCAAATCCTGGATGAAGTTGTTTGCATTTCATATAACGCTAATACCCTTGGCAAAGGTATGCATCCGTCTAATTTTTCTCCAGCTATGGGTAAATTGTAGAGCAGACTGATCTCTTTTAGCAATTAAAGATAATTTAACCAGAAAATGGTTTTGACTCACCAAATGGATATGCTACACCACCAGAGCATTGCTTCTCTAGTGGCATATCAACTACTTTTAAAACTTGAAAAAAAGATCTTCTAAAAAAACGACCTACGGTTGAAACTAGTTGAGGACAATGAAAGAATGACACAAATAATATCCCTTTATGAGCTTTGTATATCTTATAGTTTCTACAGTTTTTAATCAAACGTCTATTAAAAAGGACTACTATCTATCTTATATATATAATGTAAGTTTTAAAGTCAGAAGTTGAAAGTTTTCAATTTTAAAGACTACATTAAAATGCATTGACTACTAACAAGGCCAGAGCCCAGACATTTTTACTACGTTTGCAAAATCTAAGATTAAAACTTTAAGTTAACATCTTAGGTCAAATTTAATTGATATAGCCTACTTAAAATAATTGAAAAACTTTACTAACATTATATAACTTTTTTTAAAAGAAAACATTGGGATATCGGGTTCTAAACTGATTATGTAATTATTTTAATTGTTTTTACTAAACTGTGTAAGGCTGTATTTGATAATTTAAGAGATCGTAGTTTCTCCACGCCGGTTCTTTTTATTTAAGTATATTTAAAATGATATATGACTTTTAAACACCTTCAGATAAAGCACTAGTTTCGTAATGAAACTCATTACTTATTGTAAATATAATTCGGCTGAAAATCGTCATTTTAAGCCAGAATTGGAAAAATAAATTGGATACTTGTTCAAATTCATTTATTACTTCCCATTCTTGATTAATGCTGTCAGTTTGAATATATGTTAGAAGATAACTAGAATTAAATCTTGTAAGTATTGCTTAATTAAAAACATTTAGCCATTGAATTAAACTGTGAATTTAATTAAAATGTGAATTTAATTTATTTTTCGTTGATTACTTTTGGTTTTCAGAACCCAAAGACAATGAATGTTGATATCTCACACTCACACACACACACACACACATATATATATATGTTTGCTCATGCATTCATCGAGATAATTGTCACTGACAAAGAGGAAATGATTTCAGTTCGTTTTTTATACGAAATAAGAAGTTGCATATAATTTTGTGTCACCATTTAACATCCATAATATCTTTGATAGTCTGAAAACAATCAAGTTATTTTTCTCCGATAACCCATGCATAGGTTCAGGTGAGAACTCTGAACTTAATCTGCAATGTGTCTGTTTAATATTAGGATGGGTGACCATTTAATAACAGCAGGTATTTTAAGCAATTTATGGCCTATGTTCTAGAATAATTAAAGGTTAAAAAATAACAACAGGTTCTGCGATGTTTTTTTAATCATGAGTTCCCCAGGACAAAAAAAGACCAAAACGAAATTATAGAAAATAAAGAAAAATATAACGATAGAAAGAAATAGAGGGTCTTAAGAAAGTTAAATTATATACGAGAGTTGGTTGAAAAGTTCATAGGCTGACCAAGATACACTAATGGAAAGTGATGTTAATCCTTATTGTGGTTCACATTCTTCTTCCATCCTCAAGAGACCCAATATGAAAATTATTTATTATTATCTAGTATTATCACTGATTATTACACTCACACATATTTGACAAACACGTGTTGCGTGTCTAGAATTACTGATAAATGAATGTGTTTATTTTGTACATATCTATGAAGAAATCATTTCCCTTTATAAAATTCAATCGTAATCATTTGTCGGATATGTTTTTTAGTCACTTAGCTGGTTCAATGCAAAACTGCCGCAGTCGTCGTGAAAGGCCGATTAGATGCTTAATCAAAAGCTCAGAATCTTGGCGTCACTAAACAGTCTGGTCCTTGATATTGGCACCTTTGCTATATTTTATCCTTTATAATAATGATATTATTTACCTGAATTTCTCGCTTAGCTTAAAGCTGTTTATAAATATCCAATAATAGTTTATTTACTCTCTTGTATATCCTTGGCCTAGGAGAGGTATATTTCCCGTGGCGCCAGTCATCTGTCTTTGAAAATTCAGTTTTCTAGAATATACTTACTTTCTACTTTAACAGCCATTTGTGGAAATGTTTTATTGCTATTCAATTGCATCTTTTATTTTTAGTTTTTTAGGGGAAAAAAGGCGGCAGTTTTGTTTTTAATTAAGTTGATGATTAAGTGTCTGTATGTAACTTTTATTTAATACTTATTTTACAAGTTTAAGCTTTTTTTTAATATAATTATTTTATTAGGTATTACAAAGCAAAGAATAAGTTAGATCCGAAATTTCTTTGTTAAATAAAAATGAGTTCTTACGATTAAAATGAAATTTAATTTTTAAAACGAGAATGCAGCCACGTGTGAACAATGAATAGAATTTATTGTAAATTTTCTTTTTTTGTTCATTAAGAAGAATAGAAAAGCCAAGAAAGAGGCAAATTGAAAGAAATAATGCAAACGGAGGCTTTGTACACGTTTAAAATTGGTGAAAGGAAAGTCAAACTGGCTGAAATTTTATGCAAGTTATTGTTTGCTTAATATAAATCAATAAGAAAACTAATTGAAGAAACACATAGAATACATAAATTGAAGAAAAAGAAAGTTAATTTGGCGTATTTTTACACGAGAACCTTATTTCAAAAGAAGTATTCTTTGATAACTAAAAATAGAACTTAAAATATTTCGAAAAGATGAAAACAAATTTAAGAACCACGTTATTATTCAATTGCTTTTCCATTCTAATAATTACTTAGAAAAATTTTAATGATCTTCTTTTAAAGATTTATTTAAAAATATTAGAATAAAAAAAGTATTAATTTTATGTTGTCAGTTAATTTTTGTAGAATTTGTATAGTTATGTAAAATCTGTAAGAAAATGTTATTGCTCTTAAATTTGATATGTTTGATAGAAACATTTTCTTTGAGAATAGACAGCAGATTTTAAAAGATAATTTTGATTTGAAATTTTGTACAGATTTTTGCTTTTCAAAATAGGTCCGCCGATTTAAGTTGTTTTGAATGTTAAACTTTTTTTATGAAAAATGGATTATTGATCATAGAATTGCAGATTTTACAAATAATTTTGCAATAAAAAATTAAAGTGAATAAAAAATTAAAGAGAATAAACAATAGATTTTTAAAAATAATTCTACAATTAGAATTGTGTACTGGACTTCACTTTTCAAAATACGTTCGCTGATTTAAGTTGTTTTGAATTCTAAATAATTCAAATATTATAAAACAGTTTATTAGAGAATAGACAGAGAAATTGTCTGTAATGTCCTTTTTATGTGTGCTATGCTAGTAAAAAAAAAAGTCATTGCCATTAGTTTGAAGTAGTTACAAATTTCTCACCATTGTCAGAGAAAAAGCCATAATTATGAGTGCTGATTTTCAAGGCAAGCAAGACTTCATTTGCTAGATTATCATAACATAATATTCAGTACCGAATTCCCCACCACCGTTTTGGGTATATGCCAGTCATCTGGACCTTTAGCTGACACCATTAGGGTAACTAGGCAAAACATGTTTGCGTGAATACACATACAATTCATTCTCGATTAAACTATAACAGTTGAATGGTGTCTTGTCTTTTTGTTTATTATTTTTTCACAGAGTAAAATATTTATTACTCTTTTTTTTTCTTTTTATTCTTTTTTATGTCACTTTTTAGCCTATTCATCCCTCTATTGTTAACTTCAGAATAAAACAGTAATTTAAAAAAGGACACGACATTGTATCTTACACCGTAAGAACTCATCAATGCATCCCATCGTAGTTTAATGGTTAGCAAAGTAGTCTCGCAGATACATTACAACTGAATAATTCGTTCGATCCTCGCTGCATGCCCCATACCTGCGACCTCATGTCAAATACAACCCGTGGCGAACGGGTTAAGTAAATATCTACCTAAGGAGCTCATCTTTTATCGACAATGCTTTGAACTGTCAGAGATATTATGGTGATGTAGATGCCTTGATTGTCGATGTCTGCCACTGTCCGTTTATTTTGACTTATTTTACTCTGTATTTTCAATAATCTAGTTTTTTGGCTTTATTTGTTTAACAGCATATCAATTTCTTATCGGTTATTTAATGTCGAAATTTCATACAAATAATCTACATCCAGTTATATGGTTTCAACTATTCCTAATACTAATAAAGTACCTATTCTTATAAAATGATGACTATTTGTTTGCACACAGTTATATGGTTTCAAGTATTCCAATCTAATACCAATTTTCAAACGCAACTACTTAATCTATAGCTGATAGTCTAGCAGGTACTAATATTACAGCTCAGTAGCAACAAAGACGTATTCTACTCTCCTCGGAGCTCGAGAACTGAAACCCCAGTTTAGTGTTATAATCAGGACATTTTTTAAAGAAGTACCCTTCTGTAGGGAAAACAGCTGGTGTATTCAAAGCTACCCCAGCAGTACCTGTTAGGGCTCTATTTATTATATTTTAAAATCTGACATGTCTGCGTAGAGGAAGGTCTTATGAATGCAGACCAATCAAAATTACATGCTATTATTTTAGTTGTTTTGGGGTTTTTTTTTTTTTTTTAGATCCCTGTGGTTCAGATGTTCCAAATTTTCTTGAGAGATCACAATTTGGATTATTTTTTTACATGCCTTCTCAAAATAATCTACCTGAAAAAAAAAACACTTTATTTAATCTATCTTTCTATCTTTTGCAGGGTATGGTGGTCAATGGCTTCGTGAATGTAGTCATTTCAAACATCGAACGTCGATACGATTTATCGAGTACTGAATCAGGGACCATCGCCAGTTGCTACGACATTGCTTCAGTTTTGTGTCTCATTCCAATCAGTTACTTTGGCGGTCTGGGACGGAAACCTCGCTACCTGGGCATCGGTGTCCTAGTGATAGGAATCGGTTCCTTCGTGTTTGGCCTACCGCATTTCTTGAGCGGCAAATACGACTACGTTACTACGCACAATGTTTGTACTGGGAATCCTGTCAACGGCAGTAGCTTATTAAAGTGTACACCGGAAACATCGATCAATAGTTTATCCCAATATAAATATATGTTCTTCTTCGGCCAACTCCTCCATGGAGCAGGAGCATCGCCGCTTTATACTCTTGGGGTTACCTACCTCGACGAGAACCTCTCGGTTCGGACGTCTCCTGTCTACATAGGTAAGTTTTGTATTCTTTTCTTTTTCTACTGTTAATGTTTCTAATAAAGTGGTACCTTGATTTACGAGTTTAATTCGTTCCACTCGTAACTCAATTACCTCGTATATCAAATCAATTTTCCCCATTGAAATAAACTGAAATGCCATTAATCCGTTCTAGAGTGAGCTCGTGGCTCAAAACCTCGTAAGTCAAACTACCACTGTATAGTGTTGTTGTAATCAGTATTCTCAAGACTATTCTAGAATGTTACCGAGTACGACATACATCTGAAAAAGACCGGAGATCTAAACAGCCGAATTGTTATGACCTATAACGATAATAGTCCGAGTAACTCGGTGTATAATAATCCTAATTCCTGATCTCGAAAATTCGGATAAAATTCAAGATCAACTTTCCTTTTCCACCACGCACATTTCTTTTATTGTAATAACACTCTTCTCATAACTTCGGACAGATCACCAATGTTCATCGCTCACATTGCAAATAGTTCTCTACATCTTTCCACTACAACCCTCAAAACAGTGAACCCTTACTCCTCGGCAAAATGGGATGTGACTCAGTTTATATATTTGTTTTGCATGTTTTGCTCTATGAGAAATATACAAAGTATTTTTTAATGACAATCTTCTCATATATTCAGACAGATCTCCAAAGGACAAGGTTTATTATTTTCCAAGTTTTGTTTTGCACAAGACTAGAAATTTGGAGCCCTAATGGTTTGCTAATCTAGCACTCTAATTATTATATGACGTGATGCTAAGGCTTATATGGTAAATAATTTCTCAGTCAATTTCTTTCTTCAGTATCGGCTACCGTATCCAAGTGTTTGTTATATATATATATAAATACCTCATCAACATCAGGTTGCGCTGATATCACGAATTCCCATGACTCTCTCCCGCCACCCGTCACGATCAGTCATCACTCCTGGAAGATCCTCCACACGACATCCAGCACCCATACAGAACTGATCTATGTATGTTTTTTTTCTGGCTGGTCAACACTAGTGTGGCCATGTGTGGGTATCCAAAGGAGAAAGTCACTTATGAGTTCGTGCTTACTTGTCCAACATATCTTGTTCGTGAAAAGAAAATAATGATTGCAATAGAACGCTGAAAGTATAAGTGGTTAGGATTATTATCAAACATTTACTAATAAATCAAATTTAATCACAGAATAACCCATGAGGAGTTTATATGCCGTTAAGTAAAGTTTTTTTTTTTTTTTGGGGGGGGGGTAAAAATGCCTATAGTTATTCATCCAACCATTCTCTATCCAGTTAAGGATAGATAGTAGGGCAGACTGGTCTCTTTAACCTTTTTTAGGAAATCAATCCAGGAGAAGAAAAACTGAATTCAAACCTGTTAAACTATGCTCTAGAAATTGACAATGTATCGCATCCTGCTTGTGCGGAGGGGTTGGTAAATACACATAGGTCAAACTTTGTATAGGCAGATATTGAAGACCCAAGTCTTCAGGCAAATAATTAGTATCGACTTATACACGAGTAATTGATTTTAAAAGGCTGAAATTCAAACCTAATACGAAGGACTAGAAGAAATTCATGGCTTTAGAAATTGATTCCATTAATGAATGATTTGCTGAAATCCAAGGTAGACCCCTACACGAGTAATAATTTTGTAAGTTTGAAATTCTAACATGATGCCTTTAGAAGCAACGATTGGCTTCAAAAATACATTTCATAAATTGACCGGAAATCAATGATCGACATATACATGAGTATATACAAAGAGCTGTTTGTTAGAGATCCCAATGTCTAGAAGAAACACTCTTATGATTCTCGGCACAAAGTGAGAGCTAAATTTGCTTCGTTGCAATTGAAAAACTTACAACAAAGCTATCTTGTTTAGAGCTTAGGTGACAGAATATTTTCTAGTGAATTTGCAATGGTGTTGATATGTGATAACGACGATCGTGCTAAATGCTTGACAGGTGAGATGACTTATAATTAAGGAACGCCTTTTTAATTTACTTTCAAAAAAAGTTCTGACGACAGAAGTGTCGACTCCAAGAATCGTTTGAATTTTGAGAGCACTTTTTATATATTTTCTCTAACCACTAAGAAAACAGAAACGTCAAATAGAAAAAAAAACAAATTAATGCATAAACATTCAGTCCGTTTGGTGTTTGAGTTCATGTACTTCAACTTCAATATTAATTGTCGCAAGATTATACTAAGTACGTGCAAAAGTTGAACACAAAAATGTGATTTTTATCTGTGTATTCACTCTCTAGATTTCAAAAAAAGTACTGGGTGTACATCTCTCTCTCTCTCCCTCTCTCTCTCTCTCTCTCTCTCTCTCTCTCTCTCTCTCTCTCTCTCTCTCTACATATAAGAGAGAGAAGGGAGAGATCTTAGGATGGACAAGTGTCTGATGATCGTATAAGCGAGAAATTGACAGTCACCAAGCGTCGTTGACTAATAGGTACTACCACACCGAGTGAACCTGGAAGTAATAGCAATGAAGGGGTACTCCACTCTCTCCAAATCTGGAGCTTCACCATCAGATGGAGTTTAGTGCCATACTCAGAAAAAGAGTGCAGTTTAATGAAATATTCAGAATACTGCTTTTGGGGTGGGCATCTTACTCCACTGCAGGGAATACATTCCAGCCCCATAGACAGGATAGACTTAGATTGCCTAATATCTTGTTTTGACAAAACAACCGATCAATAAATTCGAAATGATTCGATATTGAGTCTAATGCCCGCCGATGGTGGACTTTAAGCAAATCTTATTATAATGGAAATTGCATATTTGTCTGTCTGTAACCGAAACTATATTACTACATAAGTCACAATTCCCTTAGTTATTTATGCCATATTCTCCATGATTTTATTCTTATTTAAACCTTAATTATTAATAAAATCGTTTTACGTTATCAGTACTTTTGATCATATCTACATGCAATTTTATTTATATATACAAAAAAATAGTGATTTACAGTGTGAACGGAAAGGCTAATTTGTATATTGATATTTAAAAAATTGATTGTGATAAATATTTGCTTAGAATTATTGAATTCTAATTGTTTGGTTTTATTTTAATGAATATGAGGAAATATATCTGAGATAAATCTTAAAAGAAATCCATTAACAAGAAGAAATAACTGTAATTTTATTATTTGCTTCCTATTTTAAATGAATAGTTAAATTATAAATATTTAGCAATGAAAGACGGGAATGATGGAAGAGTAAGTTTCAGTTGTTCTATTTTTTTATTATATCCCCCTCCTGCATTCTTATCTAGTTTCCTTAGCCTTTTAATTTAATATATTTTAGTACATTAAAACTTAAATACTTGCACCCGGAGGGTGGATATATTTGCTAGTTCATATAATGTTGATTCTTTTGATAATTGTAACAGTCGATCCGACCAGATTTATATGAGAACTAGCAGCGCTACCCAGCGTCACCTGGGTAGAGGGAATGTTTTAAGTTAGTCCCGTAGATCTATTATTACTGAATTGTGAATTGAATCCTCGTGGGATAGCCTATTTAAATCCCTATGTAAAAAAGAGACCTTGCATTGATCCAGCTACTTTGAAAATAAATGTTAATGTCTACTATCTAAAATATTAAATGAAAAAAAAATCCATGCTGTTATCATTTAAATTTTATTTTTTAATTATATTCACGAATATAAATAAAATATCTATTATTTTTGCTCAAAAAATGAAGCCTTGGTGATATCTAGTGTGTATATATATTTACTTTGTCGTTAATTGTTTTATTTTCGAAGTTTCCTCCGGACATACATATACACACAACTGCCCTTTATATATGTATAGATAGATTACATTCGGACATACATGCACACAACTGCCCTTTATATATGTATAGATTTAGACAATTACCAATGGTTTCGATGTTTCTTCTAATGTCTCACTTCAGAGAAATAGTTTAAGGCCAAATGAAGTATTCAAGACATTAACTGAAAATCTACTTTTTTGCATTGTTCACTGTTGGAATGTTTGTGCTTCACTTCAAAGAAATAGCAGAGAATATTATCTTTGAACAGGCAACATTTCTGGCTGCAAAGAATATCTTCTGTTTATTTTACATTTTTTCTTAGTTTTATTTATCATTTTTTTAATAAAGAAAACCGGCGAAACTGATAGCCAGATAAATATTGTCTTACCCCAAAACGCTGGTATAGATTACGAGAAGTTTTTTTCTTAACATTAGCTGGCATCAAGTTGTCTGGATTTTGAGATGTTTTTATTGATAGTCAATTGGCTGACGTCAAGAGGTATGCACGCCATTGAGATCGAAGAATTGATAAGACTGTTGCGAGAAACGTACTTGTAAATACTAACACGTTTCTTCAATGATGTGTCTCAAAAGACTTCCAGCTTTCTAAATGTTTATTCAATATGCTTATTATAAAAGAATGTCAAGCTTTCTCAGTGAACTCTAGAAAGTCGTTTGAAGCTAGCCGTACTACTGTTGTGGTTCGATCATCGCTGAGTACCTTACAGTAGTGTCCTTATTTCAGACTAAGCTCAGTATTGTAACGTGATATGAAGAAGGGTCAAAAATAATAACCGACAACTCGCATATCCATAACTACTGAAGAGCGAGTTCGATCCTCACTGGATGTCCCATACTTGCGATCTTGTGTCACATCCTATCCGTGACGAACGGGTTGGCTAAATACCTTTGCTTGGCAAAGGTATTTAACTATTTAAACTATTTAAATAGCTTTACCGTCCTATCATGGTGTAATTGTTAGCAAGCTAGTCTCACATATCCATTACTACTGAATAGCGAGTTCGATCCTCGTTGGATGCTCCTTAGTTGTGAATTTGTATCATGTCCTATTCATGCCGAATTGGTTGGGTAAATACCTACATAGTTTTTGGTGATGTAAACTCACCAGCGATTTTTAAAGACAAAGCGATGATAATTTTATTGGGACCAACATTTTCTCTTCAACAAAGAAATTATCGTGATCATTTAGCGATATTGTTGGATGCTGTTTTCCATGATATATAATTTTAAACTAAAACATAGTTGAAACGGTGCTTCCAGGTTTTATATAATCTTTATTAAAACACTATCGTACGAAATCCTAATGTTTTCCCTCGTAGGTATAAGAAAATGCATTTATAAAAACAAATATAAAGTTGACTGTTTATGGATTCACTCATATTTCTATCTCCACTTTGTTTCTTGGGCTATTGAAAATGATAGGGATAGTTTGATTCATCCCTTTACCAAGTCTCTCTCTCTCTCTCTCTCTCTCTCTCTCTATATATATATATATATATATATATATATATATATATATATATATATATATATATATATACTTCCGCACGAGTAAGGTGACACAAGGTTAGTTTGTTAAGCAAAGTTAAACATGTTTGAATTCAAAGTTTCCTTATCCTAGACTGGTTGCCTAACCAGGGAAAAGGGCCTAGTCCGCCATACTATTTACTTATAGATGGAGTTCTATCTTCGTTGGGTGCCCCATACTTTCGACTTTGTGTCACATCCTACCCGGGGCAATTTTAAATACAATCCGATAATAATTTTATTGGGGCCAACATTTTCTCTTCAACAAAAAAAATTAATGCAATCATTTAACGAATACCATTTGTTAAATGCAGTTTTGCTTCATAAATAATTTCAAACTAAAACTATTGTTATTGTGAAGGGGAATACAAAATACTTAACAGAAGCTCTTTAAAAATTCATTCAAAATCACTGTCGTAGATCACAAAATGAAAATTGAAATTACCATCAATAAATTATTGGATCAATTTACCATTGCCTTCAGAGAAAGACAGACAAATAAAGAAACTGGAATAGATCAACAAACCCTCGCTCGCTGGATAGAACAAATTGAGATCGATAAATACTAGTAAAATTATTGTTTTGTAATTTACTACCCGGTTATGATACACCATAGTTTGAAGCATTTTCATGATTTCTTTTCTTTTTTTTTTTTCTTTTTTTTTTTTTTTTACTTCTCGAAAAATTAAGAATTTTTGTTTCCAGTTAGTAAATTACAAAACAATAATTTTCATTAAATTCAAATTTCGCCTATGGAATCTGTGTGATATATAAACATGTCTTTTGCACTTACTTATGAAGAACTTTGAAGAGTTGCACAAATCGATTGATGTTTATTAAATCATATCATTTAATCAGTAAAAATCAAAAAGTAAATTGTGTACTTTTCTTTATTATAAACATCAAAGTGTATGCTCTGTGGCATCTCTTTTCTGAGTTATAAATCCAAAATTACAGTGAAAAACAGACTCTTTATATATATATATATATAGAGAGAGAGAGAGAGAGTGAGAGAGATGCGTGGTGTATGGTTAGAGTTGTAGAAAATGGACTCGTTGAACCGAGTTCAAATCCTCGACAAGGCTGTTTGCATTTCGCATAGTGCTAATACCCCTGAGAAAGGTATGAATCTATATATTATGCGTCAAGTTATATATAAATTGTAGGGCAGACTGGGCTCCTTAACCTTGGATAGGTAACCAGTCTAGGAGAAAGGAAACTCTGAATTTGAAAAGCTTGAAGTCAGTCGTTTGTGGCATTCCTTGACCAATTCTTTCCCATCGACTGTGCCAAAAGGTGCGGATGGTCCAACACAAGCCTTCACCACTATAAAAAAAAAAACCACTGAGTGGGTTGTTCATTGGATCAGCTCGTGGTATCTTATGAACCCTCATGCGTCGAAATCGACGAGAGAGTTATATATATATATAAAGAGAGAAGGGGGGATGAATAAACTTAATTACAATTTGATATAAAGAATTGACAGCCTGAGAAAGATCATTTAGAAAAACGATCTCTTCTTAAATCGATGATTTTTCCGACATTACAATTGATAAACATCTCCTGCAATGAAAACACCAGGAAGCTTTAAGTTTCATTCAAATTCTGCGCAAACTAACGCATTAATTGAGCAATTAAATTTTAAACACGGAAAACTAAACACATTAAGGCTTAACCTTTTAAAACAATTACTTGCAAGAGACATTTAGATGCGAGCGTTGTCATACTATGACTACCACTGATACTACCATTATTTTTAACTTCCTGTAAGCAATCCACTGCTCTACTGACGTAAGAGTTTTGAAAAGGAATGTATGGTTCAGTGAAATTCCGGGGTCTTTTTTGCGCGTGGGGGTGCGGGACTTAATCAGGAAACAATCATACTTTCAGTAGTTTTGTTGTTTCTCTAAATTGTATATGTAGTGAGATCTCAGTCAGAACAGGAAGTTTAAATATAATAAGCCAAAAAACGCATTGCGCGCGCACACACACACACACACACACACACACACACACCACACACACATCATTTTCTTTAAATCCTCGCTATATGTTCATTACACAGTCTAATTGTATGAATACATGTGCGCAGTCACGTGGTTATGTTTAAATGTTGGTTATATAGGTTGCTTCACATAAAGAAGGATTATGAATAGGAGAGAAAATATTTAAAAAAAAAAAAAAAAATGGTGTTAAATCAAAATCTACTGTTTCTATGATATTTTCCTAGCGATATATAATCTCACTTACAAAAAAAAAAAACTCTATCATAAAAGCAAAATATTTTGTGCCCAACCGTATTGCTCTTATAGCAACCCCCAAACCTTTTTATTATAGATGTGCTAGAAGACGGTGGTTGAGGGTCTTAGTGTCCTGGGTGTGACGTTAAATTGCATCTAGTGAAGTCGACAGAGTGACCTATTGTCGGTATCAGCCAGGCAGCGATGAGTCTATCCCCTTTTCACCAGCGCTAGATCAGGGAGATTGTTTTTGCGTCTGAAGTGGAACGCCACACCTACCATCAGCACCCCACTTTACCGCACAACGTGAAGTTCAATTCTGGTGCTCTGAGTAGTGTGGGGTACCCCTTTATTGTCTGGTCCACCCTGACCCGTATTGGTAGTACCTATTAGGGTCACATCTATGGTTGAATAGATCAAAAATGAATTTTAAAAATATCTTAAAAAATAGTTTTTAATAAATTGAATACTCAAAAGAATGAATAAAAAAAATGCCTTCAGTATAAAATAACCCAAGGGTTAATATGCCGTAAAATCCAACCAACCAATCTTGGTTTGCTCGAGAACATTTTAGCAACCTCTCCTGTATAATGTGCTTTTATGTATTTGAAATACAATCCAAATTGCACGTTATTATACACATATACGCACATCAAGCAGTTAACCAGGAAGAAAACCGCAAATATCCTGCTGACTCGTCTATAAAGTATATGAAAGTGATACCATTTGCTCATTGGAGAGTGACTTAAACCGTAAACTGAACTGTATAATTGTGGAGCAGATGGCATGGTGGTGAGTTCGTGCGTCAGGTGAATGCTAAAATTAAATGTCACCTACTAAAATTATTTTCTAATTATTTACTTCATGTAGTTCAAAGAGAGAAAAATACAAAAAATACAACACAAAAAAAAATCTTTGACACTACTCCATCGTCTCTTGCAACGGAAGGGTGCCAACCAAATTTAATTCATTACAATCTTATTTCGGAAAAAAAAGATACTTCCAAAATTACAAAATAAATAATAGATGTCATTGAAAGGTTTACGTTTACTGGCAAATTTTGATAACTATGTGTGTCACAATTTGCGTGTGTTCCCTGTGGCAAAGTGAGACATTGTAGTAAGCAAGTTCGAAATCCAGTTGAGCTATTACGTTCACTTTCTGTTTAATACCATTGGAAACGGTATGAAACTCTCATTCCGCCAGCTATGGATTAAATAGTACCACTACTGTTCTTCTACAAGGATGGTTTTTGGTATTAAATAACCCACGAATGTTGCTATGCCATTGCACAAAGAAACCAAACCATCAAAATCTGCTCAGAAAGGTAACTAATAAATTTGACACAAGAGTCCACCGAAGTTAAGCATTGATGATCCTGTTCAATACTTAGATGGATGACCACTTAAGCAACAGCTGGTACTGTAAACAACGAAGCCTGTGTGTTATATATATTCAAAGCTGTGTAAATAATAATATTCGATTATTCAACTTTCGGTCTGGTCACGCTAAATAATACACCTGTATCTGCTGGATCACTGAAGTTAAGCAGCGATGAGCTTATTCAATACTTAGATGGGTAACCAGTTAACAACTGCTGCCTGTGTGTGCTATATCTGGTTTGGTTTCTTTGCTTAATGGCATATCAACCTTAGTAGGTTATTAAATGCCAAAGCCACCTTTTAGAAGAACAGTAGCGGTACTATATAACAGGAGGTATGAGGGACATCATACCTTTCCAAAGGCTATTAGGAAAAAGTAAGAACGAACTCAAAGATGACGTTCTCCAGTGGGCACCTACATATAGATACACCAGGGTTAGCTGACCAGCAAACACTAGTATTCATCAGCTCTGTACGGACACTGGATGCTGTGTAGATGGGTGACCACTTAAGCAACAGCTGGTAATGTAAGCAACTTAAAGCCTGTCTATCATATGTATTCAAAGCTGTGTAAATAATGATATTCGATTATTCCGCTTTCGGTCTGGTCACACTGAATCATTCACCTGTATCTGCTAGATCACCGAAGTTAAGCAGCCATGAGCTTATTCAATACTTAGATGGGTAACCACTTAAAAAATAACTGTTGCCTGGGTGTTATATCTGTTTTGTTTTCTTTGTTTCATGTCATATCAACCTTGGTAGATTATTCAATGCCAAAGCCGTCTTTTAGAAGAACAGCAGTGGTACGATTTAACTGGAGGAAAATGGTGGGTCCATACCCTAGGGTATTAGTCGGAAAGGAAGTTATAAGTATTAGAGGGAAAATGTCGCAGTCTAGCGCCTTAGGCATTTCACCATGGGAACCATATCTTAGCAAAGCTTAGTAAATAACAGCACAAAGACAATGTGCTGAAACACGTATATAAAGTAAAGTCGACAGTGGCCTATTGTTGGTATCAGCCAGACAGCGAGGGAGTATATCTCCTTTTCACCAGCGCTAGACCATGGAGATTGTTTTGGCGTCTGAAGTGGAACGCCGCACCTACCCTAAGCACCCCACTCTACCGCACATATCCCTGTGCTACTCACACGCTGAGTTGGCGAGGGCCGGTATTGAACCCGAAACCTTGTGGTTCCGAGCCTGATGCTGTACCGACTGACTAGCGGAATTTGCTCAAAATCATCAAATATTTTCTGCGAAAGGCCAAAAGTTATCTTTCAGGTATGCTTCCGAATTATTTGGCATAAGGTTTCTAGCAGAACATAGATAAGTATTAAAATGATAACTCTTAAAGATTAGGTAATGTGTTCACACGCTCTGAACTTGTTGAATCCGTTTCCTTCGTCTGCATTCTTCTTATATTGTATCATTACCTGTAGTGTTGCCTGTATAGTTATTTGAGTGAACAGGTGATTTGGCGTTTCTGTTTAATACATCCTATATAACAATTACGTAACTAGTTTTACGGTGATGAATATAGCTTTCTCATTTTATTAGCAAGCAAACTTTAACAAACTAGCCGATATCGAATTTGATTTGGGTTAATATAAATACAAATGATCAATAATTTTGAGTTCTCTTAATTTATTTGATATCACATTGTCTATCATTGCCTTGTTTTTAAGGTAAAGTTTTTGAAGGTTTTTACGAACTATAAGAAAAAAAATCTTAACTTGTATCTACAGTCCGCGACACCATTGGGAACTATTTTGTGTTTTACTCAATAACATTTTACCGCTAGTTTAAACCCATTATATTGTTGAATAGAACTCGTTGTCATATTTCTCTCGCGCATAGAATAGACTCTCTCTCTCTCTCTCTCTCTCTCTCTCTCTCTCTCTCTCTCTCTCTCTCTCTCTCCACTCGTTAATGCTATATTTATCTTCCAATAATATGAAAGCATTGTGTTTGGAAAAAAAACTACCTCAATAGTGTCGTGGATTGTTAGTTATTTTAATGAATACGGCGGTCCGAGTTCAAATACGCGACGGGGCAGATTACGTGTCACTTTGGCGCCAATGACCTTGGGAAAGGTATGAATCAATTTCTTCAATTATGAGTAAATAGTAGGACAGACTGGACCTTTTAGCCTCTTACGGCAACCGGTCTAAGAAAATGAAAATTCTGAATTCAAACTAGCTGCACCCAGCTACAAAATTGATCTTGTGGCACATCTTGCCCGTGGCAGAGGGGCAGGGCAAATACCTGGTCATTTTAATAAAAAAAATTCGTTTTGTAAATTAAGATATCCTTTCTTTGATGTCGATGTCTGTAAAGTACGATTTAGAGAAAGACAGATTAAAATAGATATGGACAGGTTTGTCTGTTTGATTGATTTTAACGACAATGATTATTTTATACCTAGGGGGTTAGGGAATCATATTCATTGTGAGTTGATATTATATTTTTGTGTAGTTATTTCTTAAGAGTACTTGAGCGGTATCTTTTGCACATGGTCCTATTAAATACGAATAATTTTTAAACATACCTTTTTTACCCATAGATGGGACCTTAATAAGTACTAATTCACAGGTAAGAGTGGACATGGGAGTAATGTCAATGAAGGGGTACTCCTCAGATCTTCAGAACTGGAGCTTCGCTATCAGACGCAGTTTAGTGTCATACCTAGGACACACCTTTGTGGAGGTAAGGGGGTACACAGCGTATTTTAAGCCCCGCCGACAAGGCTGATGAACAGATTTGGATATATGTATAAATTTTATATGGGTTTCAGAAAAAGTAAACGGTCAAGAATGTAAAAAGTTTTTTTTTTTTTTAATGACCTGGAGATTATTTGTATTATTTAGATTTTTCGGGCTGCTGTGTTCATCTTTATTGTTATATACACAATGTTTCGGTCGATGTGCCCACTGGCTTTCTTCAGGTGTTTCTCGTCGAACTCTGGAACCTCCTCGGAACTTCAAACCTTACCCTATATCTAACCTATTGCAGTAGATTGATCTCATTCCATTAACCATAATCAGGTATAAGTTAAGCTGTGTTAAGTATTCTGTTATTATTGATTGTGGACAGGATCAAACTTACAGATGACTGTCACTTATAACTGAATTACCTAATCTCTTATCTCAGTTGCGCCATGTGTCCAACATTCTTAATGTCTTAACGTACATTTTCCTTTTTCAAACTGGAAATGCAATAAAAATCAAATTATGCTGAAGAAAGAGCCTTATGAAAAGAATCAATGTTTTTTGTTTGTGTTCGATAAAGCCTTTTACCTTACATGGACAAAAAAGTAACGGCAAAATTGTTTTAAAAAAATGGACCACCGTGTGTGGCGACCCGTGATGCTTAAAGACTGATTCCTGGTGGCTGAGCAGTCCATGACTTAGGCTAGACGGATGGTCGGAGAGGCCTCTTCCTATCAATCGGCTGATCCCGTCAAGCCCTAGCATCTATATGATTGTTCCGGCCCTATTACTCTTAAGGAAAAAAAACAACCCTTTTATTCTATATGTGCTAGAAGACGGTGGTTGAGAGTCTTAGTGTCCTGGGCATGACATTAAACTGCATCTAGTGGTGAAGTCCCAATTCTGGAGCTCTGGGAGGTGTGAAATACTCTTTCATCGCCATTACTCCCAGTTCGACTCTGATCCGGAGTGGTAGTACATATTAGGGTCCCATCTATGGGTTAAATAGATCAAAAAATGAGTTTTTAAAATGTTTTTTTTTTTAATATTATACCCAACAAGAATGAATAAAACAACACGTTATCAGAATAAAATAACCAAGGGTTGACATTTCGTAAAATCCAAGTAATTTCATTTTTCTGTTATTATAAACCAAATGAGTGTAATCTGAGAAAAAAATGTCTTGATGTAAATCGCCATTTTTTTATGTATAGAGAGAGCATGTTGTGTGTGATTTCTCTTTTAGATTTTTTTTTCCGAGATCGCACTTTGTATATCCCTTTCTAAGATATTCGTGTAGATTTATGCACAGAGACACACACCCTAAAGGGAATCGAATCATGGGTAATCTATTACCACCCAAACCATCTATTTGAACGCTTTCACTGGCATTGACTCTGCAATATTTTCCTTATGCATTGGCGAAACTCCATTATTGATATAGAGTCATGAAGATTACAAGAAAAATCTTATATGCAACATACGATACACTTACGCTTGCCACGCTACTTGTCAATGAAGAGAGACTATTGTCGGCACAAGATGTCACTTTTTCGATTAAGTATTCAAAGATAAGAAAGAAAGATATACTTCACAGAAAGATATAAGGAATCCTCAAAGAACATGTTCACTTTCAGTATCCTCAACGACTGAACAGAAAATATGCTGACCTACATTTTTCGTATTACCTCTGGTAAAAAAAAAAAAAGGATAGGCATTGCAGTGGTGCTGATAGCTTTTTGACTTAGGGTGTCCTGGGACGCACATATTTGCTTTGAATGAGTCCCTGGAAAATTTTATGGGTTCCAACTAAAGCCGTCTAACTCCTACCTTGTAACCTATCCTGTGTAATTCATTTCTAAGAATTTATTGAAATGTATTTACAGTTAGCTTAAAATGGCGAAGGAAGAAGGAGACACATGGATACGATTTTACTGCGTCCTTTTACATTTTTGTGCGTCAGGGACGCAGGACGCATACCTATCAGCATTTCTGGTATTGTATCAGTCTCCAGTAGACTTCCAACAGACACAGAACGACTTGTTATATCGCAAATCCAGAACGGCCGGCACACATACACACACACACACACACACACACACACACATATATATATATATATATATATATATATATATATATATATATATATATATATATATATATACTTGAGGGTTATCAGAGTAAAAGGATTATCATCACTTAACACAAAGAAAACATTGAATTATTTTTATGTATTTTACTATTCCGGACAGATGTTCTGCAAGAAGGAAAACTCCGAATTTTAACCATCGCTTAAAAATTTACATTGCACCAGATCCTGCTCGTACGGGGTGCTGGTACATACATAGTTTACATAAGGAAAACGCTAATTCCCGAATCCCTACGGTGCGTATATATTATATATATATATATATAATCATTAATTAATACTGAAAAGGAGTATTATGCAAGAGTTTTCATTATTTATTTATTCTTGTGTAAGTATAGGTAGAATCATTTTGAGAAGGTGTATGAGGTAATTGTTCAGCAGTTTGGATTATTCTATTAGCCCTTTCAAAAAGCGTTGAAATATATATATATATATATATATATATATATATATATATATATATATATATAATCAGCCATTTGACTCATCTGAGGATTCCATAACCATGAAACTATAGTTATGAGTCCAAATCATCTATAATACCATTACTATTGATTATATATATATATATATATATATATATATATATATATATATATATATATATATATGAGGGAGGGGGGTTAGTATGTGTGTTGAGTGATGATTTCATCAAATAATAGACATATTCATTCTCATTTAATCATATATTTCTTTTACAGGAATTTTTTATACCATGGCAATCATAGGACCTGCCTTTGGGTATTTATTAGGGGGAAAATTCCTGGATCTTTACGTCGATATCAATAGTGTGGATACCTCAACGTAAGTATTTATCAACTTTATTCTATATTTCTCATTCAAATCTTCAGACCGTTTTTCTATTGAATATTAACAGAATTAAGTCCCAAAAATTTTTAGTATTTATTTTAAAACACATTTTTCTTTGCATTAGGCTCATTTTTCACTCACTATTTTGCTGCAATGTAAATTATACAAACACGTACGCACAAATAAATACACTTCAGCCCATAAATAAGGACACTTCAAATTAATTTTTAAAATAAAAAGTTAATTTTCTTCTAAATCAAAGACACCAGATGTTATAATTTCTAGTGAAACATTATACAGCAAAAATTATGATTAAAAATTATCTGTTACCAAGTTCCTGGGTGAGTCTCCGTAGCGTAGAGGCTAACGTATTTGACATCATAGTAAATGAGTTTGAACTCCAGTCGCGCTGTTATGATTACCTTCGGAAAAGGTATTAACCCCTCATCACACAGCTACGAGTTGAACAGTAACACTACTGTTCTTCTATAAGGATGGATTTGGCATATTATGATAAATAACCTACGAAGAAAAAAAAAGAAGCCAAACCAATTACCATACTCTCAAGTATTGAAAATCCGCAACTCATAATAAAATTGCAACACAAATTGTGTGTGTGTGTGTATATATATATATATATATATATATATATATATATATATATATATATATATATATAGGCAGTGTGTGTGTGTACTTATTCCTGAGCTGCTACATATTCATATTTTTGGTTAAAGAGTTTGGTTATAAACCAAATAATATCCGTTTTGATTGTATAATCTTCCACAAAAATCATAAAATCTTGGTTTAGAAGAAAATTAAATTTTTAGCGATATATATATTGGATATATTGAATGTGCAGATGAAAGTTTATACACACACTCATATATACAATGTCTTTAGTACGCATATGCATTGGGCAATTTACTCACACACACTTACACACACGTGTGTGTGCGTATATTCATTCATTTATGCGTATATGTGAGTGTTCTTTTTTTCTAATGATATAGAATTACATATCTTCAGTAGAGTTACTGATTGTGCAGTCGTGTCTACAAATTTTGACTTTGGTAGTCTGTATAATTTTTATAACTGACAATTGTATTCATTGTTTTTTTTGTTTTTTTTCCCCTTTCCTTACAAGCTTTTTTGTTGGGGTAGAAGGGGGTTGTTTTTGGTTTGCTTTTTATCAATTCATTTTTACTCTATTTTATTTTTTATTGCTTACTTTATTTCTTTGCCTCTCTTTTATTTTGTCAGAAGAAATGTATTTTGTCTGGCGATTTGATCGGTAAGCTTATTGCAATCATGTCGGTATAATTTGGACAAGAATTTTTTTAAAAACACAAAAAACATACCGATATAAATACGTAGGCACATACCATATTTACTTCCTGTTCATTTTAACTTTCTTTTTCTAATCAAATATTTAATGATCTTAGTTTACATGAAAAAGCCATACGCTAAAATAGATTGTACATAATGTACTAAAAACAGCCAAATAGCTTCTTTTTAACTATTTTTTAGTATTATTTGCTGAAAAGAGTGTTTACTTGTTTGTCCGTCTTCTTTTTTTATATTCTCGTCTCGTCTTTCTATCAGTTTCTACTGGTTTTCCTTTTTTCATCGACTGGACCATCATCCGATCAGACCGGACATTGGAAGTTAGAAATGCCTAGCCATTTTTTATCGCGCTACTTTTTAGAATGAATGTTTCAGATGTGCCCTGTCATTACATCATCTTTTTATCAGCTTCCGCTTTCTTTTCATCATCTTCTTGTTGTTGCATTTTCTTATCCATTCTTTGTTCAACTTATAAACTTATTACCTACATTCCTGTTGGTGGGGCTTAGTATATGCTCACTGTATCCTCTGTAGAAGGTTAAGATCCAATCAAAAGGGGTGTCCTGGTTTTGGCACTAAACTGCATCTGATGGTGAGACTCCAGTTCTGGAACTCTTGATAATGTTGAGTAACACTTCATTAATACTCGGACCCGGGTGGTGGTACCTGTTAGGATCTATGGGTCAAATCGATCTTTTTGAAAATAAACCGAAGTATTAAATACCAATACTTGAAACCATTTGTCTGTATGTAAACAAGTAGTTATTATTAAATAGAAATAGTTAATTGAAACCATATATAGTAATAGATAGTGACACTTTAAACAATACTGCTGTGTTCAAATTTGCATTAGATAGGAATACTTGATATGCTATAACTTCATGCAAACAATTGATTATACAAATAGGTCCATTTTTAATGCAATGGAATATTGAAAATATGATTATAATCAAACGTTTACAAATAAATCAAATTTCGCCATTAAATAATATATAAGGAGTTGATATGTCGTTAAACAAATAAACCAAACCGTATTGCCAAGATGGCATAAAGGTTTAACAAAATGAAATCGAAACCCGAGTTCGAACCGCTAGTGGAACTTTCTCTCGAATGCTTTGAGGAAAATCATTAACATACTTATCACTCATGTCAAATTGACAATGTTCTTTTCTCTGACATGTGTAGCGTTTGGCTTAGACCAGCATCTGGTTTGGCTTGTAATGCAGCTTCTTAGATCGTCGATTGTGGCTGAACACAGAATCAGATGAAATGGCCGAATCGTCTGGAAAACACACGTTGTGAAAAAATGGTCTCAGACGACAAGTTGTAGCTAATATAGTTTATTTACTATAGTTTATTTAAAACAGACTTGGAGTAGAGAGAGGGTGGTAAATTAAATCAGCAGGGACCCTGGCTAGTCTGTACGCGTTGGCTGATTGTCTATCGGACGAAAATGCGTGTTGCTTTTATGTGTATTCAGCCTCTTTGCTTTGTCAGAATCACCAAAGGCTCATTAATCATGAGTAGACTTTCCTTGGCCTGATTGACCCAACCACTCTACTTATCGGTGCTGACGCCTCATGTATTACTACACATGTCACAGCAGTAGACAAAAATATTAGGGAAGTAAGTAATTGTACAATCCACTTTCTCATAGCTGCTTCCTAGGTTAAGGAATTTTCCTTGCAAATTGTACCGTAAAATCCATTACTACAAATGCACGACTAAGGAAATGGGCATTACCAAGTTATCCGCTTTTGCCCAACAGTGAAATTCTCTGATAAAGAATATTTTAAAACCTGACAGTTGATAGTAGCATGACGTCCTCACGATATCCTCAATCAATTTATTTCTGTGACTATTCTTTCTTCATCTTCTCCCATCCTTTCGTTTTCTCTTTCTTTTCACTTCAGAGATAGAAGGTTGTCATCACGTGGGTGGTGGTAAGAGACATCAAATCTCAGCAAATATTCTGCAGCTACATTCAGTATTTTCAAACCCCTCCGTCTGAATAGTTTGTTATTCATTGGATCCTATGCACTCATTGCAAAATTTTGGCAACCTTTGTCAGAGCTGTAGTTATTATAGAGACTACAGTTATTGTTATGTTCCATAATTATTGTAGCTCTCGGGTAAGGTCTTGGTATTTATTCATATTTTTATTATCACCCACTTTCTCTTTGTAGCCGACTTGCACTGCAACTATTTGATTATTTGGTTTACCTTTCTTTTATCTCTGTATATGAAGGTGTGATGTCTTTTGCACTTGTGCTGTTTGAAAGACTCTTAAATCTATCTAAAAAGAAAGAAGAGTGGGTTTGGTATTCATAAATGAGTAAACTGCTTAATCTTGTTTGCCAAAGAAAAGCACTCGAGATGAGACAGGGATAAGTGTCCCATCTTTCAAGCTCTTGAGAATGATGGATTGATTTTAACGGCATGTCAGCCCATCTGGGGCTATATTATGCCTAGAGATTAGGAAATTGTTTTCATTGTAGTATAATCAATCAATCAAAAAGAATTCTGATCATGTAAAATCCAGACCGACTATCCTATACAAACAAGTAAATCGGGTCTGATTTTTAAGTGTAAATATAAAAGTAAAATTTATACGTTTACATTTACATTTTTGTGTAGTTTCTTAATTTTTACACATGGTTAGATGATATTAAGTATATCTATCAAATACAAATTTACTTTTTTTTTTTTTTTTAATTTCCAAATTATGGAGTGGGGCTTTACTTTTTTTTTTTTTTTAAAGTAAAAATAATTTTCCCCGGGGAATTACCTTCAAATTAATAAAAAAAAATAATCTCTTTTACTTTGTATAATTAAACTAAACCATCAAATTAATGAAAAGTGGGTTCACACAAGAATGGACAAAATTTGGGCTGAAAACTTTTTAAAAATGAATCTATAACCTTACCCCTCCCTCATTTTTCTTTCATCTCTTATTTATTTTTTCTCTCTTTCAATTATTCTTTCTTCATTTTTTTCTCTCAATTATCAACTCTTTATTCCAACTTTTTCTTCTTTCACCTTTTTTCTCTTCGGTCTTTCAGTCTTCAACTTCCATCCTTATTATTACCCCCATCCCCGCCAGAGGTGTATCTGATAATCGTCACTTAGAACTTGGTGGCAGAAAGTTTCCTTAAATCTCCAACTCTTTTGTCGATCCCAATGCTGCTGCAGCTGCTATTCTCTCCGTGTGATGTCAATCCTTCCTCCCATAATCCGTGCTTACTCCGCCATTTCTATAAACATCGATTCTCTCAATCAGAATTTAACTCACTAACGAATCTGGATTTTTGGTTACTTGGTCACGATCGTTTCTTAATTAAGCCTTCTGCATCTGACTCTTCCTTCAAGTTTCACTGGAGAACGTGCCGACTTCCTCTGACTGAATATTGATTTAACAAAAACGATAACGGTTTTTTCAAATACACCTTAATTTTTGTCACTCGATACGAATTCTTCATTTGGTAGCACCAAGAACACACTAAAAATATCCAAGTACCCAGTGCCCTGGCTTGTGTTTAAAATAGTTACGTATTTTCCCACGGTGCTAAGGATCAGGGTTCGAGCCCAGGTAAAACCCTTGAATTTCAAATATTGGTTTTCAAGATAAGCAAGCTTACTTTGCTTTGAGAGTTGGTGTAACACAATCTTTCTACCTCAATTTCTATCTGTATTTGAGATTAATAAATACCGCTTAGTACAGCACCTGTAATTATTGATGGTTATCGGACCAGTTTCGCAAGACAATGTCGTAAGATCATTCATCACTTGAGTATGGATATGTTCCAAACTTTATCGTTTTCAATGAATGCTGAGATTGAAAATAAAGAGAAACAGATGTCGGTTTTGTATAGATTTTGATAAAATGAGAAATTTATATTAAACAACACTTGGGTAGAGTAAAGTTCTAAAGGAAATACCGACGGAACTAGACAATTTCTGATATCATGTAGGCGTCTTTCTTTCATCTGTCTTCTTTTGATCACCTCTTTCTCCGCCTTTTCCATTATAGATTTAAATTTTGAATGTCGAATTTCATGATAGGTATAACTAACACCAGCGTTAGATACTGTTCGGTTGCAATAATTGGATAAACTCTCTCTCTCTCTCTCTCTCTCTCTCTCTCTCTCTCTCTCTCTCTCTCTCTCTCTCTCTCTCTCTCTCTCTTCCATTCATATATTTTCCCGCCTTACCTTACTCATTCCCACAACAAAGTTGGCAGATAAACCGGGTGCGTAGGGAGCATTTATGGCTATTAAAATAGATATAAAGTTCTTATGGTATTAAATTTTTGTCAGTGAAAAGGTTGAGCGCGAGATATTACTTTTCGCATTATTATCAGTATGCTGGCAGCAGGTACGATAGTGCAGGCCCTCTTTTATGCACAAGAGGGCAAACACTGACATCAAAGGACAAAATAGGGGAGGGGTAGAAATTTTCTGTTTACGTGTGTGTTGATTTGTTCCTAACCAAATTTACATTTATGTTAGTATCTACTGTCTAAAGGTGTCGTCGGTGTGTGTGTGCGCGCACATATAACACTTTTAATAGTCTGCACAGATACTTGTTCTGTTGTATACCGGAGAGCGACACTTTAATCCTAATCAGATCGTATACTGTGGAGACACGTTGTGTAATGATTATCGTCGTAGGAAATGGACAAGAGTTCAAATTCTGGAGGATGCTAGTGACATTTAACATTGCGCTAATACACTTGGAAAAGGCATACATCAAACTACTCTCCATCCATCTATGGGTAAATAGTAGATCACACTGAGCTCTTTAACCTTGGTATGGCAACCAAAAATCCAGAGAATTGAATTCAGATTGAGAGAATTGATGTTTATAGAAATGACCAAGAAAACAAAGAAAACTCTAAATTCCTAAAAATTGACCTTGTGTCACATCCTAATTTTTCATTTTGTTCTTCACTCTCCACTCCAAAGTATTTAGGAAAATTTCCAAATGAGAATCTAGAAATCGGCATTAAGACTTATGTTTCAACTCAACTCCTTGATACTAACACATATTTTACTATTTATTTTTCCTTTGTATCCTTATTGTCTAATAATGTAGAAATTACTTTTTTGACTCGTATTCAAGCTTTTTCTTCCGGCTCATTTATTGCACTATGAAGTACTGTACCAGTGATCAGATTTCTAATACTATACCCAGTAAATCCCCAATGCCAATAACAGCGAGAATTGTTATTTTAACTGCAGTGATAGAGAGAATTGCCCTTTAAACGGTGTATGCCTCGCTGGTAGCTTTCATTAGATTTTAACATACAAAATCTTTTCAAATTTTCCAAAAATGTTCCGGCTTGAGACTTATCATATATAGTGGAACTCTATATAAATAGGCTATAAACGCCATTAGGTAAATATATACTTATATTCTTACTCTAGGTAGAAGTGCTGATCCACACGCAAATCATCCCATCATTTTTTACGGGTACAATGCTACTGGCGATATAGTTCATATAATTATATGTAATTCATTTGCCCTTTGCGTCTAATAATCAACGTAATCAAATCCTTAGATGACAAAAATTGCCCTCTTAAACCAGATTCTATATTCATTAATGAAAAATCTTCCATGATTGACGTGTTTTGACATTGTTTCTTGGCTCGTACTTGAGATTCTGAGAGCAAACATCTCTCTCTCTCTCTCTCTCTCTCTCTCTCTCTCTCTCTCTCTCTCTCTCTCTCTCTCTACATTTTAATATCTTATTTTTGTCCATAACGTTGCCAAATGTAAAAATAAGTCTTTATCTCTTAATGTTGCTCTAATCACGCAACTTGAAGCTGCCAAATAAGGAGGAACGAGACAAAGACGAAAAATCATCTATGGCCTGAATCCTGCCACTTAGTGTAATGGAGGGATTTCTTCCGTCAGCTGCCAATCTGGTCCTTAAGTTGTACGTTTCGTTCGGTCTCGTTCCATCCACTTGTCCCCAAATAACGGTCGTAATGACTGTTCCATTTGTGTCCCCCAGACAATAATCCTACGAAATCGCTCATTCCAGTTTTGCCTTCACCATTCTGTGTTCAGCCCACCAGGCTCATCCCTCACTCCGTGACGACCAAACAATGGAAATTAAATGTTTCGATCAGCATTATTAGTTCCGACCATTGGTTGTTAGAATAATGAGTCTACAGAACCGACGGTTATCCCCCACTCCTGCAGGCTGTATGAGGGGAAAATATATTCCTTGGGCGAGACAAAGGCGGCTAAAGGATAAATGTTTTTTTGTTTTGTTTTTAATTCAGTGGAATTCTGTAGTGGAGCTATATTCAATATTAATACAGCAATAAAAAATGATTGTTCCGATCATCATAGCCACCGTTGTAATAGTAGCAGTAGTAGTAGTAGTAGTATCCAAACTTATTTTGGTAAAATAAAATCGCGCTTGAGAATTACGACCAAAAACAATACAAAGAAATATAAATGAAGATATTTACCCAACCTGTACGCCATGGAACATAAGGTTGCGAGTATGGGTCACCTAGCAATGATCAAACTCGCTTTTCTTTAGTAATAGATCTGCGAGACTAGCTTGCTAACCATTACATCACAATGGGACTTATATAATTAAATGCCAGGAATCTTATTTTTATAAAAGCACTACGTGAAAAAAAAGAATATTTATCAAAATGGAATATGAAAGCTTTTAATTCTGCAACACAATCATTATTTATGAGAGGAAGATGTTGACAAGTTTTCAGTTTTAGTATACAATTTATATTATCATATTTAATTATATTATTTAACAATTTATTTACAGAATTTATCCTGATATATAATAGAAATTAGTGTATCTGATTTTTTATTCTTAAAGCTTCGTTCATCTAAAATGCAAATTCTGCTTGCAAAAAGTCAGACGCATACACATATGAGTTGCGTCTGTTTTGGTATGTAAGTGTCTGCATATAACTCGGAAAAGAGATGAAAAAACATTGACCATTAAAATCGCGTATACATTCATATGTTTATAGTAAGGAAAAGAACAAAATTTACCTTTTGATTAAATGATATAATTCTATAAATAAAAATCAATCGATTTATGGAAATCTTCAAATTTCTTCATATGTACAAAAACTATCCTGTAGAAGAATAAAATTGTTTAAAACCACTCACGAGTTCATGATTACATTTTTTAAATAATATTTTAAATGTAAAAAAGCACAATTGCTAAAATAAATGAATGTTATAATATGCGAATTCTTAGCTTCTTTTATTGTTAAAATTAGATCCTATCTCCTCTCCCCCCCTTTCTCTTTCACTCCCTGATATTCCTAAATCCTGTTACTACGGTTATAGACCGGGTACGTATGCTAGCTATACTAAAGAGACGTGATACGTCGAAACACGATGTCCGTGGATCACACACACACACACACACATATATATATATATATATATATATATATATATATTGTGTGTGTGTGTTTACCTGTGTGCAATATAAGAGCCGAATAAATGTCAATTTTATTCAATTTAACTACTGATAAATATATTAATATATAATTACATTTTCTCTGAAAGTGTAAAAGCTCCGGAACCAGTCCTAGAGCTGATATAGTTATGTATTTCCTACCCCTGACTGATGTCTATATTCCATATGAAATAAGTCTAATACTAATTTTAAAGCAGGTAGGTCCTCCTCACTCAGCACATTATAATGTAACTTCCTCCGCAATGTGGTCTTTTTCTCTTCCTCACTAATATTTGTAACTCCTTATGAACATCAATTCGCTAATGCAGTGACGCTAGTTCTAACTGAGTGCTATACAATTCTCTTTGAGCGAAAGCCAGCCTTAAGGAATTGCCGTGATTCGATCTTGTCTGGATCAGTTGCCTGTTTTCCAGCTGTACCAAATGTTATCCACTGAGCCTTACTTAGTCTGACACATAGGCGTTATATTGCTTAAACTAGCTACTGTTACTAAATGGTCACCCATCTAAGTACCGAGTAGGCTCATTGCTAGTTAATTTTGGGATCTGATGGGTTTCAGAGGTCAGAGTTGAATCTCATGTAAAAGCCGTGATTTTTATGCTGATTTTCAAGGAAGGTAATCCATAATTAGAAAACTAGAGCAACCCAATTCTTTTTCTACCTCTGTTCCTCCTCCTCCCTATTTTGGTATTGTGTTATATTAATCTTCTTAAATATCAAGAAGACAATCTATTGTTTAAATGACAGAAAGGATTCCCGCTTTTGTCTATGATTATTTATAAAGCTGGTTTTAAAATTCTCTCTCTCTCTCTCTCTCTCTCTCTCTCTCTCTCTCTCTCTCTCTCTCTCTCTCTCTCTCTCTCATATATACGAAGAATTATTTTTTGCTTACTTTCATATCTCGACTGGATTATAAGCAGATTTTCTGATAGCTCTTAACCCTGTTTTGCGTTTTATCTACTGATTAAATCTATCCTTTTTTGACAGCTATGAATATAATCTATCCCAACAAATCTTAAATATTGAATATTCTTTTCTTTTTTTTAAATGGTCGGACTACTCATTCCAATAAGTAATCTTTATATGTCCATGTTTTGATATGTAAGAATATGAAGGTTTAGGGTTCAGACTTTGCAAAAATCACACACACACACACTGATTGTTTCTAAATTAAAAGTCCCCATTATCAATCAGCATTCGTATTTGATCCAGATATGCAACTATTTCGATACAAATACAATACGCATAATTTGACGTATTCGTTACTACAGCCAAAATATCACAAATCAACATAGAATTCGCAATAATTAATACAGTTAATTCATACGAATCTTTCATGACCTGCTGTGAAGTAAACTACAGTTTATTTTTAACAAGCTGATTGCTTGGTGTGCGGTTTTGTGTGTGTGTGTGTGTGTGTGTGTGTACACGTGGAGTTGTTCAGTAGTTTATTTTGGTCTTCACAAAGCAAAATCTTATGAAGTACTGTACCAGTGATCAGATTTCTAATACTATACCCAGTAAATCCCCAATGCCAATAACAGCGAGAATTTATTTTTAACTGCAGTGATAGAGAGAATTGCCCTTTAAACGGTGTATGCCTCGCTGGTAGCTTTCATTAGATTTTAACATACAAAATCTTTTCAAATTTTCCAAAAATGTTCCGGCTTGAGACTTATCATATATAGTGGAACTCTATATAAATAGGCTATAAACGCCATTAGGTAAATATATACTTATATTCTTACTCTAGGTAGAAGTGCTGATCCACACGCAAATCATCCCATCATTTTTTACGGGTACAATGCTACTGGCGATATAGTTCATATAATTATATGTAATTCATTTGCCCTTTGCGTCTAATAATCAACGTAATCAAATCCTTAGATGACAAAATTGCCCTCTTAAACCAGATTCTATATTCATTAATGAAAAATCTTCCCATGATTGACGTGTTTTGACATTGTTTCTTGGCTCGTACTTGAGATTCTGAGAGCAAACATCTCTCTCTCTCTCTCTCTCTCTCTCTCTCTCTCTCTCTCTCTCTCTCTCTCTCTCACATTTTAATATCTTATTTTTGTCCATAACGTTGCCAAATGTAAAAATAAGTCTTTATCTCTTAATGTTGCTCTAATCACGCAACTTGAAGCTGCCAAATAAGGAGGAACGAGACAAAGACGAAAAATCATCTATGGCCTGAATCCTGCCACTTAGTGTAATGGAGGGATTTCTTCCGTCAGCTGCCAATCTGGTCCTTAAGTTGTACGTTTCGTTCGGTCTCGTTCCATCCACTTGTCCCCAAATAACGGTCGTAATGACTGTTCCATTTGTGTCCCCCAGACAATAATCCTACGAAATCGCCATTCCAGTTTTGCCTTCACCATTCTGTGTTCAGCCCACCAGGCTCATCCCTCACTCCGTGACGACCAAACAATGGAAATTAAATGTTTCGATCAGCATTATTAGTTCCGACCATTGGTTGTTAGAATAATGAGTCTACAGAACCGACGGTTATCCCCCACTCCTGCAGGCTGTATGAGGGGAAAATATATTCCTTGGGCGAGACAAAGGCGGCTAAAGGATAAATGGTTTTTTGTTTTGTTTTTTAATTCAGTGGAATTCTGTAGTGGAGCTATATTCAATATTAATACAGCAATAAAAAATGATTGTTCCGATCATCATAGCCACCGTTGTAATAGTAGTAGTAGTAGTAGTAGTATCCAAACTTATTTTGGTAAAAAAAAATTGCGCTTGAGAATTACGACCAAAAACAATACAAAGAAATATAAATGAAGATATTTACCCAACCCGTACGCCATGGAACATAAGGTCGCGAGTATGGGTCACCTAGCAAGGATCAAAATCGCTTTTCTTTAGTAATAGATCTGCGAGACTAGCTTGCTAACCATTACATCACAATGGGACTTATATAATTAAATGCCAGGAATCTTATTTTTATAAAAGCACTACGTGAAAAAAAGAATATTTATCAAAATGGAATATGAAAGCTTTTAATTCTGCAACACAATCATTATTTATGAGAGGAAGATGTTGACAAGTTTTCAGTTTTAGTATACAATTTATATTATCATATTTAATTATATTATTTAACAATTTATTTACAGAATTTATCCTGATATATAATAGAAATTAGTGTATCTGATTTTTTTTATTCTTAAAGCTTC
The DNA here is from genome assembly GCA_023376005.1 of Doryteuthis pealeii. Taxonomy (NCBI): domain Eukaryota; kingdom Metazoa; phylum Mollusca; class Cephalopoda; order Myopsida; family Loliginidae; genus Doryteuthis; species Doryteuthis pealeii. The sequence goes on from CM042142.1 coordinate 98,572,435, forward strand.
GTTCATCTAAAATGCAAATTCTGCTTGCAAAAAGTCAGACGCATACACATATGAGTTGCGTCTGTTTTGGTATGTAAGTGTCTACATATAACTCTGAAAAGAGATGAAAAAACATTGACCATTAAAATCGCGCATACATTCATATGTTTATAGTAAGGAAAAGAACAAAATTTACCTTTTGATTAAATGATATAATTCTATAAATAAAAATCAATCGATTTATGGAAATCTTCAAATTTCTTCATATGTACAAAAACTATCCTGTAGAAGAATAAAATTGTTTAAAACCACTCACGAGTTCAGATTACATTTTTTAAATAATATTTTAAATGTAAAAAAGCACAATTGCTAAAATAAATGAATGTTATAATATGCGAATTCTTAGCTTCTTTTATTGTTAAAATTAGATCCTATCTCCTCTCCCCCCCTTTTCTCTTTCACTCCCTGATATTCCTAAATCCTGTTACTACGGTTATAGACCGGGTACGTATGCTAGCTATACTAAAGAGACGTGATACGTCGAAACACGATGTCCGTGGATCACACACACACACACACACACACATATATATATATATATATATATATATATATATATTGGTGTGTGTGTTTACCTGTGTGCAATATAAGAGCCGAATAAATGTCAATTTTATTCAATTTAACTACTGATAAATATATTAATATATAATTACATTTTCTCTGAAAGTGTAAAAGCTCCGGAACCAGTCCTAGAGCTGATATAGTTATGTATTTCCTACCCCTGACTGATGTCTATATTCCATATGAAATAAGTCTAATACTAATTTTAAAGCAGGTAGGTCCTCCTCACCAGCACATTATAATGTAACTTCCTCCGCAATGTGGTCTTTTTCTCTTCCTCACTAATATTTGTAACTCCTTAAGAACATCAATTCGCTAATGCAGTGACGCTAGTTCTAACTGAGTGCTATACAATTCTCTTTGAGCGAAAGCCAGCCTTAAGGAATTGCCGTGATTCGATCTTGTCTGGATCAGTTGCCTGTTTTCCAGCTGTACCAAATGTTATCCACTGAGCCTTACTTAGTCTGACACATAGGCGTTATATTGCTTAAACTAGCTACTGTTACTAAATGGTCACCCATCTAAGTACCGAGTAGGCTCATTGCTAGTTAATTTTGGGATCTGATGGGTTTCAGAGGTCAGAGTTGAATCTCATGTAAAAGCCGTGATTTTTATGCTGATTTTCAAGGAAGGTAATCCATAATTAGAAAACTAGAGCAACCCAATTCTTTTTCTACCTCTGTTCCTCCTCCTCCCTATTTTGGTATTGTGTTATATTAATCTTCTTAAATATCAAGAAGACAATCTATTGTTTAAATGACAGAAAGGATTCCCGCTTTTGTCTATGATTATTTATAAAGCTGGTTTTAAAATTCTCTCTCTCTCTCTCTCTCTCTCTCTCTCTCTCTCTCTCTCTCTCTCTCTCTCTCTCTCTCTCTCTCTCATATATACGAAGAATTATTTTTTGCTTACTTTCATATCTCGACTGGATTATAAGCAGATTTTCTGATAGCTCTTAACCCTGTTTTGCGTTTTATCTACTGATTAAATCTATCCTTTTTTGACAGCTATGAATATAATCTATCCCAACAAATCTTAAATATTGAATATTCTTTTCTTTTTTTTAAATGGTCGGACTACTCATTCCAATAAGTAATCTTTATATGTCCATGTTTTGATATGTAAGAATATGAAGGTTTAGGGTTCAGACTTTGCAAAAATCACACGCACACACACTGATTGTTTCTAAATTAAAAAGTCCCCATTATCAATCAGCATTCGTATTTGATCCAGATATGCAACTATTTCGATACAAATACAATACGCATAATTTGACGTATTCGTTACTACAGCCAAAAATATCACAAACTCAACATAGAATTCGGCAATAATTAATACAGTTAATTCATACGAATCTTTCATGACCTGCTGTGAAGTAAACTACAGTTTATTTTTAACAAGCTGATTGCTTGGTGTGCGGTTTTGTGTGTGTGTGTGTGTGTGTGTGTGTGTGTACACGTGGAGTTGTTCAGTAGTTTTATTTGGTCTTCACAAAGCAAAATCTTGCTTCAATTGCTGTGAATAAATCAGACTGGATTATCTCTGGATAGATTTGTAATTATTGTTATCGTTCCAATTACATTAATCCTTATTACTTTTAAAAATATCAGGTACATCACTGAAATTTGAATCCTATCTATCTCAGATGTTTACTGAATCAATTATACGCACTCGTATTTACGGGCGCGCGTGTGTGTATGTGTGTGTGTAATAAACAAGTATAGAGTATATGTAGAAAAGAGGTGACATTCGGAAATATTCATGGAGAATATTATTTTCATCACTATTCATTAGATATGCTGTCCTCATCAAATTCTATAACAATCCTTACCACTTGAAATAAATTGATCCTTCAGAAATGTTCCAAATTAGCTGAACCATTATAACCAGATGTGCTCAATACAAACTATAATTTATGAAGTGTGAGATTACGGGCGTTCTATTTTGAGAGTTATAAATTCATGGGGGAATCGAAACTATCGCTACTTTACTCGAAACATAATTTCTTAAATAAAATGCTTAATTTAAGATTTTGAATTTGCATTACAGAATAGTACAGTACTTTATATCAAAATTTTGATTTGCGTTGAAAAAAAAAATTTGTCCAATATGGTTTTGTCTTTGTTTTTTAAGTGACCACCTAACAACGGAAGTCAACGTAAATAAAAGAAACCGCGAAAGGGTATCAAAACATTCCCCGCCTTTTTGTGCGGTTGAAGCTGATCACGTGATAGGGCTTCCTTGTTTGAAGTTTTAAAAAAATTAAATCCTAGTTTAACCTCTTATTTTCTCATAAACAAATATTTCAAACGTGTGGACTCAACAGCCAAAATCGAATATTTCCTTTTTCCTTTGATTAAACGAAGATCATAGACTTACGAAGACAAAGTATTTAGAATAGTTCCAGTTCGTAAACTATACCCTTTGTGTATTTTTTGTCAAATTGATTAAATCATGGTTTTAATATTCATTACTGTTACATAAATCTGGACCAAGTTACCTTTAAGTACGCCAGGGCTGACCTGGATTCAGGACATATTTCGCTTTGCACCGTCAACATTCGGTTAGAAGTTAGTTTTATAATTAAAAAGAAAATGCGTCTAAAAATCGTCTGGTAACAAACAACCGGATGTTGACAGTGCAAAGCGAAACATGTCCCTCTGAATCCAGGTCACCCCTGGGGTGCTTAAAGATAATTTGGTCCCAAAATATTTAGTACGGTGGGTAAATGATAAATTTTATTCTCTGCTTTTAATTTTACTCAAATACTCGATGTGCAAATATATATATGTGTGTGTGCTTTCAAGTAAAAGTCTCCCATCACGATATACAAACGTATGACCAACCACTTTTTACTATTTTCCTATCTGAGGATTGTGTTACCCACTTGAGTAACTGAAATATAGTATCCATAATCTTATATTTTAAGTTTTAAACCTGCTCTACTGTCTTAACATCGAACACTTTTTCTATGCATCATCATGTCGTGCAAGCAGCACGGATATCTATTGCAATCCCTCGCCAACCTTCCCTATCATTTATTGCCCCTGGAAGGTCTTCTGCGCAGCAACTAGCATCCTCGCATAGTTGGTCAATGTAGGTCCTTGGTGGGCAACCCACACTAGCATGTCCATGTGTTGGCTTCCACAGGAGAACGTCGCTTATGAACTAATCCTTGCTTCTCCAGCAGTGTCCTTCATGCCTATTATGTCTCACTCGGATGGTTTGTAAGGTGGTGGGCAGGTGGTCATACAGCTGCTTCCTTTCTATGCATATCCACTTATATATAGTCTGTGTGAGAGAGAGAGAGAGAGAGAGAGAAAAAGAGAAGAAAAACAATGCAATATATAAAAAACATTTTCAGCCCTCTGAGACACACTTATACACACACACATATAAATGCATGCAACGTTTCTTACATATTCTTAAGTTAAACAAAATCTGAATACAATACCCTTGCCATATCCAGTATTTAGCCACCCACAGCTTTAATATTTTATTTTTCTAGGGTTGTGCAGTGTTAAATAGTGTAATTTTCTAAGTGCTCACTTACCCATACACTCTATTCTATGTAAACATCTAAACATGTCAGCGACAAGACATTTTGCCAAACAATTTGAGAAAAGGAGAATAATGTGAAATTGATCCACGCATTTCTCAAAAGTGATATTTCAAAATAAGCATTAACCGTCTCAAACGGAACTTAAACTTGGTCTACTGATTTCTTGTTTTCATGCAGATAACCGTTATAGCATTACGCATCTCCGAATCTGCGCATATATAAATCTACACATCATCACTTTCTCACAACCACACATACATACTGTATATATATATATATATATATATATATATATATATATAATCTACTTAGAGAAACCAGAGAAAAATAAGAACGCTATAATAATCGGATTCTATTTAAGTGCTATTAGAATATATAGCCCACAATATTTGACGAATTTAAATACTTTGAAAATACTTTGAAATCCCCCCCCCCCTTTTAAAAGCAGAAATTACATTTCACTAAAGGCCCAAAATAAATCAAACATCGAAAAAAATAGTTTTTGCAAAGCCACATATAACATATATTTAATTTTTCCGACAAATTCAACCACGAACATTATTGATAAGAAAAAAAAATCAAAACTAGGTATTCAAGTCGTGCCAAGCACCTTCAAAACCATTATTATTCATTTTAACTCCTATTTTTCTTCAACTTGATTGCTTTTTTTTTAATATCTCACTCAGATTGTTATAAAATTCAGAAAGTACCAATTCCCGCTCGATCACCGAAGTTAAACAGCGATATATCCTGTTCAATACTTAATTGGGTGACTACTTAAACAACAGAAGGTACTGTAAACAACCTGAGCCCTTTGGTAATCAAAATGACTTGTTTCGGCATTAAATGACCCGAAAAAGATTGATATGCCGTAAAAAAATCAACCAATCATATATTTGTTTAAATGGTCTGGGAACAGCGCGGAAACAATAGTGAGATTCGAACTCACCTCCTCATTTTTCATTGGGGAAGATCTTCTTTGCCGTAACAGCTGCCTTTACCACTTTAGCTACGAGAGCAATGAGTTCGTTTTTACTTTTCCAGCAGTGTCCAACATTATTTGTCCTATTTGGATGGTTTGTGTAATAGTAGATAAGTGGTCGTATAGCTGCTTAACATAGGCCTACTTATTCTATGGTCATCTCATCTATGCTACAACTGGTCATCTGGATAGGAGTATCTGGGCTGATATGGGACTGGTATTCTCTCTGTTCTTCTATGGGTCTAGAATCATTTACCTCTTGGGATGTCTTGTCCTGTGCCGTTGCTTAGTTTTTAATTAACAAACACAAGACTTGATGATGTTTTTTAGACCAAAAAGTCGTTAGAGTGGCCTATTGTCGGTATCAGCCGAACAGCGAGGGAGTCTCTCTTGTTTGCTAGCGCTTGACCCGGGAGATTTTTTTTTCTTAGGTAGTGCATCACACCGACGGTCAGCTCCCGATATCGAATCCTGAACTTTGCGATTCTTATGCGTATGTTCTAAGCTACCCCTCCCCTCCCTCCCCCAAAAAAAACACTTGTAGTCTCGTTTTCGATATTTTAGCATCATGTTTATTACACACTTGTGTTAATTGGATACTTTTATTTATTAATGTTTAGATGATGTTTTTTCAATCAATAGTATTAATTTTAGATATTTTATTAAATAATTACTTGCCAAATTTTTTTCTTAACATATTTTCTTTTATATGCATATCGTATCAGTGCTATTCTACAGCTATACCACTTAGAATATAACGAAATGATTAGAGAAAAAGCTGGATGGGAACAATACAAAGTTGCAACGTGCTATCTTGAACAAAGCCTAGAATCAGCACTCCATAAAAGAGCAACTGTATGGCCACTTACCCCCTATCACACAAACCATTCGAATGAAACGAACAAATGCTGGGCACTGCTGGAGAAGTAAGGATGTGCTCATAAGTAATGTTATCCTATAGGCACCTGTACAGTGTGTGCCAGCCAGCAATAATTATATCGATCAGCTCTGCACGGACTGGATGCTTTGCAGAGGACCTTCAAGAAGCGAAAATCGATAGGGATTGTTGGCAAGTAAGAGTCATGGAGATCCGGGATTTCGCTGCGACATGATGATGATGATGATGATATAGACGAATTAGTGTGGGCCGCCCAGCAAGGACCTACATTGACCAGCTATGTAAAGATGCTGGCTGCAGCGAGGAAGAACTCCCTGGGGCGATGAATGATAGGGAAGGTTGGCGAGAGATTGTCATGGATATCCGTGCTGCCTGCACGACATGATGATAATGATAACATATAATGTATTATAAAGAACTCAACAACATTAAAATGGCAATTGGTTCGTTTGTACTATGAATAGTCTTCAATTTCACTATTAGTTGTCATCAACTCGGGACTCATGCAAAAATAAAAATAAAAAAATAAAATTTATTCCTGGGCCGAATGTGTTTTCATAGCTGGCTTCATGCGGGTCAAAAACCTAAGTGACTTTTCAACCTATATTTACATTGTTTCAAACTGTCCCCACTCCCACTGGTTTTTGATACACGTGTGCATAACACCTGTCAACGATAAATATTTTACACGCTCAGGCCTGAGAACTAATTATACACTGAATTCTTTTATTTATTTCAATGTTACTCATTTTTATTATTAGCTACATTTTCAGTCATCGTTTGACTGAACTAAACTAATGCTACAAACTATATGCCAAAAACTATATAAATAGCACACACACACGCTATATCTAGCTACATTGATGAGACGTGAAACGTCGAAACATGGTGTTTGTGGATGACTTATATAGTCAGTCTACATTCCTCTGAAGAAGGAGAGTCAAGTCTCCAAAATATTAGAATGAAATAAAACAAAACTTAACATCCCACGAACTGAGTTTCTTATATATTTCATACTCAATGCTTCGCACTAAATCCCAAATAATATATATTATAGACATTTATATATACATAACATATATATTAATGTAATATATACACACTGAGAACGAGACTCACCATATATATATCCGGGTTAGCTCAGTCGGTAGAGCGTTCGGCTAGAAACCACAAGGTTCCTAGTTCGATACCGGTCCCCGCCAACTCAGCGTATGAGTAGCACAGGGATCTGTGTGGTAAAGTAAGGAGCTGATGGTAGGTGTGGCGCTCCACCTCAGATGCTAAAACAATCTCCTTGGTCTAGCGCTATTGAAAAGGGGATAGACTCCCTCGCTGACTGGCTGATACCGACTTTAGGCCGCCCCGTTGACTTTACTTTTTTATATATATATATATATATGTGTGTGTGTGTGTATATATATCGGGGTGGTCTTATGTCGGTATTAGCACAGATACCGCACAGATCCCTGTGTTACTCATGTCACAGAGTTGGCTAGGGCCGGTATCGAACCAGGAACCTTGTAGTTTCTAAGCGGACGCTTTACCGACTGAGTTAAACGTATATATAAAATATATTTTATTGGGTTGTTATCCTCTATGCTGCCCGATATCCAAGGATATGACCCACTCGCACAGTTTTTCATATTCAAATTGAGTTTCAAACCAATTTCCAAAAAAATAATTTAAAAACTTCTTTCTGAGGAAATTTCCTCACAAAAGTTCCGTCTCCAACTTCATGATGGATCACTTTTGTAGATGTCAGCTTAATTTGCTTTCTAGACAAATTCGAACTTCCTGATCCTTTTTCAACTTAAATGTTCTGGGCATTTCCGGTCCACAAACTACCAGCAAATATCATTAAAACTCTCCTTAAATTAAGAGGAGTCCATATACCGTTTCATCAAGATTAGCCAGTTAGCCATAAGTAATAAACGCTCGAGCACACACAAAAAAATTTAGCAAATTATATATATATATATATATATATTCGTTTAATAAAACTTATTTTCTGCTCTCTCTCTCTCTCTCTCTCTCTCTCTCTCTCTCTCTCTCTCTCTCTCTCTCTCTCTTATACATACATACATACATATATATATATAATGTGTATATATATATGAGAGAGATAGCAGAAAATAAGTTTTATTAAACGAACGGATATGCTACATCACCAGCGCATTTTTTTTTAACTTTATGAAAGAATTTCTTCACAAAAACTTTTCTCCTTGTGATGACCTATGGTCGAAACTAACTGAGAACAATCAAAAAATAAATAACAAAAGAAATATTATTGTTTGTCTTATCACTTTTGTTCATCTTATATATATATATATATATATATATATATATATACATTATATATGTTTTATATATATAATATATATATATATATATATATATAAACATATGCATAATATATGACTCTTACCTGCACACAGATATGTGTACTGAGGCGTGTTTAAGATTAGTTTTTAACTACTATGATATGCGCCCTAACGTGGTGCGTGTGCTTGCAAAATCTCTATAAAATAATCATGTAAACATAACTTGTCCGTTCGAGAAAAGTTTAGGAAAAAACACATGTTTTCTAAATGTCATTGTCTGCTTATTGGCTATTTTTAGATTGAAGATTTTCACAGTCCACATATACATACACGTGTGTATTAGTTTGTGTGTCTGTGTCTGACTGATTTGGTTTCTGTTTTGTTTTTGTTTTTCTTTTCTTTTCTATTTTTTTCAAAACATGAAATACTTTTTTAATCGATACGCAAGTCTCAACAATGAGAAATTTGACAGCAGTCATTTTTTTCTCCTTTAAATCTAGAATCTCAAAACGAAGCACTTAAATATCGTCTTCCTGTCTCTGTATCCATCACTGAACGTCCGTTAATTTATTTTTGGTAGCAGCTCAGACTAAAATAAATCCAACCCCAGACGGATTGACATGCCGTTAAATACAATCAATGAATCGATCATAAAATAAATCTCCTCTGTTGTAAACCCTTGAAATGAGCATCAAAAATATTTCAGGATATCAATACCTACCCCAATTTTCACCAGCAAAGATGAAAAGAATCACGTAGTAGTCTCTCTCTTACTCCCTCCCTCTTTTTCTCTCTCTCTCTCTCTCTCTCTATCTATCTATCTATCTATATATCTCTCTCTCTCTCTCTTATATATATATAAAGTATAGCTGCACTGATGAGGGGTAAACCCCGAAACGCGCGTCTGTAGATTGCTTTATATATATATATATATATATATATATATATAAGGTGTATCAAAAAAGTATCGAGATTTTTTGTCCTTTTTGATCCACCTTATATTCTGAAAAAGTTAACGTTCCATTCATTGTTCATTTCTATCTTGGTAAATACAGCTTCAATCTCGATACTTTTATGACACACCTTGTGTATATATATATATATATATATATATATAAAGCAGGTGTTTTAGTATTTTTGCCTTTAATTTGGATCCAGCCAAGTCTGATTATCTTGTCTAATTTTCAGCGAGTAGTGTTAAAAAATTTTACTCAAATCAATATCACAGCTAATAGAATAAAAACTGAAGTCCAATTTATTTCTCCACCCTGTAGGTGTGACTTAGAGTACGCTGACTGTATCCCACCCGCAAAGTATGGGCTGTTCTATGTGTGATCTTAAACTGAATCTAATGGTGAGCCTCCAGCTTTGTGCATCTGGAGTAGTCCTTTATTGCTATTACTCTCAGATTTACTCTGACGCGGAGTGGTAGTATCTGTTAGGGTCCTATCTATGGGTCAAATACATTTGCATTCGATAGAAATACTTTATTACTATAAATACTATATTACTGTGAATTGTTTGTATTAAGAATAATTGAAGCTATAATGGATTATCATTATTATTAAGGATTATCAGTATTAGTTACTTTGTGCAAACAAAAGACTATAATTAAATAGAAGTAATTACTTAAAACCATATTCTTATTCTTATTATTATTTTTATTATTAGATAGGAATACTTGAAACCATACAACTGTGCAAATTATCTATATTAGATAGGAATTCTTAATATTACAACTGTGTACACACAAAAAAAAATTAAGAATGAATTACACACAAATGGAAATATAAGCGTACTATGTATAAGATTCCCTAACCTCTAGACATAAAATTATCTAGAGATCTTGACATGCAATGTGGTATATTCTAACGAGTATCGTTAAAAGTGCTAAAAAATAGTTGGAATTGTGGTTACCCATGTTTAAGGCGGTGTATAAATACGCTATTTTTCTGCTATCCAAGAGGTAAAGAAAGTAAAACTGGATTAATATATTTTCGAGAAGAATCAAGTTACTTGAGTTTCTTGAATGTCTAACAAATGACAACAAAGAAACAATCTATTCTGGACATAAACGTAATTTTTACATCAGCTAAACTAAAAAGAAAACAGCTTGCAAGTGAAGCAGGCCTTTTTTTTTAATTTCAGACCAAGTAGTCGGTTTTATTTTATAAACAAATATTTCATACCAAATTTACTTCATCTCTCTCTCCTCCTCTTTCTCCTCTTTTCCTCCCCTCTCTCCCCTCTCTCTTCCCTCTCTCTCTTCCCCCTCTCTCTTCCCTCTCTCTCCCCCTCTCTTCCCTCTCTCCCCCACTCCCTCCCCTCCTCACCTCCTCACCTCCCCCTCTCCCTCCTTCCCCCTCTCTCTCTCTTTCTCTCAGACAAACAGACAGAGGTCTAAGCCGCTCTGAAAATCTAATGCCGCCATATTCGAATAATCAGATTAACGAATACAGATTTCAAATCAAACCAGGTTTAATACGCAGGAAAAGGGGCTGGCCTTTATTTGGCCAGATTAACAAGTCTCTTTACTTCATGTAATTCAATTTCGTCAGATGAAATTTGGAAAAGTAGAGGCAAAGATTAGGATTCTAGTTTGTTGATTGAATAAAATCACGATTGATCCACTGAGATAAACATGGCTAACAACTTTGATCGATTCTCCTGGTCTCCGTTGATTAAAGTTGTCTCCTTGGCGATGTCCACGTCGATGAGGACTGGACATGTATGGCGTAGGAAATCCCATCTGAATACGGCACAAACAACCACTTGCGACTGATAACGTATAGAGCAGATAGATATTACCTTTGGGCATTGTTTATGAATCTTATCACTGCTTCTAATAAATTCAGGTGACATAACAGGAATGTATATTTTACTAATCATATTATTAAACTGGGTAAATAGTTTGGGAACATTTTGGTACGTGATAGTTTGCGTGAGCGAGGCTGTTCAAGCTGTTATTGGTACCCATTATGGTTGGTAGTATCATGGTAGTCAGTGCGCTGACATGTTGCGCATTGCTTCATTCAGAGTGCGATTTGAAACCACAAGGAACTATGCGCAACGTTATTTGATTCGGGAACTTTTATTTGCGGATTCGAACCTGTGCCATAACGCCGTGGAAGCAATAAAAAATATTGTGCTAAATATGAAGGCCCATTTGGTCACAGTACAGTAACCGGTTATTTCCTATAACTCCAATCTAAAAAAAGGGGAACCACTCTGATTAACTGATAAATTATTTATTGATTGATCTACTAGAAAAAAAGGAAGACGAAGTTTAGGGTTAGTTTAATGGGGAAATAAATAAATAATTTATCAGTCAATCAGAGGGGTTCCCCTTTTTTAGGTTGGAGTTATAGGAAATAACCGGTTACTGTACTGTGACCAAATGGGCCTTCATATTTAGCACAATATTTTTTATTGCTTCCACGGCGTTATGGCACAGGTTCGAATCCGCAAATAACCCAGTAACCAGATGGTTTATGAAATTTCGCCCGAGTTGCAAGAATCTTGATAACCAAACATGGTCAGGTAGGCTTAAAACCGTCGACAAAAAAAAACCTTTCGACTTTGAGGGAATGGAGAAAAACAAGGGTAGATGGATGTTAGTAGCAGTGTTTATCAAGTATTAATTCTTTGCGAATTTGCCAGGTTTCGCGACACTCTGGATTTTCTAAGGGGTCGATTAACAACATCTCCTGTGGTCGAAGTGTAAGAAGCCAACGATACGAGATGACGGGTCTTTGTAACAGTACTGATCAGTTCATTCAAGTAACCATGATAGACGATATTTTGTCAACTAGAAGTCTCCTTCCGGTAAAAAAAAAATGGCATAAATTCTGGTCAGACTTCGATGTTTTGGATTAGCTCGCTGTCACTTCGTTCTCCCACCCCACCCCACCTGATGCCATCCATATGAGTAGAGGGCCCATCCTCAAATATTTTTCCACACCATAGAAGCAAACCTGGCAAGTAGCTGTGGGAAAGTTTCAGGCAAGCTTGGCTTATCTCACATTACTAAAATATTGCAAAACTTTTGACTCGCCCAAGTAATTGTCTCCTTCCGGTAAAAAATGGCATAGATTCTAGTCAGGCACAGACATCGTCTTCGATTTCTTTGATTAGCCCGCAGCCACTTCGACCTACCCCCACCACTCCAGCTGATGCCATCCATGTAAGTAGAGGGCCCATCCTCAAATATTTTCCACCCCATAAAAGCAAATCCGGTGAGTAGTTCTCGGAGAGTTTCAGGCGAGCTTGGTATATCTCACATTACCAAAATATTGCAAAACTTTTGACTCGCCCAAATAATTGTCTCTTGACGTAAAGCTGGTTAAATGGGTATCTGCAGTGAAAGGGTGTATGCATTCTGAGAAAGGAACTGTCAAAATTTTCAACACGACTAACTGCTGTAACTTTGATCAAAATATACGAACCGTAAAGATTATTTGCATCACGTGACAATTCAAGAGGTCCTAAGCAGTTTTATGGGCTTATGTGTTACTGTTGTTAAGCGTCATCTCCTTCACTTTGAGTCAGATAAATAAAAAAAAACAAAGCAATAAAAGTTGTATGTTCTTTCCGCTCCAAAAGACGACGATGAAACGATGCCCTCGTTCTTCTGTAAATTGAAAGGAATGATTTACCTTCTAAAGAGAAATATGAACGCTGCATGATATAGTGTTATATTTCTGAAGCCGTTAAGGCCAGACGCTTCTGAACGCTCACGAAATCATGAGGACAATAATTCCGCATAATTGTCAGAGCTATTCTTTCCGATTGTGGCTTTAAACTATTGACAATTAGTATATGTATCTGCATGGATCCGGTATTCTGCACTATGACGTAAATCAATGTTGTGGTGCCAGGGATAAGCCCGAAACCATGCCTTACTCCAGGGTTATCATCTAATTGCGTGATTACGCTATCCTAACATATATATGAGAGAGAGTGTGAGAGAGTTAGGATAGCGTAAGCACTCCAAGAATACCTTCATCAGATGATAACCCTGTGATCAAGCATGGTTTCGGGGCCGAAGCATCATTGAGGCGGCATGGGTTAGTGACAATGATGCTTCGGCCCCGAAACCATGCCTGGCCCGGGGTTATCATCTGATGATGGTTTTCCTGGCGTGTCTACGTTTCTCTCTCTCTCTCTCTCTCTCTCTCTCTCTCTCTCTCTCTCTCTCTCTGATATGGGCACCTGACGTGTAATGTTTAGCAAGCTCGATTTGCAGACAATTGTTAGTGAGTTCGATTCTCATTGGGCGCCCCATACTTCTGGTCTTGTGCCACATCTAAGTTAAACTTATTAAATAAATATATATCCCGATATTGAGCATTAATTATAAATAGAGCAGGATAAGTACTGTCTCTTCTCGGGAGTAAAATGTATTTGGTTACTTGGCAGTACCTTGAACCACCGGAATATGTACACTAAGCAGTGGCTAGGGGGAAAAGTAATTCTTAGTAATCAAGTCAGTTCTTGCAATTGCTAAAGATCGAATCTAGTTCAGATATGATCTTCTTGATTTTTGTAAACCTTTATGGTTACAAAAATCAAAGATCACGCAAAATGCAATAATTATTTTCGTCTGAATGTTCTATTTTCTTTTAATTGTCTCGTGGTGATTTTTAAAAAAATCCATTCTGTGTAGTAATGGCGGTTTGATTTGTTAATGGTCTAAATAGAACGGCATTTCGAGACGAAATGAGGGAGATACTGGTCCGAGGCTGTTTTCCGCCATTGAAAATAATTACCTTTAAGGGGATTTTGTAATTTTAAATATTTTTTAAAAGAATATTATTCATAGAATCCTTTTTCCCTCGGACAAAAAGAAATGGCCATGGTAACATTTTGTTAAGCACTTAAATTGAAATGTGAAATTAATTTTGTTTTTAAGAATTTTATAAACTTCTGTCAGAATGTAATCAAGATTTTTTTCTTAAAGAAATCAAACAAAAATGGTGGCATAATGGAGATTTGGCGGGGTCGGGGTTATTTGTATTGATTGTCTAAATAGAATTTTCCCGTTGGCAATACATTTTTAGAAACATTTTGAGAAAAAAAATTAAAACATATGAGAGATCCCAATCCTATGGTCTGTTGTTGTTTTTTTTAATCATATTTAGGCGAGAATGTGTTTTTTTTTTTACGGATTTGATATTTCAAGAAATATTAGTTGCTTAATTATAAACAAAATAATAATCCGAAATGGACTTTTTGTTGTGTATAAATAGCTTCACTTGTCCAACTTATTAAGAATTGAATTTTTAGCCTATGGCATCCAATCTGTCTTTGATGCTGGTAGGGTTCATGAAGAAATAATGCAAAGTCTCTCTCTCACCCAGTATATATATATACGGCCACTTACGTCCTATCACACAAACCATCCAAATAAAACTAACAAGACATCTTATGCTGCTGGTGAAGCAAGGACGAACGAACAAGGGGCATTCTTCTATGGACACCTAGACATGAATAAACCTGTGTAGACCGACCAGTAAAAATTTACACTAACCAGCTCTGTGCGGATTCTAGATGCCTTGCAGAGGACCTGCCCGGGGCGATAACCGATAGGGACGGGTAGCGAGAAAGTATTGGGAATCCGTGCTGTCAGCATACGCAATATATATATATATATATATATATATATATATGTATATATATTGCGTATGCTGACAGGACGGATTCCGACGGCGCCAGTGTAATATATATATATATATATATATATATATATATATATATATATATATATTATATATATGAGAGAGGGGGGAGTTCTTGCGAACAAGAGTGCCTGGATTTAGTATGTATGGAAGACTCATTTAGCTATAACCATATTGTTTCTAGTTCTCAACTCGTACAAGCCATTTTGAATAATGTTCTATTAGATATATAATAACTGGTTGTAATTTATAAGAATTAGCGTATACGTATATAAGAAGTGACAATTCATCTCGCTCCATAAGTGTATAACTTTTTTCTTCATAGATAGCGTTCCATTTCTAATTCCAACGGCGCCAGTGTAATATTGGTATCACTTTTTGAGAGACCGTCTTTTAAGCTGGCGAATACAGCAGACATATTGCCTAGCTTATCTTTGTCTCTAATGAATATATTGTCACATAAATACAAGATTGTGTTGATTATGACCAGAAATATGGAAGAATTTAGTTAAGCAGAAATTGTTCTCTATGGGGGAAAAGTTTCGATTAGATTTAGCATAAAGAACTAAAGAGCATAATCTTTATCACCCCCTCTCTCTCTCTCTCTCTCTCTCTCTCTCTCTCTCTCTCTTATATATATTTATATATATATATATATATATATAATATATATTTGGGAGAATATGTGCTTAAATGAAGTCGAACCTATTTTTTTGAAATTTAATTCATTAATAATTAATTAGGCGGGATTAAACTATTTAAATATAAGGCTAAACAAATCGAGAAAAATCAATCTCTGTATGTACATTTCGGCCTATTAGGCCTCATCAGCAGAGCTATAGATACGAAGACCGCCCCGTGTGTGATTCGAAACCTGTCTGTCAAATTAGCAGGCAAGTGTCTTACCTCCACACCAAACGGACTTAGCAAGATTTTCTTCGCTTTGTTAAGTAGTAGTATTTATATTCCTCTTAAGTGACCTCTACACGAACTTACGAGACGTAAACAAACAGACGATGTTTGTGATATGGCTATTTCAGCCGACAATATTTGGGAGAATATGTGCTTAAATGAAGTCGAACCTATTTTTTTGAAATTTAATTCATTAATAATTAATTAGGCGGGATTAAACTATTTAAATGTAAGGCTAAACAAATCGAGAAAAATCAATCTCTGTATGTACATTTCGGCCTATTAGGCCTCATCAGCAGAGCTATAGATACGAAGACCGCCCCGTGTGTGATTCGAAACCTGTCTGTCAAATTAGCAGGCAAGTGTCTTACCTCCACACCAAACGGACTTAGCAAGATTTTCTTCGCTTTGTTAAGTAGTAGTATTTATATTCCTCTTAAGTGACCTCTACACGAACTTACGAGACGTAATATTGTCGGCTGAAAATAGCCATATCACAAACATCGTCTGTTTGTTTACGTCTCATATATATATATATACATATTGTTAGAGTCCACGTATGCTTCTTTAAAGATATATGTAATTGAAGGTGGGAAATTTTGTTGGTTATATTAGAAGCATGCAAAAATAATACACATTCAAAACAATAACTATTATCTTACATTTAATATTTAGAACATGCCTCTATTTGTCAAAATATTTTGAATCTCTTTTAAATTTCAATGTTAATGTTCTCTTATTATCTGTGATTAGCGAGGATCATTTTCAGTATTTTTAACAAAACATTTTGACAAATGACAGAGGCCGTCCGAAATATTATAGTTTAAGATTAAAATTAAGATAATATTCATTTTGAATGTTTATTATTTTTTTATATTTTACTTTTCCATGCTACTATTATAACCAACAAAGCCTCCCACCAGTCATTGCACGCACGCACACACACACACACACACACACTAATATATATATATATATATATATATATATATATATATATATATATATAATCTTTTCGTTAATCAAATAAACGATTAAGGATTTTTCACGGATGCGTAGAAGACGAACAAAAAACAATTTTCTGCCCAATTTCAAAATCCCTGGGAGTTTCTTTTTTATCTGTTTAGCAAATGATGAGAAGTAACCTATCTATAAGGTAATAAAAACATCGAAAGATAGATGGAAAGATATGAGTTTGGGGAGCATCAAAAGTATATAAACTCTTTAGTAATGATGAGAAGATTATATGATAAAACGATCCCATTAATTTTTAGCCAAGAAAAAAGGTAAGAGATTTCCGACAGGCTGACGTTTAGATTCGTCTAATCAGACGCTCGCAGCTTGATAGTCATTATCTTATTTCAGGATATTAGTATTATCATTAAAGGATACTATTAAAAAAATAACTTCGCTGATATCGTATTGCTCTATCTGATCACCTATCATTTTCTTCTTTTTTTCCTGTTATCTTTTCAACATAAAATATCGACGATTTACTGAAAAGTTTGCGGCTTGAATTCAGAATTTTTCGTTCTACTAGACAGCTTGTCATAACAAGGTTAGAGAGCCAAGTCTGTCCTATTATTTACCTATATCTGAAGGGAGAATAGTCGGATGCATATTCTTCCCAACGGTATAAGCGAAATGTGAAATGCAAACAGGTTTTGAGATCTGGCCATCGTGACCATTCCCTACGATGATAACTATTGCACAACGACCGCCTCCTATTTTGATTAATTAACATACCTTACATTAATCTCCTCGGCTCGAGCAGGATGTGACATAAGGTCAATTTCTTAAGCAGAGTTTGAATTCAGTTTTCCTTCTCCTAGACTGGTTACCAAATCAATGTTAAAGAACCCAGTCTACCTTACTATTTACTTATAACTAAGAATGGTTAGATACATACCTTTCCCGAGTATATTAGCTCTATTCGAAATCCAAACTGCTAAAAGTATATCAAAAATAAAAAAAAACTTGAACAATAAACCCCTATTGATATATCAGATTGTAGATACAAGATACTCTCTCTCTCTCTCTCTCTCTCTCTCTCTCTCTCTCTCTCTCTCTCTCTCTCTCTCTCTCCGAGTTCAAATCCTGAACGAGATTATTTGGATTTTCCCATATCGCTAATACCATTGGAGAAGGTATGAATCCAACTATTCTCCCTCCACCTTTGGGTAAACAGTAGTGCAGACTGAGCTCTTTAATTTTGGTGTGTAATCAGTCTAGGGGAAGGAAAACATTTCAAAGCTTCGTTTTCGAGGCACACAATCCCCATTTCTAAATTTGTGTTTTGCTCATGGTACTTTTCTAACTTAATTGGTGAGCTGATTTCAAAAGATATTAATTGTGAATTCGATCCATACTAAGGGCTCCATAATTCTTTAGATTACATTTTGATTACAAAAATATTACACAATAGCTTTAAGTTCCGGCCTTCACCACAAATATAGTATAAGATTGCATTAATTTCTGATTAATTAACAGTTAAGCAACTGATTTTAATCAGCACTGAATGGGTAACCTCTCCAAATGCAATATGCTATGAGTTAAAAACAAATTAATTAGCGAAAAATATGAAACAAGAAATTAATGAATGAATTAGATTTCAAGGCAAGTGACCTTTGACCTTATTTTCATTGTAATTTTAGTTACAGAAGAAATGAGTTACCTTTCGGCGAAAATGTCTAAACTGCATAAACACGTAAAGTAATCTGTGGGTAGGAGTGGATGTATTCGAGGATGGATCAATAAGTTCGTTGCTTGACCGAGTTATTAGAAGTTTTGGGTGAAAAAATTTAACTCTGGTTCATGGTGAATTGTTTACAAGACAGGATATTAAATTAAAAAAATATTCGTAGCTTTCTTTTTTCTTTTTTTTTTACATGATTAAACTATGACTAATGATATATGGTGTCTATAAAGTCCTGCAACTTCAAAATGTGAAAACAAAGATGGTAGTATTGTTGAAATGCAATAATCAAAATGTATAGCCTTTGTACAATGTGAGTTATTAAGTTTTAAATATTAAAATTGCCTCAAGACTTTATGAATACCACACACACACACACACACACACACACACACATACATAATACATATATATGAAAAATAGATGGAAATTAATCCGACAGTATGAAATTTAACATTTTGAAAAAACATATGATGTTTGTTATGTAATTGCTGACAGTACTGTTTCGACCAAATCGATAAGTTGGTCTTCATTTCTGTAAACAGTCTTTTTAACGGATATCTTTCTTCCCATCTATGTCGCTCTTTGATGAAGACCAACTTATCGATTTGGTCGAAACAGTACTGTCAGCAATTACATAACAAACATCATATGTTTTTTCAAAATGTTAAATTTCATACATATATATATATATATATAGTAAACAGCGCATGTTGACTGTCACTTCGTGCCTTTGATGATCGCGTAAACGGGAAATTGACAGTTACCAAGTCTAAATCTACATAAGCTCTATCACCAATTTTGAGCACTCTTTCTTTATAAACTTATCAAACACACACACACACACGTATATATATATATATATATATATATATATATGAGAAAGGGAGAGGGAGAAACAGATAAATATACACGGGAAAGATAAACAGAAATATCTACACTTAACTGTTCGCTTCCAGCAATATGTCTTTTTATAAAGATACAATTTATTAAACATGCGGCTTACAACGGCATCATATCGTGGTGCATTTGTGAGAAAGCTTGTCTTGCTGATATATTACTAGTGAAAACCGAGTTTGATCCTCGCCGGATACGCTATACTTGCGACCTTGTGTCAAATCCCACCCGTGGCGAACGGGTTGGGTAAATACCTACAATGGCTCAACTTTAACGGTTCTGAATAATAAAGATGGATGGAAGTATTAATACTTAGTTTAATAAAGGGAGATACACGCAGACACACACACACACAGAGACAGACAGATATATATATACACACACACACACACACACACACACACACACATATATATATATATATATATATATATATATATATATATATATATATATATACTGAAATAACTTTGATGTATGGAACGCAAATCCTTCTACTTTGGTAAAAGAGCTGATAAAGTGATAATAAATGTTAAGTAGGGTCATAAAACAGTCACTGGTTGGGTATATTAAGAAAGAAGTTGGGTTGGGAAGGGGGGGGTCTGTCAGTTCCTCTATATTCTGATCCCATTTTTCTTTGTGAGTGGATGAATTATGAAAAAATTGTTAAATAGGCATATATTTATCTGAAGTTTAAATGTATTTCTTTAGCTATTTTATTTTTCTCCTGATTTATTTTCCTTCAATTTTTCTTTTCTTCAGACTTTCTTCTTTTTTTTTTTCATTTTTCTTCCTCTTTACTTTGCTTTTTTTCTTTTTTATTTCTTCTCTTTGTTTTTTGTTTTTTTTTCTTTCTTGATTTTTCTTTTCATTTTTTTTCTTTCTGATTCCATTTTTCGTTTTTGCGTTCGTATATTTTGTTTGGTTATTTTTTTTTTTTTGTTTTCGTTCAATGATTCTTCATTTATTCTTTCTTTACATATTTTTATTTTACTTTTCATATTTTTCTCTTTTCTTTATTTTTTCCGTTTAACTACACTTTTTCTTTTTTCTTTTTTCTTTTTTTTCCTCTTATTCATGGTTTTTCTTTCTTTCCCTCTTTTTTTCTCTGATTCCCACCTTTTCTTTCTTTCCTTTTTCTTTCTTTTCCTATTTTTTTTCATTCATTCACTTCATTTCTTTCTTTTCCTCTTTCTCTTTACATTTTATTAATGTTTTTCCTCATTTTCTTTTATTACACTTTTCTTTCATTTATTTTTCTTTTATTCACAGCTTTTCTTTTTCCACTTACTTTTTCCATTCATTCACACTCTTTTTTTTCCCTCTTTCTTTAATTCCCACTTTTTCTTTCTTTCTTTGACTTTTCTATTCTCTTACCTTAACTTTTAGAAATAAATATTCGCCCTAGGATTTCGCACCATTTCTTTAAAAACACCTCATAAACTATCTCTCTAAATGGGTTTATAAATAAATAATTATTACTGATTAATAAGCATCTACAAACGTTTTATAATTAATCTCTGTAAAAAATATTTACGTACAATTTACTGATCAGATTAATCCCTGCTTTGAGGGACTTCATAATTAACCAGAAGCTGTAGTCACGTAGTATTCGTGAGTTAACTCTGGTAATACTCGCTGTGTAACGCGATGGAAGATGTTTAGTTAGATGATGAATGAAAAAATACTTTTTATCTTAAATATTTATTGTCACTTCGTATATTTGCTCGATCGTTTGAACAAAAAAAAACAAGTGGCAATAGATATTTAAAAGCATTATTGCCATGACATACCGACAGCATGGATTCCCTTGATTTTCTCTTACCATCTGTCCCTATTGACAATCGTTTTTGACAAGTCCTCTAGAGAGCATTAAGCGTGAGCACAAGCTGATGAATATAAGTTCTTGCAGGTTGACCAACACTGGTGTGTCCATAAGTAGAAATCCATGTCACTTATGAGTTCATTCTTGCTTCTCCACTAGTGCACGACATGTCTTGTTTGTCCTACTTGAATGGACGAGACTGTTTGTATCTCATCATAACTCTAATACCATTGGGAAAGGTAATCCAATTATTCTCCCCCCAGTTATAGCAAATTTTAAGGATAACTGGGCTTTTAATCTTTGTATGGCATTCTAGAAAAAAACTCTAATTTCAAACCTGTTAAACTTCGCTTAAAAATTGACCTTGTGCCGCATTTTACTGGTGCGGGGGGATTTGGTAAATATTTGGATTGTTTGTTTCATGGAAGGTAAGTGGCCTTACTGTTGTTATTTTTAGGGTGCTGCTTCTAGGATTTGTTTTAAACTGAACGCAGCATCCTTGTGTAGTTTCTATATAGTTTGCATTTTGTTAAAGCCCAAGTACTGTTATAAGTAGTATTGATACAGTTACAGCTTGGAAGAATTCTCGTTTTATTTTATCAGATTTTCATATGGTCTATAACCTATCAGTAGTAGTCCATGCTTTACCTATGTATGTTGACATCGCTTTCAGTAAATGAGATATTGCTACCGAGCTATACAAACTGGTCTATTAATTTCAGAGGCTTGTTATTTTATGAGGAAATGGCACCATTTTGATTAAAAACGTATGCACTCTGTTTTATTTGAGTTCACATTGAGACCAATGACTTTTACTAAAAAATGGTAAACGTAGGAAAGGGTCCCCAGTGTTCATATAAAGATGATGGATCATAGATCGACACAGTTCTGTGTTGCATTGAGAATTCACAGTGAACCAGAAAACAGTCCGTTTATAATTATATCTTGTATTATGATGATATACGGGCTGTTCTACTTCACTAGGAATTCTCAATACAAAAAAAAAAACGCTATTTCCTAAATATCTTCGAAAATAAAGTCTCTCTCTCTCTCTCTCTCTCTCTCTCTCTCTCTCTCTCTCTCTCTCTCTCTCTCTCTCTCTCTCTCTCTCAAAATAAAGTATGTATTTTACCCAACCCCTCCGCCACGGACAAGATGTGATACAAGAACAATTTTAAGCGGAATGGAGCGGGCTTGACTTTTCCTTCTCCTAGACTGGTTACCTAACCAAAGCTAAAGAATTCAGACTACCCACTATTTACCTATAGTTGGAGATATAAAATATGGATTCATGCCTTATTTTGGGGAAATAGTCACTCACTCACTTACACACACGCACACACGTTATATATACTGTACCCTCCTGAAATGCATAGTATCTCCCATAAAGTCTTCTCTCGGTGACCCTGGTATAGTTTCTGGGCAAGAATATCATTACCACTAATTCTTGACACCCTCTTTGTATCTTAAAATTCCTCCAGACTTTATCGGTTTGAACATTTCAATCGCATTGCTTATCCCAATGCTTGACACACCCAGCCAAAATGCAATCTCTATTCACATAGGGATGATGGCAATGGGTAGGATTTATGATAGAATTTATTTTATCATTTGCTCTGTGACTATTTATCTATCGGTATTAATCATTATTTAAAGATATCTTCAGTCGTTCTTAAAATAAAGAACCAGTGAAGTTATCTGTACTGAGATTTGACTGAGAAAATGATACGGCTTAATAGTTAACTAATCTCAATTTAAGTTGTCTTTTAACACAACTTAGCCATTTCTACCACAGCGAGATATGAGTTCGCGTCTCACCAAGGGATTATTTTCTCTAATAAGTACTGTGATAATAATAAAAAACAACTAAAAGTTAAAACATCAAGGAAAATACCAGTCAAAATTAATAATTATATCAATACTTCATCTAGAAAAAATAAATTTATTAAAAATACCAATACGGAGGGCGCGTGGTGTAATGGTTACCGTCGTAGGAAATGGATACAGCGAGACGAGTTCAAATCCTAGATGAGGCATTTCACATTGGTAAAAGGTATGAATCTAACTATTCTACCTCTAGATGTAGGTAAATAGTAGGGCAGACTACGCTTTTTAACCTTGGCGAGGCAACCAGTCTAGAAGAGGGATGACTTTGAATTTAAACCTATTAAAACTCCGCTTAAGAAATTGATCTTGTGTCACATCCTACTCGTGCGGAGGAGTTGGTAAATATGTATTAAAAATACTGCCGGCACATCGAAGACGAAGGAATGTGTTATAGGTGTAATTTAGACTTCTGTAATACAAATGGCTCTTGTGGCTTAGTTGATAAAGCAGTTGGTAAGGACAACCAAGATTATTCAAGGCAAGAGAGAATGTTGGTTTGAATTTAACATATTTTATTATTTATTATTGTCTTCTATGTGAACTGTTATTCGCTGTCATAGAAATGAGGACCAGGGTGAATTGCGACAAAAAGCATCCAAGACAATAATGAAGATATGAAATAAATTGCTTGTCAAAATTAACAATAAGGATTGAATAAGGTTTAATCTGAAAAAATAAATGAATAAAATGTTATTCTTTTTTTATTAAAATTGTTTGTGATTCTTTTGTATTTAGAATGAACATCTGCTCGAAAACCCGGAATTCAAAATCTTGTTATTGTTTTGTTTTTGTTTGGTTTGGGGTTTTTTTTTGGGGGGGGGGTATTAGATTTAAACATCGATACAAGCATTGGTGTGAAAATACATTTATGGGGAATCAACTTAGAAATTAATTCACTAGAAATTTCTAGTTTCACAATTACTTGATGAGTCGTCTGCGTTTCCCTCAGTGCCCTTGAGAATCCATCTATTCTTCTCTCAACTATAGTTGGTTGGATTTTACGGTATGTCAACCGTTAGTTTATTTTATGCCGAAGATTTTTTTGTTTTATTCATTCTTGTTGTGTATTCACATTTTTTTTTACTCTATTTAACCCATAGATGGGACCTTAGCAGGTACTACCGATCCGGATCAGAGTGGACTTGGGTGTAATGTCAATGAAGGGGTACTCCACCCTCTCCAGAGCTCTAGAATTGTAATCAATGTCCTCATCCACCGCTTTCTAACACATATATAAAAATGTCTGGGGATTGCCGTAATAGCAATAGGGTCAGGACAATTATATAGATGCTAGGGCTTAACATGACCAGCTGATTGATTGGAGGGTACCTCTCTGACCGACTGTCTAGCTCAAATAAGGGTCAAAGTATGTCATGGACTCATCAGTCAAGGTTTCAGTCCTTAAGCATCATGGATCGCCACCCACGGTCAAAAGGTGACCTCATTGGAGAGGGGTTTCCCCCTCTGCAGAAGTGCAGTCGGCGTATTCTGCAGCCCCAGCTGACAGGGTGGCCTAACTATATGTAACTAGTATGGAAGACTGGGTTCTTTTGCCTTGGTACAGCAACCGGTTTAGGTAAAGGAAAATTCTGAATTCCGAATACTCCGAGGGGCTAAATATACACATGCATCAAATGAAAGTACGCATCTAATAAACTAGAGAGCTAGAAATGTTGTATAAGATACTGTAGCTCCAGAAAGAAATATCCACTTTTTTTTTTGTTGTTTTTTTTAATAACTTTTCTGTTATTGATATAAAAAAAAAAAGACTTCCGTGTTTTTCGTTTTTTACGGTTTACTAATTTTCCTGGATTTGCTGACATAGATTAATTCTATCTGGGTTTTCCAATGGGATCTATTTGATGCTTTTTTTGTTTTTTGTTTTTTTTATGGGTTTTTTTTTTTGGGGGGGGTCATTTCTGACTCTGTAAAACGACTAATAGGTTTCTGCCATTCTCTTCAGACAAGAGAGTAATCGACCTCTTCAGTTCTGATTTTCTCAAGTGTTATTCCCTTGTTATCAATTTGACAGAAATCATACGTTAACCCTTCAGTTCTCCCCAGGGAATAAGTTTTTTTAAAGGTCTTAATTTAGGTCAGGACTTCTAACTGAACATCTGGAAATAGTCAGGGTTGATACGAAAGCCACAGTCGCTCCAGTAAAGCATGCTTCAGTGTCTGTCACACTAAACGAACACTGGTGTAAATCTACATCTATGAGGAATCTACCCAGAAATGAATTCACTAGCAACGTCTTGTTTGACTAACTCTCGCTCGGTGAGCGGTTTCCTTTCTGACGAATGAATATTTGATTAAGAAGAAATGTACAGCTCATATAGAAATATTTCGGTGCCGTTATTATATGTGGCCTACCTTTTTTATTCTGTTATAGTATGTGGTCTACCCGGTTTGAATGTGTCTTACCCGAGTAAGAGTATATTTATAGATATAAGTAGTAGGCAATTTATTGAAACTTATTATTTTTCACATATATTCTATTTCAAGAAATACAATTCCGCCATAAGCTGTATATAGTAATTAAGAATAATTAAAAAAAGAATTTATCCATAATTTACATGAATCAGAGATCTATCTAATTCTAAAATATTCTGAAATAGGGTTAGGGTTAGGAGTTCGAATTTCAGTCGTGCTTTTGCGTTCACTTTCGGACTGATATATTTTGGAAACGTATGAATCACGTCATATCCCAACTATGGATTGTATAGTACCACTATTGTTCTTCTACAAGAATGGATTTGGCATTAACATTTTGCCTACTTTAAGTCGCTGTGATCCAACCGTAAACTGCTGGCAGCGGCTCTCGCAAATGTCACTTGAAAAATCACTACGTGAACACTCATGCCATCTTTTGCTTCGACTGTGAACCAGCCCTAAGACTTGCACTTGACCCTTTTGTAATATGGAACCAGAAGAATGAATATGGTACAGCCGTGAGGGAAATTTGGTAGACAAAGAGTTAAATAATCCACGAAGGTTGATATGTTATTAAACAAAGAGACCAAACCAAAACCTGAAATTGAGGAAAGAAAGGATTTAACTGATGTTTAAATCATTGAGGTTTTTTTTTGGGGGGGGGTATTTTTTATTTTTTTATTTTTTGTTTGGTTTTGTTTTGTTTTTTGTTTGGTTTATTAACTTGGGAAAATTTTGTTTCAGTACTTGAAAACATTTTCTGGCATTAAATAAATATTCTTTTTTGTTTTGTTTTCAGATTGTTAAATGAAATAATGAATCAAAATAGAAATTAAAACGCAAAAAATTGCTAACATTAAGAAATCTCAGGAATTCTTTCTTAAATAAATTCTTGAAACTGTTTTATTAATTAAATATAATTCGGTAAATTCAATTCGGTTATCTCTCTTTATTATCTGTAAAATAAACTGCAAATAAACAGCATTTTAATCTTTTAAATGAAATTGAAAGATTCTTCAATTACTCATGCATTAGCTACATGTAATGATATCATCACAAACCCACTTACCAAAAAAATATTTATATTTTCATTATAAAGCAGGAAGTATTGAATTCTTAAGTAAATATTTATACTGATGTATAAACAGCGAACGGTTATATATATATATATATATATATATATATATATATATATATTTGTGTGTGTGTGTGTTGGCAGATTTTTGACAGAGCATTCTTCCAGGCCACTTATTAAAGCTGGAGTCCAATACAGTATATATCGAGGCTTCCGAGGAACTTCAGAAGCAGCAATTTTACAATCATACATCAGCAGAGCTATAGATCTTCCTATCTATAGCTCTGCTGATGAGGCCTAATAGGCCGAAATGTACATACAGAGATTGATTTTTCTCGATTTGTTTAGCTTTACATTTAAATAGGCATTCCCACCTAAATAATTAATTATTAATCAATTAATTTTTCAAAATTAGGTACGACTTCAATTAAGCACATATTCTCCCCCCCCCAAAAAAAAAATATATATATATATAAAGCAAGATAATACAATGGTGTCTATGAGAAAATTTCTCCAGCCACATCACCTCTAAAATGTGTCCGCCTAACTGCTCAGAGTGCAATCTCTTTGATTATTATATGTTGGGTGCGATTGAGCGAGAGACAAACAAAACTCCTTGCAATACAATATATGTATTGAAGACAAGGAGAACGACAGCATTAGCCAATTTAAACCAGGAGACTGTCGGAAAGTCTTTCAGGAGATTCCGAAAGAGTTTGGAGGCAATGGTTAAAGCAAATGGTGATTTCTTTTAATTAATTCAATCTATAGAATTTCAAGATATTTTCATGTAATTTTGGTAAATATATCTGATAAAGTGAGATTAAATTATTTATATACAAAAGGGCAAATTTTCTGATCTATTAATTTGATTTCTTTTTTTCTTTTTTTTCATTCAGAATTGAGATGAAATCCGGAGATGCCAAATTTGTGGGCGCCTGGTGGATAGGATTCCTTATGAGCGGAATGATTGCGCTCACCATATCCTTGCCAATGTGCGGTTTCCCGCGTGAATTACCTGGTAAGTTATTTTAAGCATTTTATTTTTGTTTCATATGTTCTCATCAAACTGAGAGAGATGGACTATCCCATAAAGTCTTTGTGTAATTCTTTTTTAAGACTTTTTTTCTTGTAGGGTGGGTTTGCATATCTGAATAACAAAGATCTGTCCATAAAGAAATAGAGGTTTTTCGGGAATATTTCTTATTGTTTAGCATACTTACCTCTAATCCTGCGATTTGTCAGTTTCGACATATATTGATTTAGAGTTTTAGAACTGAGATCCTTGTTTACAGAACAAATACTGTCAAAACGATCTCTGACTCTCCGACACGCACGTATACAGTTATCTTTCACTTGGTTTTATTTACAAATGTCAATTTTTATTTGGTGAAACTTAATCCCTTTTAGTTTTCATCCACTCGTAAGAAATTTAAAAAATAAAAACATTATTATTATTGTTATTAGATAGGAATACTTAATGCCATATAACCTAATAATATCTGCATTAAATAACCCATAAGCAGTTGATAATCCGTCAAACAAATCTAACCAAAGCTGAATTTACTCTTCTAATTTTGGCCCTCTCATAGATTAAGTTTAGTAAAATTTTAAAACAACTCTGAAAAATGCCTGCCAGAAAATACGATGTTTTATTTTTTCGTGGAATTTTCACGTTTAAAAAGAAGTGATTCATTAAAAGGAATGTTCATAATATTCCTGGAACCTCCAGGCTATAATTAGGATATTTTGCAATAAGATTACACAACTCGGCATCTAATTAACCCTAACAAAACCATGACGAACGAGATAATTTCCGATTAATCAAAACTCTTAGTCATAAAAGCTGATTGCATCATGATTTTCATTAAAACTATTTCAACTGGCTTTGTACTTTTCCACTGAGACATAACAATATATTTACCCCAAAGATTAAAGCTGTGATCGATTATGGAGTTAACAGTTTGACGGTGAAACTTAAATGTTCCACATCTCACTAACCATCTTGAAATTATTTGATTAAATTTAGATCAGGAAGTTACATATTAAAATGGGGAGAATACAAAAAAATCCAGATATTGGTTAATTAGTAACACTACTGTTCTTCTACAAGGATTACTTTGGCATTAAATAACACACGAAGGTTGGTATGCCATTAAACAAAGAAACCAAACCAAACTATGGCGGTTGCATTTCTGAACAACGATGGTCTGTCTATGTCAGGACGAGTGGTCACCTAGTGAAAATCCAGAGAAGACTGCATGTTTTGGCATTACCCTAAGTCCAGGCAGCTTTCTTGAATGAC
Source organism: Doryteuthis pealeii (assembly GCA_023376005.1). Taxonomy (NCBI): domain Eukaryota; kingdom Metazoa; phylum Mollusca; class Cephalopoda; order Myopsida; family Loliginidae; genus Doryteuthis; species Doryteuthis pealeii. Next base: position 98,601,504 of record CM042142.1, read on the forward strand.
AGCATATCCTGCTCCATCAGGGGAAGAACCTATAAAATGATGGTCTAACCAAAGCATGTCTCTCGACAATCCATAGCGGAAGGCAGAAAAATTGCTTTTATTGACATAGGCCACGACTCTACGCTTTGCTGCCAGCAAAGCAGAGGTATATTTTTCTCGTACCTCACTTGTACAAGGTCAAGCACAAAGGACCTATTTACGTGGAACCATCCACAAGCCGAGACTCATGGATGGCAGTTGGAAAAATAGCGTCGATCATGTCGGCATTCCTCCTCAAATGGGGTGCATCAGGCGCTGGGCAATAAACCCAACTCTGCCCCTGTAAATCAAGGGGGCAGGTATTGCCTGGGAGGATAGCCCCCAGGATTGACGCTATTAATTAATAACACCGATCCAGTGGCCGAAGCACACCGGACCCCCGCATCAGCAAAGCAGAGGAGTCTAAGCGTACTGCAACAAAATATTACCGAAGCCACTTCGCTCTTCGAGACCAGCCGTAGAGTCAACATGGAGTAAAAGAGATAACGCTACATAGCAACGAAACCAGAAATGGTTCCCAATCCGTTGATACTAGACAACGTTACGACTACAGTAAATACCTATTGTCAACAGTTAAAACATGGGTGCAATTATGCAACCCCTTCTCCACGGGCAGTATGTCTAACCAAGGCCAAAGAACCCGATCTGTGCTATTATTTAGACATAGCTAGGAGAGGATAGCCGATGAATTTATGCCTTTCCCAAGAGCATTAATGTGAAGTGAACTCGAGACGCCGATTCCGCTTCTTATGACGATAACCATTACACAAGTGCACCTCCAAAACAGTTACAACATGTAAACACTGACAAAAACATCTCAGTTTGATCAATCGCAGGACGTGGCCCATACAGCAATAATATCCAAAAAGATTGAAGAACTCAGCTGGAACAAAAGTTTAACGTCTTCCTTATTCTCCAGGTCTATCTCTAATTACCAACTATTTGGTAGTTTACAGATCTTTGATTAGTTCTGAAAATGGATGAAGAAGTGGAAATTAACTCCTCTACATTCCTTTTCTTCAAACCAAAAGTCTTTTATTAAAAAGAAACGGTATCATTCTGCTTACAGAAATTGTTCGAAAGTTATTGGTAAACATAGAATTTATGCTATGGAGCACTAATTGAACATATTTTTCTGACCTTAGATTTAGAAATTTTATGTGGGTTTTTCTTAATGTGTGTATATATATATATATATATATATATATATATATATATATATATAATGTTTATTTATTTGCCTCTCATCCCACTTATGAACGCTGGACACAAGGTCTCGTTTTAACGTGGGCCCACCCATAAGCCGAAGCTCATATGTGTTTGTGTGTGTATGTGTGAGTATATATGTGTTTGTGTGTGCATATAAGTGTGTATATATGTATGTGTATGCGTGTATGTATGTATATATATGTGTGTGTGTGTGTGCGCGCGCGCACCTGATGAAATAGACGTAGCTATTTTGTAAGTGTGACACGTCCATATTGACTTTATCTGCCCGTCGGTCATGAGAACCAAGGACTGCCCGTCGTGAATAGATTAGTGTGGAGATTCTTGAGGGCCCGTTATGATTTCTTCTGTTTCATGCGATGCAAATACAAATCAGTATTTCGCCAGATGACTAGCGGCCATATATCTGCTGACAACTTCCTGATAAACTGAGAGATCGTTACAATAAACATCTGATCTGATTCGTACAAAGATGCTCCTTCGCTCTGTTGGCGGTGCTCAGAATGTGTTAATTGGATCCCCTTGCAGAGGGGTAAGACCCTACTCCCAAAAGGGGGAGGTGTTCTAGGTATAAAACTAAACTACATCTGATGTTAAGGCTTATGTTCTGGAGATCTGAGGAGTACCTAGTACTCCTTTATTGCCATTTATTTCAGGTCCACTTTGACCGGTTGTGGTAGTATTTGTCAAGGTCCAATTTATGGGTCAATAGACCTGTTTAATATTTTCATATTCGATAGGAATACTTGATGTCATATAAATGTAAGGGTTATTTCCAATAAGTCCAACATAAACAAAGGGGAACCACTCTTGACTGATGAATTATGTATTTATTTTCCATTAAACTAACCCTAAGCCCTAACCTAACCCCGTCTTCTTTTTCCTAGTAGATCAATAAATAAATAATTTATCAGTCAAGAGTGGTTCCTCTTTGTTTATGTTGGACTTATAGGAAATAACCAATGTAATTTATTTGTATTAAGAATAGTTACTTAATGTTGTAATTGTTTACTAACGATTATCATAAGTTACTTGAAACCATATATATATTTACCCACCCCCGCACGAATAGGATGTGACACAAGGTCAATTTCTTAAAGCGGAGTTCAATAGGTTTGAATTCAGAGTTTTTCCTTCTCCAAGACCGGTTGCCTAACCAAAGTTAAAGAGCCCAGTCTGTCCTACTATTTATCCATAGCTGGAGGGAGAGTAGGATTCATACTTTCCCAAGGGTATTAGCGCTAAGTAAAAGCAATTTCTACATCCAGGTTTTGAAACCATATAACTGTGCAAACAGATCACTATTATTTGATAGAAATAATTACCTGAAACCATATTAGTAGTAATATTAGATAGGAATACTTGATACCAAAAGAATTAAGAAAGAACTACACAAAAATTGTAAATATAAATGTACAATGAACGCAATTACCTAACCTCTAGGCATAAAATAACCATAGACGGGTTGACTTGCCATTTAAAATCAATAATTTGGGAGCAGAACTCTCAAAATAGTTTTAATTAACAAGAAGAGAGTAACTTGAATTCGGAGTTTTACTTCTCCCAGACCGGTTGCCATACCAAGGCTAAAGAACCCAGTCTGCGCTACTATTTACCCATAGCTGGAGAGAGAATAATTGAATTCGTACCTTTTTTAAGGTTATTAGTATTATATGACATGCAAACGGCCGCGTCCAGGATTTGAAATCGTCTCGCCGTGCCCATTTCCTACAACAGTAACCATTACACATGAGCACCTCCACAATCAATCAATGAATCAAATATGCCCCCATTTCTCCAAAGTAATGACATAACTGTTTATCATAATTAGATATAATTGAGTCTTCGCGTTTTTTTTTGTTTTTTTTTAAGAAACAGAAACATTATTTACTCCACAATCACGCATAATCTTTATAAATCCATTGCTTTACTTTGACTAAATTACTTTTTAAAACCTGTTCCACCGTAAGACCTATTTTGGTTATTTCCTATAACTCCAACATAAAGGGGAACCACTCTTGACTAAATAATTGATAAATTATTTATTTATTTATTGATCTACTAGGAAAAAAGAAGACGGGGTTAGGGGTTAGGGTTTAGGGTTGTTTAATAAGAAAATAAATAATTTATCAGTCGAGAGTGGTTCCCCTTTGTTTATGTTGGAGTCATAGGAAATAATCCCTGTTTTATTATTTAAATAACATTATCACCAACAAAATTCCCTGTCGAAATCGATGAGAATGTCTTGACACATAACGGGGCTAAAAACAAAACAAAACAAAAGAATTTCATTATTCGAAGGCAACTTTATATCAAGTGTCACATCTACCTTTAAGGTCGAAAAGTTAAAATTTAGCGATCAGACTAGTCGGGAAATGTCAAATGACATCTTAGGTTACACAGATTTAAAAGGTCATTTTTTTTTCTTTTCCCTCTTCTAAAACGGAGTAGTTGATAAAGTGGCCTATTGTCAGTACCAGACCAACAGCGAGGGAGTCTATTCCCCTTTCACTAGCGCTAGACCAGGGAGATTGTTTTGCGTCTGATGTGGAGTGCCTCACCTGCCATCAGCTAAAACACTTTACCCCTTAGATCCAAGCTAAGCTACTCATAATCTGAGTTGGCAAGGGCTGGTATCGAACCAGAGACCTTGTGGTATTTTAGGCTGATGCTCTACCGACTGAGCTAAACTGACTCTGTATGAGATAATCAAATCTTCAGTTGTTTTACTTTTTCTCATTATCAAAATTCAAAAGATGATTTTCCGAAAACCCAGACTAATATTTTGCAAACAGACCTACCTGACCCATAGAAGAGGTCTTAAAGGGTACTGTCATCCGTGTCAAAGTGTAACTGGGAGTAATGATAATGAAGGTGTACTTCACACTCCCCAGAACTCCAGAACTGGAGCCTCACTAATGTATGCACTTTAGTGTTATATCGAGGACACTTCTTTTTTGGTAGTGGTGAGGTGGGGGTATTACGCTTTTGCAGGGAATACACAGGGTATTCTAAGCCCGATAGACTGGTCGTGTTATGTGTTGAGTTACATATATTGTAAGACTAGCAGCGGCTACCCGGCGTTGCCTGGGTAGAGGGGGATTTTTTAAGTTGGTCCCGCAGATCCATTATTACTGAATCGCGAGTTAAATCCTCGTGGGATGACCCATTTAAATCCCTATGTAAAAAAAAAAATAGACCTTGCATTGATCCAGTTACTCTGAAAAGAAATGTTAATGTCTACGATCTAAAATATTAAATGGAAAAAAAATTCCATGCTGTTATCATTTAAATTTTATTTTTAAATTATCTTCACGAATATAAATTCAATCTCTATTATTTTTGCTCAAAAACCAAGCCCTGGTGATATGTATTGTGTATATATATTTACTTTGTTGTTAATTGTTTTGTTTTCGAAGTTTCCTCCGTACATACAGATTCACACAACTGCCCTTTATATATGAATAGATTACAATCAATAAACAGATAATATACAGAAAGAGAATTTACATAGACGTTTACAGTATTCACAATCGCGTAGAGCGATTGATTTTATATATATATATATAATCAATCCATCCATCCCTCTACACGAGCAGGATGCGACACAAGGTCAGTTTCTTAAGTGGAATTTAACAGGTTTGAGTTCAGAGTTTTCCCTCTCCTAGACTGGTTGCCTAACCAAGTTTAGATCCCAGTCTAGCCTACTAATTACCAATAGACGGAGAGTGAATAGTTGGATTCATACCTTTCCCAAGAGTATTAGCACTATGTGAATTGCAAACAGCCTCATCCAGGATTTGGACTCGGCTCGTTGTGTCCATTTCTTACGACAGTAACCATTACACCACACGCCTTGTGCCTTACTACAGACCGAACGTACGGTCAAGTGAAGCTGACGTCACTGATTCTCGCCATATCACCAAAGTTAAGCACCAATGAGCTTGTCCAATACTTAGATGGGTGACCGCTGAAGCAACATCAGATGAGGCTTGTGTGCCATATGTAAGCTCAGTAAATAACAATACTTTTTTGTGCAAGTGATTTACAATGTTTTCACTAAGTATTGAGCAAATACAGAACATATCTAAATTGTGATTAATTGATTTTAACGGCATGTCAACCTGTCTAAGATTATTTGATGCCTAGATGTTAAGGAATCGCGTTCATGGGAAAGTTCATATTTACACTCTAGTTTGGTTTGTTTTTCAATGATATGTCAACTTGTGGGTTATCTAATGCCAGAGCCATCCTTGTAGAAGTACAGTAGTGGTACTATTTAATCCATAGCTGGTATACATTTTACAAGGATATTAGTCTGAAAGTGAATGTAAAAGCGCGACTGGAGTTTGAACTCGCTTACTACGATGTCGCTGTCCAGCACGTTGGCCACTACGCCATGCGACCCCCTCACGTATAGTGTTTTGTTTGTACACTGTCCAATCGAATATAAATATACAAATATTTTTTAAAAGATCTATTTGACCCATATATGGGACACTAACAGGTATAACCCCTCCGTACTAAAGTGGATGGCAATGAAGGGTTACTTCACACTTCCTAGATCTCAAGAATGGAGCCTCACCATCAGATACAGTTTAGTGTCATACCATGGATATATATCTAAATGAAACATGGTGAGAAGATAGCTCAATATTAGATTTAAAAACTGAAAGATAGGAAATACCTAGAGCCATAGGGCCGTTTAGCTCAGTCGGTAGAGTGTCCGGCTGGGAACCTCGAGGTTCCTGGTTTGATTCCGGCTCTCGCCAACTCAGCATATGAGTAGCATATGGATATGTGCAGTAAAGTGAGAAGCTGATGCTAGGAGTGACGCTTCGTCTCAGACGCGCAAATAATCTCCTTGGTCTGGCGTTAGTGAAAAGGGGAGAGACTCCCTCACTGTCTGGCTGATACTGACTTATGGCCACCTCGACGACTTTGCTTTACATGGGCATCCCATCATGGAGTAATTGTTTGCAAGCTAGTCTCGCAGATCCATTATTACTGAATTGATAATTCAATCCTTGCTGAATGTTCCATACTTGTGACCTTCTGTCACATCCAACCCATGACGTATGGATTGGGTAAATACCTACAAATTGAAAGTTTCATTGTTCTACACTTACTGGAAAAAATGAAACATTAGTTACGTTGGTTTGACCATATGACCTTTAGGCACCCCTTTTGCGATCTCGTTTCATAAGGACATTTGTTTCATTTTCACTGTCAAAATCTGGTTGTTTGTTAGGGGATGGGGTTAGTTTTATAATTTTAAAAAAACTCTAAAAATCATCTGTTAACAAACAACCGGATTTTGACGGTGTAAAATGAAAAAATGTCCTTATGAAACGAGATCGCAAAAGGGGTGCCTAAAGGTCATATAGTCCCGTTGTTTTTTAACACAGATTTAGTTCCAATATGCTTATCAAAGTAGGCGGAATGGCCTATTGTCTGTATCAGCCGGACAGCGAAGGAGTCTATCCCATTTTCGCTAGCGCTAAACTAGGGTGATTGTTTTTGCATCTGAGAGGAAGCGCCACACCTATTGTATGCATAGCTCAGTTGGTAGAGCATTCGCCTCGGAACTACATGGTTCCGGGTTCGAAAACGGTCCTCGCCAACTCCGCTCATGAGTAGCACAGCTTGGATCTGTGCAGTAAAGTGGGGAGCTGATGGTAGGTGTGGCGCTTTATCTCAGACGCAAAACAATCTCCCTGGTCTAGCGCTAGTGAAAAGGAGATAAACTCTCTCGGTGTCTGACTGATACCGACAATAGACCATTTCATCTACTTTACTTTTTATGCTTATCAAAATCTTGTTTTGTTTTTTGGTTGGTTTTTTTCTACTTCCTCAAGATTACGCAGTACAAATTTTATAAAAGATGAGCCTATTTGTCATAAAATGTTTTAATCGAGTCACATGTCCTTTTATGACAGCCAAAATTAAAACCCAAGGCAAATTAAAGAAATCTCTATTAAGATGTCGAAGTAGGCTTCCGACCAAAACGTGCAGAACAGAGCTGCATTTCACTAAACAGGCGAAACAAGACACACTTAGAGTTTTCTTGGCTCAAAGATTATTTTTATAAACACAAGTTTGTTTTTGTTTTGATTTTTGGGTTTTTCATAGGTTAGACAGAATATCGGGCACATTGAATGAGTAACAAACAACTCGTTGTCTTTCTGCTAAGTAATCTAAATATGGCATAACCTAAATACCTTCCTCTAAATTGGTGATGTTTATCACAAGAAAACGTGTGGCTTTTTAAAAAAATCTTTACTAAAAAAAAGGGACATTTAAAAATTATTTCTGTTCAGTTTTAATAAGCGGCTGTCTGCATTCATTCGCTTTTTAAACCGTCGACAAGAGTATATTTCAAATTAAAGAAATATAAATTATCAGCAAATGCACAGCCGTTTTAGTGTTTTATTTCTGTCGCAATCGAAACGAAGTGATTTCCCTTGAATCACTAAAATCTTATAAATCTAAAGTTACTTCCCTTGACAAAGTATTATCTTGTAAAAAGATTTAGATAATACTTCCTTTGCTTTTTTTATATATATATATATATATATATATATATATATATATATATATACACACTTTATCCATACTTGTGTGTGTGCTTTTACAGATGTATTGATGTACTAAAATACAACTGTCTTAAAAGGTTCAGACAATCTCTATTCTCTTTTACCATATATCATGGTTGAGTCACACACAAAAAAAAAATTATACAAGCGGATGCTTAATTTACAATGTATGTGTTTAACCAACCCCTCCACCACGGACAGGATGCCACACCAAGTCATTTTTAAGCGGGGTATAGCTGGTTTAAATTCAGAGTTTACCTTCTCCTAACCCTGTTGCCGAATAAAGGATAAAGCACCTTGACTGACCTCATATTTACCCATAGGTGTGTGGTGATGAAGCGATAGATGAATAGCTGCTCCAAAGGCATCAGCGCGAAATAAGATATTCTAAACTGGATCCTCGTTTTGTGTACTTTTCTTCTTCTTTTTTCCTTTTTTCATGCAAGTTTAGATGTAGGGGGTATTTTCGTAAACCACAGAGGCTTTTAAAAAATTGTGGTTTCAAGTATTCCAATCTATTACTAATAATTTATATATGATTATATGGTTTAAAGCAATTATTCCTATATAATAATTAAAACATTGTTCATGTAAATGTAGAGATGTAAACAGAAATTGTTAAGTTGTATAGCTATAAAGATATGTATAATATATGTATATATAGAGATATATGTATTAATAATGTATAAAAGTTTTTTTTAGAAATGAACTTAAAATAGATTAGATGAATGAAATGAAAAAAATACTTCATGTGTTATACTTTATGCTAATCAATGTAATAGAAAATGATTATAATATGTTTAATAAATAAATGAATTTTATAATAGATTTGATAGATTAATCCCTACTTTCCTATTATATCTCATAGATTTATCGCTTGGAGCTGTAAAACTAACATCAGTTCTCTTTGAATGTCAAGCATCTGACGGTAAATCATGGCGTTAACTTTTGAGACTACTTAACGTTTTATTGACATGAGAAGTAGTTTCATTTTAGGAAGTAAAATTCAATAAATCTTTGCCGACTAAATTTTAAAACCTTTTCAGTGATAGCTCTGCCAATTTCTAAAAGTTTTGTTCAAATTTGATTTTAAAAATAGTGTAGCGTTAATAGTAGGGATGGATGATAATTCGGTGAATTATAATATCCTTCTATTATATGTGCTTACATAAAATTCGGATAATTTGAAATCTATTTATTTTTTCAATGCATAAAATACAGATTGGGAGCCGAAATCTACTAGAAACACATTTTTTGTGAAGATTTTTCTTTCAAATTTGCCTCTTTAATGATGATTTTTTTACTATCCGGTACGATTAATAAAACGATTTAAGCAAAGCAAAAAAAGTAAAGAAGTAACAGATAATCAGTAGGCAATGTTAAGCTAAAACATCATCCATATATACTGGGTTCAAATGCAGTCGGCGCTAAAATACAGTTGTAATTTTTGTTTCACTTTTCCTTACCACCAGAATTTGCCATGTCATTATGACTTGTCATCTATACATATATAAAGAGCAGTTGGTGTGTATGTATGTATGTCCGGATAAAACTATGAAAATAAAACAATTAACGACAAAGTAAATATATCTACACATTAAATATCACGGTTCCTGGTTTTTGTGCAAAGATACGAAGATTTAATTTATATTCGAAGATATTAAAAAAATAAAATATACATAGAAACATCATTGAAATTTTACTTTAAAATGTCCAGCATTTGTAAGTCTCAAATGTAAACAATCAATACATCAGGCCCCCCCCCTAACCTATACCCAGTCGACGCTGGGTAGCCGCTTCTAGTTATAATATAATGTAAGATATAATTATGTTAAGGAAGTGTGGTGTAATGATTAAAGTCATGGGAAATGGACTCGTCGCCCCGAGTTGAAATCCTGGACGTGGTAATTGCATTTCATTTAGCGCTAATACCCTTGGGAAAGGTATGCATCCTACCATGGGTAAATAGTAGGGCAGACTGAACTCTTTAACCTTGGTTAAGCAACCAGTCTAGGAGAAGGAAAAATCTGAATTCAAACCTGTTGAACTCAGCTTAAGAAATTGATTTTCTGTCGCATCCTGCTCATGCGGTGGGTTGGTAATATATATAATGATGTTACCTAATATTCGAGTGAATGAATGATTTGAGGTATTTGTTTCATAAATCATGCCTATGAGAACTAAGACTTAGATAGAATAAAGTCTTATAGTATGAATCGCCTTCAAGAATATCGCATGTTGTAATCGTAAATCATTATGCCCCCCCCCCCAAAAAAAACGTTTATTGGGGTGTGTGTGGTTGTGGTGTGTTGTTTTTACTAGGCTGATATTAAAAACATCACCTCTTGCAGACAATAACAAGGTACCTTTCACAATCCTAGGGGTGAATGCAGGCGGACAGAAATCTGAAGAGCTTAGCATTCCAGTATACGAACAAACAGTATTAACTGAAAACATGTCTAGATTATATCGAAAGAAAAGAAAACATTCCATTCTTGTGCACAAAGGATAACAAAGAATAACGTGATATTCTTCGGTTAATTTGAAAGTTTCGTTACGTTACAGACGTTTCTGAAGAACATTCCCCCAATCGCAGTGTACGAGAAAGAACTCGGTCAATAACGTAAGACAAAATTAACTCTATATAGAGATGAATTTGGTTGTCTTTTTATCATTATTCTTTTCTTTTTTTTTTGTATTGTTTTGTTCTTTTTCGTGTCAACACCAGGTGATGGTTCTGTTGCTGTTATTGTTGTTGTCACTTTCTTCCCTTCTCTGTTCGGAGAGTATCCAATCATTTTAAATACATCGACGGACGATTCTTTACGTCCCGTGAATATTCTTTTCCAAAACATCGCATCAGACAGTTCTGTCAGCTTCTTAAAAGATTTGATTCCCAGTGATTTATAGATTTTTTTCCCAAAGCTACAATCTCCGTATGAAAAACCTAGGGATTTCAGACCGTTGGTGTAATTAAGAAAAATGTGACAAACTAGTCAATTGCGACTACGAAAAGTTACTTTTCAGACTGGAAGGGACTCTGTCATAAGTGTGAGGTCCCAACAAGAATACTTTGAAATGGACTAAGGCACAATTGCCGTTGGTAGACTCCTTTTTTTTTTCTTTTTTTTTGTAATGTCAGGATCATTTTTGGTACATAGATCGCATGAAAAGGGGAGGGGGAATGTGAATGCTAGTGAAATACAAACGGATACTTTTTAGATATTATTTATTCATAAACTGTACAGCATTGAAGTTATGAGACCAAAATTTATGTTGCCATTGGTTTCAAAGCAGCACATCATCCGCTCATCATCAAGACAATGCACCCCGAGTTTGCAATTGGAAGCTCTGTTAAAAGTTGTGCCTTTTTCAAGTACTTATTTTTAACTGTTAGACATTCTAATTTTTGGTTAGTGTTTTAATGCTATAGTTTACTAATGTATAATACATGCTGTAAATAGAAGAAATAAAATCTCAGTACTTTTGATTTGGAAGAAAATAAACATTCTATCTTTAAAAAATGTTAGGTGTATTTATTTATATGTGATGTTGTAATATGCATGTATATGTCAACTTATTTTTTAATATTTTAAAGGTGCCACAAAATATAAAATGGAAAGGGAAGCTGAAGTGTATCATCAAGAAAATTCTGAAGAAGAAGCTCATGGAAGTTTAGGGTCAGACAATGGCTTTAAGCTTGGTTGGAAAGCCATTCTCAGCTCTTTAAAAATCCTCACAAACAACCCAACATTTATGTTCCTCAACTTAGCAGCAGCATGTGAAGGTAAGACATATTATTTACAAATAACTTTGATGACAATTTAGACGACAGCGTGTACAAGTCTGGTATTTAACTGCATATAACACTAATATCCTCTTTGTCGGATACTTGGTTGCCGTTATACATACATTGTGTGCTGATTTACGCTGCGAATGAACGCAACAGGTAATAATCGTTGTTGCAAACGATAGTATTGTCTGTGGGAATTGTTAATTATATAAATATAATGAATAGAATTCCACTAAACTGAGTCCTTGTAAAGTTTATGGTAAGTTATCGTACTTACGACGGCCCTTTTCCAATCTCTGCTATTTTCTGCTGAATATGGGGATCATCATAATTTACGTCTGACTTCAAGAGATGCCAGTTGTAAAGAGAAAGATTTCTTATCTTTAATTTTGCCGCTAAAGTTTGCGGGCCTGTGATTGGTTGGTTTTAAAGGAGGCACATCAACCAAGGGACAAAGGGAGACAACCCCCTACCTTAGTTTTTTTTTTTTATAATTGATGATTGCTTCATCTTCACAGATGATTGCCGCCTTTTCACCTTCCAGTATTGTCTGGATTGATTCAACTGTTTACTCAGATAACTGTTAAAACTAGTAATGGTCTGGCCAAACATGACGCGGAGATAACAGGCAAACGGAGTTATAATTATAGATGTTACCTGATTCGGTACTTGAAGAAGGTTTTGTGCACTGCCATGTACTTTTTCAATCCAGACACAAACTTGCTGATTTTACTGCAAATAATGCAAATGATATTCTTCCGATTGTGAACGTAATAGCACAACTGGATTTCGAACTTGCTTACTACAATGTACCAGTCAAGTAATTTAACCACAAAACCACGTGATTTCCCCTTTTTGCCTATGGAATATGTGTGATATTTAAATATGGCGGGACTTAAGAACTTTTTATATTTACTTGTAAAGAATTCCACAAATCGATTGATTTTTAATTATATCATTTAATTCGTAAACATCAATAACTAATTTTGTAGTTTTCCTTATCATAAACATATTAAAGTGTATGCACGATTTTAAAACCCAGTTACATCTCTTATTTGAGTCATAAGTTGAAACGTACATACCAAAACAGACGCGACACGTGTGTATATATATATATATATATATATATTATATCAATTATGTTTTCATTAATTCTTTACCATTGAGAGTTCCATTTTTACCTTATTTTAAATTCATTCCTGCAGTAATAGCACTTGCAACATATTTCTATAATAAAGTTATTTGTAATACTTTTCTATATTAAAATCATTGGCCGTGCATTTATATTGTACATATAATTTTGTAAGTAACGCTTGTATCATTTACTTACAATTAACAATCACTTTTTCAATACATTTCTTTAGTAGAATTATTCATAATTAATTTTTATTTCAAAATATTTTATAATACATGATTATAATAAAATCACTGGCAATTTGTTATGCATATGATATCACTGTTCTGTCAACACTGCTTGTAATAATTATTGAATACTAATAATTCTCAATTTTCAATGTAAAACATATAGAACGGTTGCTGGTTTACGGTCAAGTCATATTAAAAATATTTACCGGTTCTCGTTAGATCACTGAAGTTAAGCAGCGATGAGCCTGTTCAATACTTAGATGGCTGACCATTTAAGCAACAGGAGGTATAGTAAGAATCCGAATATCAAAATGACTGGATTTGGGATTAAATGACCCGAAAAGGGTTGATTGCCGTAAAATAAAACAACCCACCAACTAGCCTGATTGACAAAACTCTGTCAAACAAATTTAAGATACAAACAAAAAATACACAATTCAGTTGAAAAACCATTATTCTTTTTATAAGTGTTAATATCACTATGTAAAAATGTCAAAACTTTCACGTTTTGGTTTGTTCCCATTCGTTTAAAAAACAAACTTGTCAAACAAATAAAACCCAAATTCCGATTGAATCTCTTTTGTCTTTTAATTTGCTTTGTCTTTTGTAGGAATTCTACTGAGTGGTTTTGCGACATTTGCGCCGAAATTCATCGAATCTCAATTCAGCTTATCAGCATCAGAATCTGCAGTTTATGTTGGTGAGTTGATTTAATTTTTAGAAACAAAAATTATATATATATATATATATATATATATATATATAAGACACGCCTACCATCAGCTTCCGACTTTACACGTTCCAAGCTGTGCTAATCATCTGCTGAGTTTGCGGGGACTGGTATCGAACACGGAACCTTGTAATTCCTTGGCGGATTTTCTACTGACTGAGCTAAAGTAAACATTAAATAATAAAAAGAATGTTTTACAAAAAAAAAAAGAAACTATGATTTTTATCTTTTTTGTTTTTTGGTTGTCTTTTATCTTGATTAGCCGTAAATTTCCAAGGAATTCAAGCAATTATATAAAAACAAGATCACTTATAACCTGTGAGTTTTATCTGCTTTCTTAACTTCAAGAATATCTTCAAAGGATATCACAGAAAACCAAAAGGTTAACTGATTTTTCCCTTGAAATCTTATTTGGGTAATTGGTGCCAATCTTTGAAAAGCAACTGCTAGTTCGGTGTTATCTTCTGCTTTCTACTGGGCCTTACTCAAATTAAGGTCTGAGGTTAAAATACCACCTGGTTTCTTGTTTTCATTATCGAATACAGCAACGTTATAGTCCAGCAAAAATGTCTCTGAAGTTAACTGCTAGATTTCAACAATTTTTTTTTTTTTTTTGGGGGGGGGAGTAAATTTTTTTTTTTTTTACTTAAAACAGAATTTTGACCCAATTCCTCGTCAATAGCTTCATCTGGCATTGACGCTCGTTTTTTTTTTTTTTTCTTTTTCTCTTTTTTCTTTATTTTTCTTTAAATTTTTTTTTTCATTTTTTTCTTTTTTATCCATTTTTTTTTCTTTTTTCCCCTTTTTTTCCTTTTTCTTTTCTTTCTTTGGTTATAGCTTTTGAAACTTTAAAAAGCTATAACCAAGTTAAACACTTGTTTGCAACAAAAAGCAAAAGAAAGTGGAGTGGTAGTACATGTTTGAGTCCCATCTGTTTGAAAATAATTAGTACTAGTTAGGAATACTTGAAACCATATAAGTGTGCAAACATATTATTATTATTATCATTATCATCAGAGAGGAGTAGTTACTCGTGTATACATTATTAGTATTATTGCTATTGACGATGGTTTTAGCACTAAAACATTAGACGCTTTCATTTTTTACTTGATTTACACCGTATATATATATACTAAGATGGTAGCATCACTTCTGACTAATGATAAAGACTGAAAGTGCAAAATTGAAGCTGATAAAAACAAATATATAAAGTTGAATTGGTATTGATACTATTATATAGCGCTGAAAAAAGCTATAACCGGACGCCTCACGTGGAGTAATCGTTAACATGCTAGAATAGCGAACTATTGTTAGTGAGTTCGATTCTCACTGGTAGCCCCATACTTCAGGCCTTGAGGCACAACTAAGCTAAACATATTATTTCTCAAGCAAATGAGTTTTAATCTCTTCGAAAAGGATTATTACGTTCTTTATGCTTTAATCTATTTTGAATTTTTTAAATATTTATTTTTGCTTCAAACAATAACGATTTATTTTTTGTTTCTTCCACAGGTTATGGAGTCGTACCGGCCGGAGGGGAGGTACATTTCTAGGAGGTGTACTAGTGCGTATGCTCAAACTGAAAGTCCGGGGCATTATACGTATGTGCCTCATTCTCTCCTTGATTCTCTTGCCATTGTTACTCATCTTCTTGATACGATGTCAAAACAATCGATTTGTCGGTATTAGTGTTCCATACAACGCTGGCAACAGGTTAGTATTTACAGACATTATTAATTCTTGATCTATGCTCCAAGTCATAATTGGTCACCTAGTGAGAAGCAAAATCCCTGAGAAGTGTCTGAAAGACAAGCACAATAACCTTTTACAATCGCAGATACTACAATATTTCTCTAAAAGTATATATATATGTGTCTTACCTAATTATGAAATTGATGTTCGCTGGTTCAAAAGTTAAAATACACTGACTGGATCCCATCTAGAGGGGTAAGACTTCATCCAAAAAGGTTGTGTTGAGCACTAAAATTTGAGGTACCAGCGAACTTCAGGCACGCTTATGTTAATAAGTTCACTAAAAACATGTTTTCAAATTAATAACACCAAAGAGAAATACTATTTATTAGAAATAAACATTAAAACATATTACAACACATAATTCATTACATTCTATTTTATTTTTGTACAATACTGTACTGTTTATCTTATTAAAAAACGTAACGAAACGATTAAGGAGTTTTTTTAGGAAGTGGGGTCTGGAACTAATTTATGGGATAGCAGTTAATTTCAACGTGTAAAATTGATTTGATATACGAGGAAATTGAGCTACGAGTGGAACAAACTAAACTCGTAAGTCAAGGTACTACTGAAGTAAGCTTCAACAGATTTCTATGCATTTCTGCAACAGCAAAGTTTCTAGATCGTGTTTTGTTTTCTTGTTACAATCTATTCCTGTTGTTTATTTTAATTAAAAATTTATTAAAAAAACTAATTAGTTCTCTTAATGATGTAATGAAAATGTCATGCTTATTTCAGGACGACGACGACGACGATTCCATTTTTGGTCGGCAATCTAAACGCTGAATGTAACATGAATTGTCATTGCGAAGACGGGGACTTCAATCCCGTGTGTGGACGGGACGGCTCTGTTTATTTTTCTCCCTGTCACGCTGGCTGTAAAAGCCGTCTACCCGGTTCACATAAGGTAAGTAATTAAAAAAATACATTTAATTAGGAACCAAACAACAACAAACGATTATTAGACCTGACTTAAACCCTGTATATATAAATTCTTCTAATATGTTTCTTGTGACTATTATTGTATCTCTTTCTTCTCTCCCATTACATTTCACGGCTATATATAAAGGCGTAACTTAATAGTTAACACACATATACATGTATATGCATATACATATACATGCAAAAATATTCAATACCGTTATTATTATCATTGCTCAGTTGGTAGAGTATTCGCCTAGCAATCGTAAGGCTCCGGGTTCGATACCATTCCTCGCTAACTCAGCCCATGAGTAGCACAGCTTGGGTAATCTGGTCTGTGCAATAACACATCTGGGAGTTGGCGGTAGGTATGGCGCTCAGAAAAAAATCTCTGGTCTAGCGCAAGCGAAAAGAGGATAGACTCCATCGCTGTTCAGCTGATACCGACACTAGGCCACTCCGCAGGCTTTTATTATATATTTATTTATTATAGTTGCTATATTTAAGATTTCTCAAATATTTTACTTGAGTTCAAAGTCAAAAAGTTTTCAGTTTCTTCTAAGAATCTTTCTGGCTATATATGCTGTTTGAAACATTGCAACATCTACCGCAATGTATATATTTTATTAAAATCTTTCTTTTTCTCTGAATGTTTGAGATTAGGCTTGATGATTAGTATTATCTGTGTTATTCGGACTTGTCCTCATCTTCATTGTTATCTATACAACGTTTCGGCCGATGTATTTCTTGTCGGACTTGGGAACCTTCTTGTCGAACCTTCTTGTCGTAATCGGGAGCCATCACGGAACTTTGAACCCAACCCTTTATTCAGTCCACGGGGATATCCTGTTCCCATTCCGCTAACCATAGTAGAGGCATTAAGCTGTGTTAATTACTATTCTATGCTACTGCTGTCCATGACCAGAATTGAACCTGCAATCCAGAGATAACTGTCACTTAGAACTGTCTTAACCTTTATCCACTAGGCCATGTGTCCAGATAATACTAAAATTCTTTTCTTTTTTTTTCTTTTTTTTTTTCAGAAGTACCACAACTGCAGTTGCATTCACATGGAAAATTCCACTAATATGGACTACATGGCCGAAAGTGGCAAGTGCCCGTCCGAATGCAGCAAGTTATCCCTATTCATGCCCATCTTTGCAATCGTCATGTTAGTCACGTTTATCATCAGTATGCCAGCATTGACGGCTACATTACGTTGTGTACCCCAGAAACAGCGATCGTTCGGCCTTGGAATACAATGGATTGTGGCCAGGTGTTTAGGTGAGTCATTATTGATCATTAACATTGCCCTTGTGCTTTTAATTCACAGTTAAATCACAGAAAAAATACCGACGTTGTATTTTTCGCTTTCGTCAAAGCAATTTTTTAAAACTTATTTCTAAATATGTATCTACCAAGATGTGACACAAGGTCAATTTCTTAAGCGGGTTTTTAACAGGTTTTAATTCAGTTTTCCTTCTCCTAGACTGGTTACCTAGCCATGGTTAAAGAGCCTGGTTTGCCCTGCTATTTGCCCATAGTTGAAGGGAGAATTGGATTTCCCAAGGGTATTAGCGCTATGTGAAATGCAAACAGCTTCGTCTAGGAATTGAACTCGGGTCGACGAGTCCATTTCCCACTACTCTAACCATTAGACCATGCGCCTCCATATCTTATTATAATGGAGATTGTGTGTTTGTCTGTCTGTAACCGAAACTATATTACTATACAAATCACAATTCCCTTCGTTATTTACATCACATTCTCCATGATTATTATTTTTATTTAAACCTCAATTATTGATAAAATTGTTTTACATCATTAAGACTATTGACCATATCTACATACACACTTGAACATGCATTGTTTATATATACAACAAAATAGAGGTTTACAGGTGTGAAAGGAAGGCTAATTTGCATATTGATCTTAAAAATTTGATTTTAATAAATATATGCTTAGTATTATTGTTTTCAAATTGTTTGCTTTCATCTTAATGAATATGAGCAAAAATCTCTTCAATAAATCTTAAAAGAAATCTAAACAGTTAAATTAGGAAAATTTACCAATGAAAGACGGGAGTAACGAAAAATGATGGAAGAGTCAGTTCAAAGTTGTTTTATTTTCCAATCATACCCCCTCTGTTCCAAATCTTTTCATCTACATTCTTATTCAGTTTCATTAGCCTTTCTAATTTAATATGATATTTTATTATATCAAAACTTAAATACTTGCACCCGGAGGGTGCATATATTTGCTAGTATTTCTAAAATACATATTCTAAATACGAATATTCAGTGACAGTATATAATGGGGGGGTGCATAGCGTAACGATTATCGTTGTAGGAAATGAAATCGACGACTCTGACAAAATGTAATTATATATTATGATCATTATCAGCAGTTGAATTGAACAAACGTTAACTTTTATTCGGTTCTTATGTTACGCACATGTAAACATCAATGTGCATTTGTGTGTGTTTTTCAAGCAGGTTTTGCATTTTAGATGAACAAAACTACAAGAATAAAAGATCTGATATCATAACACTAATTTCTACTTTGTTTATTTCGGGATAAATTCTATAAGTAAAGTGTATAATCATATTATATAAATCAATTAAATGATCTAATATAAATTGTATAATAAACCATGTCAATATCTGCCTCTCAGAAATAATGATTGTGCTGCATAACTGAAAACTTTCACGTTCTATTATGATAAATATTCTTTTTTCATTTGTGCTTTCATAAAACACGATTCTTGGCATACATATTCGTCTCTTTATGAATTGTGTCGTAATTCTCAAGCGCGATATTTGTTTCATTTACCTAAAAAGTTTCGATATTTGAACACAACAATTATAATAATGATAATAATAATCCTTTTTATCGCTGTATTAATATTAAATAGAAATGTGTGACTAATAAGAAAATGGAGTTATTTCCTATAAGTCCAACATAAACAATGGGAACTACTCTTGACCGATAAATTATCTATTTTCCCATTAAACCAACCCTAACCCTAACCCAGTCTTTTTTCCTAGTAGATCAATAAATAAATAAATAATTTATCAGTCAAGGTGGTTCCCCTTTGTTTATGTTTGACTTATAGGAAATAACCGAAAATGGACTCAACAAGCAGAGTTCAAATTCTGGACGAGACTGCGTTTCATTTCCTGCTGAGTATTATTAACCGGAATACAGTGGGTTTGAATTCAGAGCTTTCCTTCTCCTATACTGGTTCCTATACCGAGGCTAAATAGCCCAATCTACCTTGCTATTTAGCCATAGATGGAGGGACGAAGAGATGGATTCATGCCTTTTCCAAGTACATAAGCGTGAAGTGAATCGCAAACAGTCTTGTCTAGGATTTGAACTCGGACCGCCGATTTCATTTTTTATAATAACTGTTACACTACGAGCGCACGTGCGTGAGATAGAGAGAATGAGTCAATTTTTCCCTAAGCAGCAAGAGTTTCTACTTATTTGGCAATTAGATTAAAGTTGCGTAATTTTCGCCCTAAGGCGCACGTCGGGTACAACAGTTTAAACAATTACGTCGGGTCATTTCTGTTCATATCTAATGCTGTTCTACGTACTCGAACACCTGAATGATGACTCTTAGTACGAATTTACCAGGCCGACCCAGGTTGTCACAGATATTTTTAGCAAATTCCAACGTTTGATATACGACTGAAAAAAAAAATACGAATAGTTGATAGTTAAGACAACGTCTTCAAACAGTTCAGAATATGTCGCTTTGATACGAGGACTTGGTTGCAAATGTTTCCTGCAAGATATTTGATATCAGAACACGTGTTCTTTTTATTTCTTTTGATCTTAATTACTAGCTAATTAATGTCATCGAAGCATAAATAGAACACCTTGTCTACTGCCAGAACAAAAAGATTTCTATGTTTGTAAATATTAAGAACAGTTTATTACGTCTCGTCTTTGCTAATTGGACTTTTTTTTTTCTTTTAGACTTATCTTTGTTAATAATGTATGTCTTGAAAAAGGTCACGACTAGCGCACACACACGTTGTCAAAAGGCAGAGAATAAGATTTAATCTTGAAAGACTTGTGTGTTGTCAACAGAAAAATAAAACGCTTTATTCAAAACGTCAAAATTCCGTTGTAGTGTCATGGTTACTCTCGCAGATCCATTATTACAAAAACGCGATTTCTATCTTTGCTGGATACCTCATAAAACAAAAACAAAAAAGTATCCACGTTAAAAAGATCTTGTGTAAATCCGGCCTGGTGGGAAGTCAGGATTTTTTTTCAACGCTAAAAGTATTTACGGGTTATGGTAAAAAAAAAAAGATAGAAAATATAGAAATTTGGCATAAGGACCCAAAAATGGAGAAGGAATACTGGTCATCACTATTTATCATTTAACTTAACTCGTTCCATTTACTGACCCAAAATATGCTATAATGATCATTTCAACACAACATATATCATTCCGAAAATCCTTCGCACTACAGTCACCAAAACTTACCAGTACTCTTGAATAGAGAATATATACATCTCGCAGAGCTGAAGGTTTGCAAGGAGTTGACTCCTCTTGGAGTTCGCCCGTAGTCCACGGGCATTTACACTTACCAATCTTAAATCCACGATGTTACATGTGTTGGGGCCCTGGACCAAAAATAACAGGATACCAACCGTCTGGCGCATTGATCCTAGTTTCATTACTTCAGAGATGAAATCGTCACCCCCCGATATCAGTCAGAAGTTATTTTAAGACCCTATACTGGGAAGAGTGAACATATAAAGGGACCCTCCCACAGAAACATTATGTAATTGTTCTCCTTCTGCAATTCTACGTGAGAGCGGGAAGAAGGTCTAAGTGACCTTACCAATTATTTCCATCGCCCCTCAGACACTCGGGCCGACTTGATGACAATCAGAACACGATAACCGGGAAAGTTCCTGGAATCTTCCATAACCTTCCTGTTCACCTCCTTAAAGTTGTGTAGGATTTTCAGTTGTTTGAGATGTTGTGACAGGAGTCGATTTCTCCTCTTCAAGATACTGTCGTCCAACCTACAAACGTTTTCCTCTGGTTTATACCTCAGCATCTCTTTTTTGGGGGGTGGGGGGCTCATCTTCGTAACTTCCCAAGGATGAACTTCGCTGGATTTTTTGAAGTATGATTTAACTTGGAGAAGTGGCTGATGTTCTAGCCTCATCCAGCTACCTTCACCAAAAACCGCTTTTCAAACTTATATCAAGACTCATTTCCTAATTTTTTTCCAGTTTGGCCTTGACTCATATAGTCAGTATTTCTAGAGGTGTATCCATCATTTATTATTTATTAAGTTGCTCAGATTTGCAAACTTATATTTAAAATTTGAAATTAAAAGAAAATTGAAGCTTTCATCTCAATACGTTTTTTTGATCACACATACGTATCTAACCACGAACAACATTAGACTATTTTTCAAGAGCCATGTAATTACATAAAGTAAATTCTAATTTAACAGTCAAACAAAACTATTCAGAACTTTAGGGCTTTTTCATTTCTTTTTTTATTCTTTTTTAAAAAATTATTTTATTTATTCTATTTTTGCTTTCTTTCTTTCTCTTTAATTCTATGTTCTCAATTTTTAATTTTGTTTAAAATGAATTCAATCTAGGCAATTAAATGATAAAGGGAATCATATTAAGTAACTCATTGCTCTATTAATGTGTCGTGTCAAATTTGTGCTCGTTTACCAAATAATTTATAAAATAACCGTTTTTTTTATGTTTCTTGGCATGGGACGACATCCGCTCCAAATTTGTTGATAGATTAAGTTTCTGGTAGCTATTTAAAAATGAAATGCTTCAATTTGATTATAGAATCTTTGAGAGTCCCTAATATAAAAAAGTAAACATCTGCAAAGTTTATTCATTTATATCTTATTATAATGGAGATTGTGTGTTTGTCTGCCTGTAACCGAAACTATATTACTATTAAAGTCACAATGCCCATAGTTATTTGCGTCACATTCTCCATGATTTTATATTTATTTAAACCTCAATTTTAAGAAACCTTTTTTACATTATTAATACTGTTGGTCTACATACTAATAATATGCAATTGTATTTATATATACAAGATAGCGGTTTACATTGTGAACGGGAGGGCTAATTTGCATATTGATATTAAAAATTTGATTTTGATAAATATGTACTTAGATTCTTATTTAGTTTCATTAGCCTTTCTAATTTAATATAACATTTTATTACATTAAAACTTAAATACTTGCACCCAGAGAGTGCATATATTTGCTAGTTTATTCAAATAAGTTTGCTTGATTTGTTTTTTTTTTTTTATTGATTAAATTATTTGTTTTACCTTTTAGGCTCAATTCCTGGACCGATAATGTTTGGTAAAATGATTGACCTGACCTGTCGCCTTTGGCAACGTAACTGCACCGACAATGGATCTTGTTACTTTTACGACAACGAACGCATGGGGGTTTACCTGATGGCACTAACGTTGGTTGTGAAAGCCCTATCATCGTTTTTCTTCTTTTTAGCATTGGTCATGTACAAAGCTGCACCCACAAGGAACCGTGTGAACATGGCCAGTGATAGTACATCTTCGGCCCTGTCGACATTTAGTCATCGTACAATTAAACAAGAAAACAATATGCAGACTTGTCTGGAAGATGTTAATGAACAGTGCGAACGGACACTAATGGAAGATAACCCACCTGAGCCGTTAACGCCATGACTACAACAAAACGGCTAATATAATCACATACGCTTATTGATGTAAACATCTATACATATATATGTATATATATCTATATACATATACACACGCGTATGTGATCATACTTATAAGTATATTCATATGCGCGAATCTATGCATATATATATACATATGTAATTAAAAAGGGATATTAACAAAACTGTCCGATGTATTGCAAATTGTAGAAGTCTTGCGGTGGAAGTGCCCACTTTTTGGATTTTTTTTTTCTGAACGAACTAAAATAACAATGAAGAAAGTTTATGTGGACTACGGAGAAATAAATATCACTGCGGGCATAAAAATTGGATTTCAAAGAAAATCTTTTCTAAAAACACCGTTATTTTTTAAGGCAAAGAAATATCTTTACGCAAACAAAAACGGTATCATACTTCTTTTTTTTTTTTTTTTTTTTTTTAAAATCTTTAAAGATTATTGGTTGGTTTGGATGTCCATTTTTTTAATGAGATTAGTATAAATTGTAATGGTATGGTATGATTTGGAGTGGTTTGCCATTATTTCATATATATATATATATATATATATATATATATATATTATATTACACATTTTTGAGTGGTGTTGGGTTTTTAAAATAGCCTCAGCAACTTTTGTCAAAACATCAAAGTACAAAGCAATCATATTTAAGCAACTCCAAATAATTTCGTGAGATGGTTCGTGAGTAACAATGACCAAACAAAGAACTCATGATTTTTTTTTTTTTTTTTTTTTTTTAGTAATCAAAGATAAGAATGACATTTTAAAAAACAAAGATGTCGTGCTTCTTTTCATTTTATAACACGAAAAAAAAAAAGATTTTAATTCTTTATTTCTAAGAACATTCTGTCATTTTCCATTCCACAGAAACCGATTCTGAAATTTTCAAAATTGAATTTAGCAGAAAGAAAAAAATGAAACCGCGAAATCCGTGGCGAAACCTTGGATTTGGGAAACTAATCATCTTAGGATTACCAAAAACTGAAAGACTTCAAAAATGTACACAATTACAGAATATATATTATTTACAGTGAAACTTGATCCTCACCGAGTACCCCCTAACTTGTGGCCTTCTGTCAGATTAAGCTATTCTTAGTAAATATATATATATATACGTACATATTGCGTATTTTCAGTGATTATAAAAACGGATTTTCGCACTATGAAATGAACAGAAAAAAATACTCTAAAAACGAATATCAATGGCAAGTACGACTAAATATAATAATTACGACTTCAGTTCACCTGCGGTGAATAACGTAAATGTTTCTTTACATTTTTTAATTTATTTTTTTATCAATTTTTTTTTTTTTTTTTTTTTTTTTTTACTTTGTATATCTGTATGTATTTTCAACAACAAAAAATTCCCTGCTTACTGGCAAAAGGCAGTAGCGCGAGAGTTGCCGTAATTGGACGGAGGTAATGTTCAAATCCGGTTGATGTCATATTTGAAATGTTCATTTTCAACCGACAACGCAAGAAAGCTCGCCGAATGAAAGATTGGTGCTCTACAATCTTCCTAAAAGAAAAGTACATTCGGGTACTTGTAAAAATCTGCGATGCCCAAATCCTTTTTTTTTTTTTTCCTCTCGATTTTGATCCATGTTTTATTTTTATTCAAACATTTTTCGTCTTTAATTTATCTATTCTACACAAATTGGGGTTTAGCAGGACTTGGCCAAAGAACTGTGATCCTTACAACAACCAAACATGTTAATGCAAGAGTCTTTACACTGAGCAGAAAATATGTACATTTACACACAAACATACACTTGCGTGTATATATATATATATATATATATATATATATATATATATATATATACATGCATACACACGTATATACACTGAGATGATTATACAAATACGTGTACACAAATATATGCGCGTGTATGTTTAAGTGGGTGTGCGTGAAGTAAGAAAAGACACATAAACGTTAGTAAATGAATTTTATTTATTTGTTAATCCTGACCAGTTTCTGTCTTGTGCTATCATGAAGAGTTGTTTATTCTTACACAAACACGCATCTATATATTTATATAATCACGTATATGACCACATTTCAACAGTTCAAACAAGGAAATTCACATGCATCCTAAATATTTTGCGTCCACTGTTGGATCAGAGCCTTTCCTAATTCCTTTCATAAAGACCTTGTGTTACCTTCTACCATATCTTAACCAGAAAACCCTTCTATTTCATTTCTCTATCTTCTGTAAGGTCCTTTCCTAAAACACCTGTTATTTCTTGGGTTAGTTCTACCAACCTTTTGTACAAAATGTTATACACTCTTCTTACTTCATGTCTTTTTTTTTCACTTCCATTTTTGTTGTTTAATAATTTTTCTTACTTTGGTCTCTTTTTTTGTTTGTTGTTCTCATTCTCTTAAAGTTATTCTTAGCATTGTCCTTTCTATTGATATATGTGTAACTCTGAGTTTATCTTCTAATGATTGAGTTAATTTTCATATGTCACAACCATACGTTATGTCTGGTATTAATTCAATGATTGTCTAGTTTATGCTTTAAGCCTATGTCTCTATTTTGACGAGATACATTTCAATCTTTCGTTATACATATTTTTATTTCATTTCCTGGATATTTCTTTAAGTTTATCATCTGAATTGATTAATAGTAGTCTTTAACTTCTTCCGGGAATGTATTTTTATAATTACCTTTATCTTACTCCTGTCAATCTTTAAACGTATGAACGTATGTGTCATATATATATATATATATATATATATATAATGTGTGTGTGTTTACGTTTCTGTTTAAACATTTCAAATTTGGTCATATGCGTGTGAGAGTCTGATCTGCTATCTGTATGTGTGTGTGTGAAAGGTGAACTGCGTGAAGGAATGTGTGCATATTTGCTAGTGAATATGCCTATGTATACTCAAATATAAATCGAAACCGAATACGGACATTTGCCACTGGACGCACACACATACACGCGCACACACACACACACACACACACATAATATATATATATATATATATATATATAGTCAAGGACAAAATTATTTGTACACCCATCAATTTTGAATTTTTTTCATTTCTCACAATCTAATGCCTGTATGATGCCAGTTTTTTTTAATATCTTAATAAGTACAAAATAAGAAATTTGAAACTTAATTTTCAGAACAATAGGTTAAATACAAATTTGACAGGCGAATTATGCAAAATAGGAAAGACAAAAGTTTTAAAGTTATTGGTTCGTCTACGTATAAGTAATTTACATAATTATTTTATCGGTGAAGAACATTACATAGTGCTTAGAGTGTCACCATTGTTATTCTTACGTTAACAATAGGATAGGAAAGACAAAGGAGCTTAGCGATGACTTGAGACAGAGAATTGTTAACTTCCACAATTCGGGAAATAGTCACAATACTATTTCAAGCGATTAGCTATTCCTAGAAATACAGGAATTGAATTCTAAGAAATGGGTCAAAATATTCAATATGTATGCGTGTACGAATAATTTCATCACTGACCATATATATAAATATATGTATATATGCTTATATAAAATACAATAAAACAATGTATATGATCATGCCATCTCTTGAGAATATTGCGTGCCTCGTAAAATAGATCTATTGAATATCCACTGTTGACAGTTTAGTCCGCAATAATACGAGGAAATAAATGAGTTCATTTTATATATATATATATATATATATATATTCAGCCCCTCCACACGAGCAGGATGCGACACAACTTCAATTTGTAAGCGAAATTTAACAGGTTTGAATTCTTCTCCGAGACCGTTTGACATAACAAGGTTAAAGAGCCCAGTCTGCCACACTATTTACTTATATCTGGGGGTTCAGAACAATTGGGTTGATACCTTCCCCAATGGTATTAGCGCTATATGGTATTAGCATATATATATAATGATTTGGTCTCACTAACGAGGATTATGAAAGTGACCCTATGCCTTTCTGCCGCATGTCCGCTTAGTGGGCGACGGGGCTCCGTACGAGACTGACAGATTTTTACGGCGGGTTCAGGCAAAGAAATGGTGAGAAAAGTAAAGGCCATGTTTATGACTGTTCTCAATCTGCGATTGGATTCAGTAACGAAAGTTGCCTGGAAGACTTTTGTAGGACCATGTCAGCGCTCAATACACTAAGTAGAGAGAAACTATCTATATAGATTTCACCTAACGGATCATCAGGATAATTCTGATTCAGTCAGTTTGTTAGATGAAACCTAGGTAGGTTATACACACACGCATATATATATATATATATATATATATATATATATATATATATATATCCCGGCACTGCTCTGGATAAGATTAATATAAACATTTTGTAAACAAAAATTAATTCTATTTTCTTTCTGTACAAATGAGTCCTGTCTTGATAATTTTATTTGACAAAAAAACGTCCCAGTCCCAACAAATGCCGTTAAAATATATAAGATGAAAGAAGTTCGCATGCCAATTTTCATCTCGGAGTCCATAGTCCAAGCAATATATATATATATATATATATATATTACTCTTGTTTAATGGTCATACCTAATTTAAAACGAACTGTTTTTCTTTTTGGTGTGCAAATTTGTACATTGGTATTATAATTACAATTTTTGATTCATTTGCTTTTCACACACATCTGTCCAGTATGACAAATACCATCTCCATTACGACACCAAATTGCTGATCATCTTTTATAATCCTTAAAAGAATCTTTCACGTATGTCATTTGTGCCAATAATGACAAAATCCTAAATGTACACACGAAGAAAAAAGAAATGAAAATCATATATTTATTAAATATATTAATCATAACTCCAATTCCGGGCATACTCACTAAAGGAATAACCTAAAAATTTCTGCACACTCACCTTCCGATAAAACACATCCATAAAGTGTCTGTGTAGTTCTGATGAACACATGCGTACTGGCTGTTTCATCTTGTGCGCATGCGCCAGATCATTTGTGTGCTTTCCAGTGATGCTACAATTTTAACAGCTTTCTGTGTAGTTATCAAACTGGCTCAATTATATCTTCGTTGATTTTTTAAAAATTAACAGATGTTTTGGGTTTTTTTTTCTTAATGGAATCAAGTGAATTCGTTGAAATTTCTAGGATTTATTAGTTGAAAGAATGGAAAAGGAAATCTGGCGAGAAGCTAATTTTTTTTGTTTTTTTTTTTGTTTTTTTTTTTTAATGAAAATATATCTCAGTGATACTCGAAGATAGTCGAACCAAGATCTCAAAATTCGTTAGGAATATTGCTTCTAATTATGTTGTCTTCACGAAGGTCTTCAATGCTTGGTGATGGGCTTTCATCATTTTCCTCTATCAAAATTATTTTAATAATACCGACATCAATTTTCTTTCATTCGTAAAAGGAAAGCCTTTACTTATTCAATAGAATATCTCGTATTTTATTATTTTATGACTGTAATATGTATTGAACCAAAAATAAGTTTCAAGTTTGTTGAAAAATATTTGCAGTTATAGGATTTTTTTTCAAAAATTTACTATCCCATTTTTGTTTGTTATCCCTCTAAAATTTTGGCCAGTCCGTTCTCTGACCATCTTCAGGTGATTGTTGTCGTTTTTTTTTTATTCTTCCGGTGCAGAGTCTGTTGTTGGTCACTTCTGCGTCTCAGTCGGTAGAGTGTTCGGCTAGGAGCCAGAAGGTTTTTGGTTCGATACCGGCCCCGCGAACTCAACGTATGAGTAACACAGGGATCTGTGCGGTAAAGTGAGGAGCTGATGGTAGGTGTGGCGCTCCACCTCAGATGCTAAAAATAATCTCCTTGGTCTAGCGCTATTGAAAAGGGGATAGACTCCCTCGCTGTCTGGTTGATACCGACATTAGGCCGCCCTGACGACTTTACTTTTTTATGGTCTTGTCCAGGTGCTTTCTTGATCTGCAGAGTATCACCGCGACAATATACAACACAATTTTTTCTTTCTTCTTTCTTTCTCTTTCTCGTAACAATGAACTTTTTACAGAGCAATGGATTCAGTTCTACTCCTAGTGTGTGATTTCTTTTTTTAATTCGTTGAATGCGAATCTCAAAAGAGCAACTAAAAACAGGGTAGTAACTTGAGAAAAAAAAGTTCATGTTAACATCAACTCATTTCCCAATAACGAACAAAAACAGTATGGATCATAAGTCATCAGATCTATTAAGAGATAGTACATAATATATACAATAACTTCAATTGGTATTTTATTTTCATCTATCTAGGTGGTTTACTTTTATTTTTTAAAACACATTATAATCTGAATTGACCAGAAAACAAGGGCATATTGAATCAATAAACATGATCTATTGTTGTCATAGTTGCCAACAAGTCGATTAAAATGTCTCACAATCTATAAGAGAGATGATAACGTTTATTAAACGACTGTGCTAATTTCAATAAAATCGAAGCTTTGCAACACTGATATGTAAAACGTACGTAAATTTGACCTTAATGTGCGTGTGCGTGTTTTATTCATGTATGTATGTGCAAAAAATATTTCCATTTTCCGCCAGAAGGCGCAATTACCTTGCAAACTTTGGCGAAGAAGAAAAAGACTAGCTCGAACTCTGCACATTGTCATCCTCTCATCCGACCCCCACCCTTCCCTAAAGGAAAAAAAACAAATAGACAAGTGTCATATTTGATGCGTGCAAGTTTTGAAAGTACTTGTGTGTCCATATGTGTTACACGTATATATGCAGTAAGGCTTCTCGGTATTAAGACTATTTTCGATCGACAACGACTTCCTGTCACGTGGTATCTTGAATGCTTGGAAGTGTCTGATGAATTGATCCTTAGTGTCCCCACCCCACAGGGAACAATTTCAATGCATAACAAGAAATAGAGAAAAAAAAGGGGCACAGGTTTCTATTCGCCATTTTTTTTTTATGAATATAATATTGTATAGTAATAAGATTTTTGTTTCTTTGTTTTTCTTTTTTGTTTGTTTTTTTTTTTAATTGGATTTTTTGTAAAATAACAAAAAAAAAGGTAAAACACAACAGATTTGTCTTAATATATAAAAAAGGGTGAAATTTTATCATTTGTTTTGTTTTGTTTTATTTCATTTTTGTTTTTTGTTTGTTTTTTTGTTTTTGTTTTCATTTTCTAACCGTTTTTGTTTTTTTTTCTTATTTGCATGAATATATTCCGTAATTAAAAAAAAATTATATTCTCCTTAATGGAAACGATTACATTTACCTTTTGTGATATTAAACAGCAATTTCCACAAACAGAACATTTAAAACCATTGAACACTTACACACAATACCAAAGTACACACAGACATTTATTTACTCAGCAAACAAGAAAGTATGCACTTATTCATTAATGCTGATTTTTAGATGAAAATAAAGTCTAAAGGCATATCTAAATAAGGTCGATGAGTTCACGTTGAAGGGAAAGTTTACAAAGGCTTCGCTTTTTCTTTTCATTTTTTTTTCTTTCTTTTTATTTGCTTTTTCGGAGTGTCTTAATTAAACGTACGAATTGCAAATTTTTGAAACGAGATTCTGTTTTGCAATTATCCATTAGAAATGAAATCGTTTGATTTGTTGTGTGTGCATATTTATGTAATATGCCTTGTAGTATATATATATATATATATATATTCATAAACATTTAAGTATTTTGATTTTTATAATGCATACTTCTCTACAGTAAATAAATGCATTTATGCATTTTCATTTCTAATCTCTCTCTCTCTCTCTCTCTCTCTCTCTCTCTCTCTCTCTCTCTCTCTCTCTCTCTCTCTCTCTCTCTCTCTCTCTCTCTCAACTGGTCCTTTCCTCCAACAGTTTGGTGCTGCAAAGTTCAGGTCACACATATATATATATATATATATATATATAACCCAGGAGTTAGGAACTCTGACAGATGAAAAATCGGTCGGGTTTTGATCCCGGCTGAAGACAATCTGCTAAGTCTAGCCACACTAAGCTGCCTCCAGCAGATCGAAATCCGACTGATTTTTCATCGGTCAGAGTTCCTAACCCCTGGGTTTTATATATATTAGTCATCCACAGACTCTGTGTTTCGACGAATCACGTCTCTGTGTGACAAGACTTAGCAGGCTGCTTCCAGCTGGGATCGAAACCCGACCGATTTTTCATAGGTCAAAGTTGCTGACCCCTGGGCCATCAGCACACCTACAAACAGGAGGGAGAATTTAACTGATAAATACATACATACATGTATGTAAAGTTCGCCAGTGAGCTCCATCCGTTTTATAGGAGAGCCTTACAATTTAAGTGTAATCAGTGGCCGTCAGCCAATTTCCCTCCGGAGAGCTCTTTCTACCAGGAGTTGGGAGCATAGAGAGGGAGAGAAGGTACTATCGAAAATTTTGGGTAACTTGAAACCTGAAATGGCTTTCTTAAAGTGAGGAACCTGTACGAACAACCAGAATGTTGAACTAGTACGTCGTGTGTAAGTGTGTGTGTGTGTATAAAGAATGTTCAATATCGGTGATAGAGCATATATCTGATAGGATAGCGTAGGCGAGAAACTGACAATTGCTGTTGAAATGCTCTATATTTTACAAAATATATTGAGCCCTTTTGAATTAACTACTTATGCTACTACAATGAAAACATGATAGTAACTTGTTGATGAATATATATATATATATATATATATATATATGGGCGTCCCGTCAATTGTTCAATGGTTAGCAATCTGGTCTCCTATATCAATACTGCTGAATGAGTTTGATCCTTACCGGGTGCTCGATTCTTTTTTGTTTGTTTGTTTTTATTTGTGTGTGTGTGTGTGTGTGTGTGTGTGTGTGTGTGTGTGTGTGTATACATAGGAATGATTATTAATTTGAACTTAGTCATCTTTTTTCAGAGACTGACTCACTTATGCATTGTGCATTTAAATAAGATTTTATCCCGATAGACGATTGATTGGTTGGTTGGTTTTAACACCATGTCAATTCATATAGGGTTATTTCATACCTAGAGGTTAAGGAATCGCGTTCATATTTGCACTTTTTGTAAAATTGTTTCTTAAGAAGCATTTTTAACACGGTTCTATCGAATAATTTGCAAACAGATCTATTTGACCTTAAGATGAGACTAACAGGTACTGCCACTCCAGGTCAGAGTGGACCTGGGAGTAATGGCAATGAAGCTGTATCCCACACTCCCCAGATCCCCAGAATTGGAGCCACGATATTAGACTTAAATTAGTATTATACCAAGAACATCCCTTTTCTGAGAGATCTTAACTCTCTTCAAGCGATACAGTCAGCGTATTCTAAGCCCTGCTAACTGGGAGAGATAGACAATTTTTGAAGGCCTTGGTGACCAGTCCGTAAAGTCCGGTGAAGGCCATAATGATGTCCGTAAAGTCCGGTAAAGGCCACAGTGATCTGTCCGTAAAATCCGGTGATGGCCTTAGTGACTGGTCCGTAAAATCTGGTGACGGCCTTAGTGACCGGTGACGGCCCTAAAATCCGGTGACCGGTCCGTAAAGTCCGGTGAAGGCCTTAGTAACTAGTCCGTAAAATATCATGAAGGATTCTGTATGAATCCCAATGATCTGCCTTGTCATATGATGTAAGAGCTGGGTTTATTGCTTGGTGACTTTGGCACCTAATAAATTTTCTACACCGCCCTGCGGGAGATTTACTTCCTGCGTGGCACACCGCATTAAACTGACCTCTATGTCATATTTCGGCCTCGTGAAGAGTCAAATAAATATACCTTGTCATATAATAATTTTATTCTACTTTACCCAACAGTCCCTTGAATCGTTGCATAAAGGACGGCGTAATATTTTTTCCTTTAGTGTAATAAAAAGCGAACAAATTAATTAATTTACTTTAAGCTTTATTCAAATATAACTTAACAGTTCAAGTGGAGATTCTTTTAGAATTTGTAGATGGTTGATCTATGGAGAGACAGCTAGGATTGACTTCACCACAGTTTATGGTAAAACTACAACGAATAAACGAACGTATCAAAAGTGGAGATTTTTTTTTATTAATGATGTTCCAATTGAGATTGATAGGGATGAAATGAATAAATTACTAGATGCAGTTTAGAGTCGTATCCAGGACAACTCTTATTGGGGGGAGTGGGTCCATTGTAGGGAATACAGTCAGCGTATTCTAAGCCCCGCCGACAGGGTGAGATTTTTAAAGAGTGAAAATTGAACGGTGAACTTAATTTAATTTTTTTTTAAAATAGAATTTTATCAAATCTTGTAAAATTTAGAATTTTATTTAATTAAAAAAAGTAGAATGCCTTCTTTATTTAATAGTATATCATGAAGTTTATCGCATATTTAAACAACTTTAGATTATTTTAAAAAATTAACCCCCTTTTCTCTACTAATGAATAAATTAGGTAACCAAAAAAGTTTCAATGGTTTCTTGTTTAACGGCACATAAACTCTGTGGTCCAGTTTAGGTGGATATTCTCTTAGTATTTATACTGATCCAGGATGAGAAAACTATGATTGACTTTAGGGTCACATGGTCTCCCTCCGAATCTATGATATAGGGCCCCCACTCTATTACATGTCAATTTTTATAAATTGGGCTCCCTCTGGTTGAGGGTTCGAGATTAGTACCCGTGGGCCCTGGTTGACTTCACCACAATTAGTTTTTGTCTTTAGAAAAACGTTTGTGAATAATGAATTGTGTTAAAATAATTAAAATTGAATTTTCTTCTAAAGACTTGTTTTGTAATTCCATTTCAAAGGCTAAAATCCTTGTCGTCGTAAACTTCTAAAATAAAGGATGTAATCCTTGATATTTATTTTCGCATAAAAAAAATTAAAACTCTAGTCACAATACCGAAAAGTTGGTTGGGTGAAAAAATTCTGACCCTCGCTGATCTACTTCTAAAATAAGTTAGTCACATACACTGACCCAAATGTATTTCATCATACCTTTCAATTCAACATTGCATTTGTTTTGAATACCACATCCACACCGGACACCTCTGATGGTGTAATGGTTAGCGAGCTAGGGTAGTCATTTAGTAAAATTAGCATAGTTTGACACAAGGGCAGAAGTATAGGGCACCCAACGGGAATCAAACTTGATAACAATGGTCTAATAATTTAGCTTCCTACCATTACTCTACGCGAGAGGCTAAAGCGAGCTAGAGTAGCAAAACATTTTCAAATCACACTGACCTTGTGCCAAACTAAGCTAAATGACTACCAATTCCGCATCACATATGACAACATAAAGCTTTAATTTTGTTTTGGATCATTCAGTTTTAAAGTATTAAATGTAGATCATAATTTGGCGGGAAAACGTAGAAATAAACGCACTATTCATTGTTTAAATCAATAAACAAGATTTTTTAAAATTTAATCAGCAAATAGTATTGCTTATTGTACTTGTGACAAACAAGCATTTGGTTGGCTGATACGAATTTTCATACCATTATATAAAGACCCTTGGACTATTTTTTAGATGTTCTTTTCTCCGGTTTACACAGAGCGAAGAAAAGACTGACTTCGAACAGATCTGATGTTATAAAACCCGAAATCTGTAATGAAGTTGGTGTGACATCATTGGCGATCTCCTTTGTAGCAGGCTTCGTAAATGTTCAACAGGATGTTTGTCCTATTTTGTGGCAAATTCTAATCAGACCCTTAAATTTGTTCAAAAATAAAAATAAATTTTATTCACTGACAATATCCGTAGATATACCCCTTACCCTTTTTTTTATTCTTCTTATACACCCTTTCTTACTATTCTAATATCCAATCGGATAATTCACAAAAAGTTCGCTTGAGTTCTTGGAAATTAAAAATTATAGTTAGAACAATGCTCAATCTTTAATGCTGACTTTCTATTTAAGCGTAATTTTTTTTTATTAACTCGAAATTATTCACTGTAGCTTGTTTTAAACTATCTTTCGTCTGTAATTGATTTCTTCAATTTTGTTGCGGGGAGTCTCCGTAACGTAGTGACTAACTCCAGTCGCGCTATTATGTTCACTTTCGGAAAAATAGTCTTGGTAAAAGTATGAACCCCCTAATCAACTCTCCAGGTAGGAGTTATATAGTACTACTACTGTTCAAGGATCGCTTTCTCTTTAAATAACCCATACGTCATTGAATAAAGAAACCAAAAATCTTCAATTTTGTTATTTAAGTTTTGCATAGATTTAAAACACAGTCCTTCAGATTGCTTACAGTACCTGCTATTTACTAAGTGGTCACCCACTTTAAGCAATGAACAGGTTCATCGCTGCTTAATTTCGGTGATCTGACGGGAACCAGAGCTTTCAACATGACTTGATCTAAGTCAGCTCTTTTACTCTCAATATGATCCCGAGGCTGAAACTGAAAATAATTTCCCTTCCAATTTTACACCATTTAGGTGTTGGGTAAAAAAGTTTAAATTGTTGCACCATCTCTATAAAATATATGCTGTGGAAAAATGCTGAATCGCTTATTACGATTTTTTTTAAATTTGAATATGCATCTTTCTCCTATATTGATGGCAATCGAAGGGACATAACCCTGTTCGTATTTTGAGTTCATCTGTTAATTCATTTAGCTATTTCCTCTCTTTCTACATTTCACCCAAGGGCACTAGTTTTATTTTTAATTTTGTGAGCAGCTGGCCAAAAAAATGATTGATCGCCTCGTCGTAAAAGTACTTGTAACCCCCGTTATTTGCTCACTCGCTGTCTCTCTCACACAAACGTGTGTATATATATATATTATATATATATATATATATATATATATATATGTGAGTGTGTGCGTATTTGTAAAATAATTACGTTTTACCGGAGAGTATATAAAAAGAAATGTAAGTTGAATTTATTCAAATATTATAAAAAATAAAATCACCTTAATTTTTAACGAATGAGGCTCCAAGAAAAGAAAAATCGTTATGATGGATGTCTTTTACTTTGTCCATATTTACCAGGTTTAGCAACTCGAGAGTTTTATTTGTTGAAAATGATCTTTAAAACTTTTTTCGGGCAAAACAGCAGATTTATTTAAGCATGAAATCGAAAATTTGTCTTGTCTTCCGCCTGTTGAGCTGCAGTCGTTGAAAATGAAGATGATTACATTTGTTTTCGTAATATTTATATGGAATTTTACTTATATTTGTTTTTAGATTCTCAATGGGCAGTGAGACCAGAAATAATGGGGCACTTACTGAGAATCGAACACTGATAAAAGGTCTGTTAGTCATGCTCACTAGGCGAGGTGCTAATCTAACAATCAAGCAAAAATGAAGAATAGCTTAGATTTCTTCCAAGATCAGAATTAGGAAGTTGCCCAACCCGTTTGCCATGGATGAGGTGTGACACAAGTTCAGAAGTATGGGGATCGAGCTCGCTATTCAGTAGTAATAGATCTACGAAACTCGCTTGATAACCATTACACCACGATAGGACGCTCTTTTTACCCAACTGGTTCGTCACGGGTAGGATGTGACAAAAAGGTTACAAGTATGGGGCATCCAGCGAGGATCGAACTCGCTATTCACTAGTGATAGATTTGCAAGACTAGCTTGCTAATCATTGCACCACGATGGGGCGCCTTTTCCAGGCCATAAATATGAGGTATGTTGTAGATATCAAACTTGCGACTCACGACGTAATTGATTTGCTAGATTCGTTTGCTAATCACCACGTGTTGTCTCGTAAATGTAGAGGGTTGAGATGAGACAAAATGACCAACCTTACCACTAAAATAAGTATTTACCCACCCCGTTTTCCACGAGTTGGGTGTGATACAAGGTCGCAAGTAGGGGGCACCACCTTACCGCTAAATTATATCCCTTTTAAAACTTCCTTGGCTCACAGAAACAAAATTGACTGCTTTAATTTTTTTTTTTTTTTTCAATTATCAACCGAATGCAATCGCTATAATCAATTTATTCAACCGCAAAAGTCCCTTCTCGCAGTATTTTGCTGGTAACACTCACAGTAGTCCTTGCTCAATCCGTCAAAATTTCCCTCGCTCAAACGTACGTCTCACTTCTTTTTAAGAAGATCAAAATACGACTCGCCGTTCTGTGAGAAGGTAGTACTTAAATAATAAGTAAATGCTCTCCCCATGATCTGTCCGACCCGTGCGGAATTTGCATATTCAACAGGAGTGAAAGTAGTCTGCCCACGAGCCACTCACGATGAGGAGGTTGCGAGTTCAATCTCCGCTACAACTGCATAAATTCAATATACAGTGGTACTTAGACTTACAAGTTTTCCAGGTTACGAGCTATCACTCGATCAAATTTTTTGCTTTTTATTGAGAGCAAAAATTTGAGGTATCAGCTAGCTTCAGATACGCTTATGTTAATGAGTTCATTAAAAACATTTAAGTTTCCAAATTCATTACGCCAAAGAGAAATATTCATTAAAACATAAAGGGGTTGGTTTAGCTCAGTCGACAGAGCACCTGCCTAAAAATCGCAAGGTTCCGGATTCGATACCGGTCCCGGCTAACTCAACGCATGAGTAGCACAGCTTGGGTAATCTGTTGCGTAAAGCGAGGAGATGACTGTAGGTGTAGTGCTCCACCTTAGAAACAATAATCTCTCTCGTCTAGCGGTAGGGAAAAGGGGATAGGCACCCTCGCTGACCGGCTGATACGACAATAGGCCACTCCGCCTACTTTACTTCTTACTGTTCATAATTCATTAATTCTATTTTATTCTTTTTATACAATACAGTGCTACTTTTTCTTATTAAAAAAAAACGTAACAAAAAATTAGGGTGTTTATCGGGGGGGGGGGGTCTGGAACGGATTAATGGCATTTTAGTAATTTTCAATGGGGGGGCTTGATTTGATATACGAGTAAATTAAGTTACGAGCTGAACGAATTAAACTCGCAAGTCAAGGTAACACTATATAATGTATTGAATTTAGGTAATCCTTCAATATAGCGATTCACTGGGGTGCGATGGTCAGCGAGATATTATCGCGTAAGCTATGACTAATGTTAATCTAAATTAAATTGGATCCTTATTGGATGCCTTATACGTGTGAGCTTGCCAGATTCAGATAAATCTTCATTAATAGTATAAATGTTTTAGACAAGTGGTTGCCTAAAATGAATATGAAAGTTGTTTTTTTTTTAAGTGCTCTATTATCTCATAAGCAAAGCTGAATTAAAATATCAAAAGGGCCGCAATGTTAAGTACTTCCCGTGACTCAGAGTTTAACGTATGGTGAGTATGTACGATAACTAGTTTAATGACAGTACTGATTTAGGATTTTTTGGTTTTATAGTACTATTTCTCAAGACAGGGGAAGGATAGGAGGGGAAAATATACAAAAGAGATGACTTTATATTTTCTCTTTCTCCCTCATGACTTTTTTTGTTTCAATTTTTGGAAGTAGCCAGATGCCAGTAAATTACTTAACCGTAAGACCTCGTATCAAATTGTCGACACAATTTCAGTTGTGTCACTTAGCCCCAGACTAATTTGCATAATTTACTGCAAGAGATTCTATTGAAGTCATGAAATAAAGAATGAGAATGATGAGGGGGTAAAAGGAAGTGAAGGGGGGGAGAGGAGGGGAGAGAGAAAAAGAAAAAGAGGAAGTTGGATATATCATCATTGCTTTATCCTTTTCTATCCCGCCTCTCTTTGTGTCACATGCTTTCTATTTTTTAAAAATGCTATAAAAAGCCAAAACCCCAAATCAGTACTTTCACCAACCTGATGATCGTACATACCCACCGTGCCGAAAACTTTGAGTTTAAGATAAAATAACTTTAACGATTGATTTTGTTAATCTTTAACGTTTTATGTTAATTGTTTTTTAATCTTTATTTTTGGGCGATGAAAATTGTGTGCCTTCCTTCTCATTTTGTATGTCATGTTTTAAGCGTGAATTCAATATAGCAGATCGAGGAAAAGTAGACAATATTAAGAAAATCTTTTTTTTTAATAATTTTACCCCAAATATCTTTAATTACAGTCCAAATTATGCATTGGTTTAAGAAATGCCAGCTTCATCCAAAATCGTTTGTTTAAAAAAATAACGATATATTACACTATTAACTGTAAAAACAAAACAAACAAAAAATGATTATATTATTAACTGTAAAAAAAAACAAACTCTTTTTCATAAATCATTAATCTACGATGGTCGACTTTCAAAATTTCTGGTTTTAAACATTTCATTCTCATATTCATATTTCAACCGTCATGATTTCAGGATTAAACATTTTAAAATTGAAAATCCAAATTATTTACCATTTTGAACATTTTTTTTTTTTTTTCAAATACTAATTTAATTTTGGTTCCTGTTTTATAATAAAATTTTAGTTATTCGTTTAAGTTAATTTTTTATCCTCTCTTTTACATTGTTAAAAAGTGTAGTAAATAGAAAATCAACTGAATGAATTCACAGGACAATGACTGTAATATTTCTTTTCTAAGATAAACCGGTAAAAAAAAAACAACACAATTTACGAATTCTGAACAGGAAAACAGAATAAACAATTCCAAAGTGACGTACAGTCGACAGACGATTTTTGCAAATTAAAACTGTGATTACTAGCAGTTCTCTGAACGAGATAATGTTTCTTCTTTTTTTTTAATTCAACAATTGTTGAATATAAGAGTTCACTAGAAAATTTTGCAAAAGTCGCCTATAGAAAGAACGTAAATTATAATCGAAGTAAGATGATTGTATTAACATTCGTTAAGCGGAACAGTAAAGAAGTTAAGACTTGAAGCCAACTAATTCTGGTAGAAATTGCCAATATTACAATCTCGATATAAGCCGGGCGTTGATTTTAAATTGTAGAGTATTTCAGACGATAAATAAAAATCGCTAAGCCCGCTTCTGATGCAATGCAGAACTTAAGAAAATATAGAGCCTTTTTGTGAGGGTCTAAATCAGTTTGTGAAAACACGAATAGTCCTAACACATTTACAAACGAATATCTCGGCTAACATCTATGTGCGAATGAAAATCATTCCTAGAGACACGAAAATCAGACAAAATTCTATTCTACAATGATATTTACAAATGTTTCACGGTGCTATATTATTGTGAAAAGAGGAAAAATTGCAATAATAATTCATTTTCCATCCTTAATTGTTGTGCGTGTTTATGTGTTGTCATGAAATGGTTTTTAGATTCATGAACTCGACGTAGGTATCTGAGTTTTAATTTTTTTTTTTTTAAGAAGAAAAAACAAATACTTGTTACCATTCACGCAATAAAGATAAACCCAGATTTATTTTTGCCTGATCCAACGAAGAGTTACATGCTTTAAACCAAAATTGATTTGATTCATCTCGGCTCAAATTCAATGATTTTTTTTTTTTTTTTTGTTAATTATCTACCATCATAAAAAAACTTCATAATTGTTTAAATGTATAAAATAAAAAAAAACTCACACACCCGTTTTAAATGCAACTTAAAAACTCACACTAGAATCAAATTACTACTACTACTACTATTATTATTTTTTTTTTTTTTTTTTTTTTTTTTCATTATTAATTTTTTATCACCCGATGTTTGAAAGTGTACAAGTAGAATTATTTCGCTGCAAATTGATTCCTTTCCGTTTATTTTCTGCACTGAATATATAAACATAATCCCAAAGTAGCGTGTAGCATAATTTGAGTCAATTTCCCTGCAGGAGGTTCAAGTCCTACTGGTAGTGACTTCATTATTGCGTTTGTATTAATATATCAATGGAAGATCAATTTGAAGCGAAATAATTCTATTTCCAATCGATTGATTGATTGTTTGTTTATTTTTATTGGAAATTTTCACCTTCATTATTTTAAAACAAATGTGAAAAGAATTCTTGTGTGTATTCTTTTGAAGGGGTGCAAACATTAACTATACATTATTGTAAATAGAAGACAAATGAACCCACTTTTTTCTATAAAATTATGTGAATATTTTACTTGTGTTGTCTTTATTTCATGAAAAAACGATATTTCATTAAAAAAGTCTTTATGAAAATTATAAAGTTTATATACAGATGATTTGGTTATTTCCTATAACTCCAACATAAACAAAGGGTGCCCACTCTTGACTGATAAATTATTTATTTTCCCATTAAACTAACTCTAAACCCTAACCCTAACCCCGTCTTCTTTTTTCCTAGTAGATCAATAAATAAATAAATAATTTATCAGTCAAGAGTAGTTCCCCTTTGTTTATGTTGGAGTTAAATAACCGATTTTTTTTTTTTTAATTTGTATGCAGTCTATCGAATATGTATGCTGAAAAGATGGGATCCCTTAAGGAAAAATTGTGATATTACAAAAAGTACCTGGTACCTATTACTTAAGCATTACTTTTATTATGTAGATATAATATAAATAATTTATTCATATATGTACATAATGAATTATAATTCACAAGTTATTTCATATTTTTTAATGCATATTAGATCATTTTTTTCTATTAACTTGAACTTTTAACTAACTAATCAAGTCATTTTAGAATTTAACAAAGATTGCTCATTCAACTGGCATATGGAAATCTAATAGACTGCAATGGAGTTATCAGAATAATAATTAATTAGAATAATTTTATTTATTTTGTTATCTAAAAGAACATCAATGGTTAAATTAGAAAAATACCAATAGTTCCGGTTACTCGCTTGATGACCTCATTTTAGGAATTATCCTTCCCCCTTTAAAGGCAACAGGTACTTTTTTTTTTAATCACAATTTTTCCGTAAGAGATTTTCGGCATACATGTCTGATACCTAAACGTTGACCCCTCTGTTGTATGATGGGAGGCTTAAAACTTATCGGTCCGACAGGACTGACCTACAATCAAGAAACGTACATGCTATTCCATTTTTAATTCCCAGTTCAGCACACTAGGCACATCATTTTTCAAGTTTCTTTTAACCCTTACAAAAATAAATAAAAATTCAAATAAAGTATTTATTCCCTTTTTTGGGTGAGCCGAGGACTTATTTATAATATGAGGGATGTTTAAAAGTTCTCGGCCCGACTAAGAGTGTAATGACCTAGAACCATGAAACCTACATAGGGCGTCCCATCATGATGTAAGGGCTAGCAAGGTAGTCTCGTATATCCATTACTACTAATAACGAGTTCGATCTTCGCCGGATGTCCCATACTTACGACGTTGTGTCACATTCTAGCCTTGGCAAACGGGTTAGATAAATACATATATGCTATTCCACTATTCACCGCTTGGTTTCATTAACTCTTCTTTAAGAAAAATTCAGTAAAACTTTAAAAGGGTGACGGTCAGTTAACTTTTCAAACTTCTTATGTATATTTGCCGCCTTACAGGTAAAAGCCTTAGCACCTATATGATTGTCCCAACCCTATTTCCCTTATGGCAAACTCCCAACCC
Source organism: Doryteuthis pealeii (assembly GCA_023376005.1). Classification (NCBI taxonomy): domain Eukaryota; kingdom Metazoa; phylum Mollusca; class Cephalopoda; order Myopsida; family Loliginidae; genus Doryteuthis; species Doryteuthis pealeii. Next base: position 98,643,994 of record CM042142.1, read on the forward strand.
TTTTATGATATATGTGCTAGAAGGTGGTTGCTGAGTATTTTAAACTGCATCTAATGGTGAAGTTCCAATTCTGGAACTCTGAGGAGTGTGGATCACCCCTTCATTACTATTACTCTTAGGTCCACCCTAATCCGAAGTGGTAGTACCTTTTACGGTCCACTCTATGGGTTAAATGAGTTTTTTTTTTAAATGTACTTAAAATTGAGTTTTAAAAATGCAATATCTATCAAGAATGAATAGAACAAAATGTCTTCGGCATAAAATAACCCAAGGGGTTAACTTACTCTAAAATCCAACCAACCGGCTTACAAGATGTTTTTTCAAACACTTTTCCGATCTTCGAAATGTACAATTAAAACCTTTGCTAATTATTAATCATAAGTAATACCACTGAAATAAGCATAGATATTTTTTTTTAAAAAAAAAGGTTATTTCCTATAACTCCAACATACACAAAGGGGAACCACTCTTGACTGATAAATTATTTATACATTTTCCAATTAAACTAACCCTAACCCGTCTTATTTCCTAGTTGATCAATAAATAGATAAATAATTTATCAGTCAAGAGTGGTTCCCCTTTGTTTATGTTGGAGTTATAGGAAATAACCAATAAATAATTTGATTTTTCTATTCATTTATTAATACGTTATTATGGTCATTTTTTAAAAAGAAAGTATTGTTTTTTGTTGCTGTTGTTAATAATGATTACTGTATTTGTTTAGTATTCATTTTTTTAAGCAAACTGTTTAGCTCAATCGGTAGAACATCCGCCTAGGAATCGCAAGGTTCCGGGTTCGATACCGGTCCCCGCCAACTCAGCACATGAGTTGTAATCTGATGTGTGATAAAGCATATGGGAGCTGATGGTAAGTGTGACGCAACCCCTCAGCAAAAACAATCTCTCTGGTCTAGCTCTGGTAATAAGGGGATATACTCCCTCACTTTTTGGCTGATACTGATAATAGGCTACTACTATTTGTATTTAGGTGGTGATTGGTTAGTTTTACGGAATGTCAGCCGACGTTAGTCTTTTTTTTTTTTTTTTACCAAGCAATTATGTGGTTTTAAGTAATTATGTGGTTTTAAGTAATTATTCCTAGTAATTATTTTAGACATGCAAACTCACTTGGTCACGTCAAGCCCTAGCACCTATATGAAGTTCCAATTCTGGAGCTCTAGGGAATGTGGAGTACACTTTCATCATCATCACTCCCAGATCCACTCTGATTTGGAGTGGTAGTACCTGTTAGGGTCCCATCTATGAGTTAAATATAGAGACTGGTATTTTTCTGGTGTAAGGTAGATAAATGCGTAAACATCGTTCTAAAGTTGTCTTGATTTTGGGGTGTGAATATGTAAGAATCTATGGAAGACCCTAAAATAAAATTTTATCTGTATCTCGCCGATCCGAGTTATCAGGGGCGATAACTTTTTAATACGTTTGACGATCCGTACACGAAAATAAGATCGTTAGTAATAATTTTTTTTAATATATAAAGATCTCGGAAAATATGTTGCAGAAAATGGCGCATTTTTGGATAGATTAGATAGAGCTTTATTTCTGGTAAAAAATATTGACTTACATAGTTACAGACGTTTAAAATTTATTAACTTTTTATATGAATAAAAATAGGCCAGTTGAATCAGATAAATACTTTTTTGTATCAGTCCCAAGAAAAATATTGTTTTTAAAACTACGAAAAAAGAAAAAAAAACATGCTACATGAATTATTTTTTGAGTTTTAAGAAAATAACTTTTAAATTTTCAAATCACTTTTTTGGGTATTGAATTTTTATTTTTTTATTTTTCAATTTTTTTATGTTCTTCAGGATTTGATTTTTCTAGAAATGTAAAAATTAGGGACCGGATTTTGTTTTTCTTCAAATGAACAAAGGTCACACCCCGCCTGCCTACATTCTTAGTTGATTAAAAACTTTTTCTCAAGATTTTTTTATAAAATAAGTCATCAATGAACAAATTAGTGAAAACTTCATTAAAATCGGACAATTCCCTAATTTTTCGTAATAATTTGAAAATATTTTTTTTTTAATTTTATTACCCCCCCCCCTTACGGATATTGCCGGTACCTAGTTAATTAGAACAAAATTAGTTTTTTAAAAAGTGTGTTTAAAAAAATTAGTACCCATTAAGAATGAATAAAACAAAAACATCTTTGGCATAAAATTACCCAATGGCCGTAAAATTCAACTGTTACTTAGAAACGCTAGAATACATTAGGTACTATTGATTTTGAACAAATGTAAACCACTCTAACGCGCATTTGATTGGATGGTGAAAAACAGCCAACCAAATGCTCGTTACCCTCTATTTAAGTGATCTACGGGAACACTAGCGCTTTTCTTTCACCGTGGAACCGATTAGATGCATTATTGAAGGTAGGCAAATATCATTTCAAACTTTCTTACTAATTTTATATGAAATTTTATTTTCATTTATTTATTTTTCCTTTTAGTAATATTAAGATTATTAGTTATACATAGTAAACTGGTTGTATCGTTTAAAAATTGTAATGTAACAATTATGTTTTAGCTTTAGAAGTGTTATCACGATCAAAAAGTAAAACCAGAATTTGTTAGGAAACGTCATTCCAATTAAAACGGGTTGTATCAATCAAACAAAACTTATATAACAGCTATATCTAGGTACTAGCAGCGGCTACCCGGCATCGCCTGGGTAAAGGGGGATTTTTTAAAGTTAGTCCCGTAGATCCATTATTACTGAATCGGGAGTTGAATCCTCGTGGGATGTCCCATTACAATTCCTATGTAAAAAAAAAAAAAAAACCTTGCATTGATCCAGCTACTCTAAAAAGAAATGTTAATGTCTACTATCTAAAATATTAAACGAAAAAAAAATCCATGCTGTTATCATTTACATTTTATTTTTTAATTATCTTCCTGAATATAAATCAAATCTTTATTATTTTTGCTCAAAAATCAAGCCCTGGTGATATTTAATGTGTATATATATTTACTTTGTCATTAATTGTTTTATTTTCGAAGTTTCCTCCGGACATACATATACACACAACTGCCCCTTATATATGTATAGATATAGATGGATGTAAAAAATAGGGACATTAAGAAGTTCCAACTTCTTAAATATTTTAAAACGTTAATAATAAAAAAATGGACAATTTTCTTTTCACCGTTTTATTTTGTTTAATATAAAGAACAATTCCAAGTTTGTGTTTAAAAAAAACAAAAACAAAAAAAACCCAGATTTCTTTCATATATAATGTGTTTTTATTCTTTTAAATACATTTTCGATGAATTGTTTATTAATTTTCATATATTTCCTGCCAAAATAAAAGGCAGGGCTATTTTCTATGGTTGGTCATATTTGATATGTTTACCATATTACCACATCACATCACCATCACCAGCTATTGTCCAGCTGTTGTCAACACTGAGATACAAATTTGTGATGTTTAACGGCTTCCGTAACAAAAAGGACATCAATTTTTACTTGAAAAATTATTTTCAATATTTTTTTTTTTTTCATAAACTATCAAAATTTAATCGTATCATTTTTAGCAATATATTTTTGATACAATAATTTCTTTAATTAAATAAATACGCCTTTGTCAGCCAGTGAATGGGAAAAATTAAGATTACATTTATAAAACATCTCTAAAATAGAAAATACAAAAGTAGACATGTTGAACTTTTAATATCACATTCCTTAGAAAATAAGCTAACGATTGAAGAAAAAGAAAAGAGGATAAATATTTTTTTCATTTACGAGACTTAAGTTTTACAATGTAAGACTTCCGACTACCGACTTTACCAAGATATCGATTTTTTTTTTGTTTTGTATATGTTCCGTCATTGAATTATCATTCTGAAAATGTAAAATTCATTTTCTTCCAAAAAATTACGGAGAAACTTATTTACCTTATGGAGGATCAATGCGTGAAACAAAAACTAACGAAAAAATAGCCTTTTTAATTTAAAGTAGAGATTTTTTAGAATTAAAACAAACATTTTATTACTTCATATATCGAAAATGTTATTAAAATTGGATTATTTATCTTTGATTTTTTTTAGGAATTCCTGTGATCCCTCTTTTTTGCAAGGCGAGTGAATTTGTATATCCCAAGCTATATCTTTAGTTTAGGTTAAGAAATGCCAAAATGATAAAAATAGGTCAATGTAATATTGCTAAAAGACCTAAATAAAAGCTAAGAATCCTTATAATCCTTAATCAAAACTTATTGTATCGTTTAAATTATGATAATTTAACTGTTATATTTTAGGTTGTTCAGGTTAAAGTTTGGGTTGCTTTGGTTTTACGGCATATCAACCTCAGTGGGTCATTTAATGCCGACACAGTTTTTAAATAAAGTAATGCTTTATGGATACTCAAATTTGTTTATGAACTCATGTTTTCTATTTAACCCATAGATGGGACCCTAACAGATAATACCACTCCGGGTCAGAGTGGACCAGGGAGTAAATGGCGATGAAGGGGTGCTCCACATTCCCCAAACCTCCAAAACTGGAACCTTATCATCAGATAGTTTAACGCCATTCCCAGGACATATAGACCCTCAGCCACCGCCTTCTAGCACCTATATGATAAAAAGTGGTGGAGCTTGCCATAAGGGCAATAGGGTTGGGGCAATCATATAGGTGCTAGGGCTTGACATGACTAGCCGATTGATCGTAGGGGGCCTCTCCGACCGCCCGTCTAGCCTAAGAACGGGCCAAAGTGAAGTATTGCAAGTCATGGACTGCTCAACCACCTGGGTTCTATCCTTAAGCATCATGGGTCGCCACCCACTTAGGTTAAGGGACGTTATATCTAGTAATGAACTAATAAATTTAAAAAAATTGAATACTTATTCATAATTAAAACGTATCAATAACAAAAAGGGTTTTCCTTGCACATTAAACTACAATCGAGTAAATAGATTAAATTACGAAGGGATAAGATAAAAACTGTCCCCCCCCCATCCCCAAAAAATATTTTGTACACACTTATTTTTTCCGATCGACCGAAAATAAGGGTTGTATGATTTAGAAATTGTGATTTTGCTGTTGCATCAAGAAAAAGGATGCATATATATATATATATATGCATGTTGAATTAAACAAAAGACATATCTGTTTAACAATTTTATTTGTGATTTATTTTCAAGTTTTCTGGCCAACTTTTTAATATTTGGGTGGAATTCGTGGATTAGTCCACCAAAGTTCATGTCCCGAGTACTTTCGGCACTTTGAAGTGCCATCATCATATGTTCACAAATAAAAAGTCAATAACAAAGAGATTTTCCTTTCACTCTGAACAACGATTGAGAAAATAAATAAATTACTAAAGGATTTGTAAGTTAAGACCGCATAACGAAAAAGACAATTCAGAAGTTCTTGCACCCGCAAGTGATGAAAAAAAATACTGATTTACAATTTGCCCGGATGACAATTATAAACAATTTAAGTAAAAAAATATACAAATTTACGCGTAAAATATAAATTATATACAATCTGTAGATTGAGGAATGTATTGGATGCCATTTGGCTGTTCTCTTAACCGTCTCAGTTATAAAGTGAATCACTTTTTTCTCTCCTTTTCGCTTCTGACAAACTAATATTTCACAGGCTTTACATAGTGATAAAATACGGACATTCAAAAGTTACCAACTTTTTAAAGAATATTTCAAACGTTACATAGAGACCTTGCAACTAATCCTCTTGAGCCAACTTATTGGTATGCAGATTGCTTTTTATTAATCATGTCTCCAAAAGTTCATCATATCTTGAGTTTATGGCAAGCCCCAACCCCTTTTTATCATATGGGTGCTAGAAGGCAGTGACTGAGGGTCGACATGTCCTGGAATGACGTTAAACTCTATCTGATTGTGAGGTTCCAGTTCTTGAGGTTTGGGGAATGTGGAGCGCCCCTTCATCACCATTGCTCCCTGGTCCACTCTGACCCGGAGTGGTATTACCTGTTAGGGTCCTATCTATGGTTAAATAGAAAAATGTATTTATAAAAAATTGTATTATCCATTAAGAATTGATTTATTTCAAAACTTTATCGGCATTAAATGACCCACTGAGGTTGATATGCCGTAAAACAAACCAAACTTGAACTTGATATCTTGAGTTAATTCTTTTTTCTAGTTGTTCAACATTAAAAGAGGTGAATTCTTAAATGGTTAGATTTTTGTGAGAATATGCTGATAGATTCAGGCTTTAAAACAGCCAGGTAAACTGGATTTATCAACTCTATTTAACAGCATCTCCTGGTTACCCTTTGCTTCCTGGATTGCTACCGCGCCCTTCAGAGAGTGATCAAAGTGTTTTCCTTAGCTCTTCATTGAATTTTAATTTGTAGGGATGTATTCCGCGGAAAGTTTAAAGCACTTTTCCATTGGTTTACCTTCTTTTTTTTTTTTTTTAAACACGAGTGATCTTAATTTTGATGCGTTAAAGCTCCCCCCCCCCGGCCAATGTAATGAGTTTTTTTTTTTTAGTAGCCATCTTGCGCCAATAACAGATGTAGTTATGGTCGTAGGCTTGTATCGGAGATTGTCTTTGACCGGATCCAGTGATAGGGCATCTGCATTTTTTACTAATGTTTTTTTTTATTACGGTTTTTATTAAGATTTTCATTGCTAAAGCAAAAAGGTAGCTGAGGCGGTAGAGTGATATAATTTGTTAATAGACTTAATTTTTGAAATCTGAAAAAAAAAAAAAAAAATATCTACCGTATTTAGTAATTCCATTTGATCACCTCTTCTTTCTAGCAAAGTAAAAGTAAAAGTCGTCGGGGAAGCCTAAAGTCGGTATCAGCCAATCAGTGAGATAGTCTATCCTTTTCACTAGCGCTAGACCAAGGAGATTGTTTTGTGCATCTGAGGTGGAGCGCACAACCTACCATCAGCTCCTTACTTTACCGCACAGATCCCTGTGCTACCCATACGCTCAGTTGGCGAGGAGCCGGTATCGAACTAGGAACCTTGTGGTTTCTAGTTAATCCTAATTCCTCTAATCTATATAACTTTAACTTTATTTTTTATTTTTTCAATGCCAGTATAATTACAAATTTAATAGAAGCAGCCCATTTTTTATTAATTCATTTTTAGCGAAGCTTCAATAGAAACACGCCTGTTCTGCAGATTGATATTAATTATGGTAGTCAATCTTTGTTGCATTTTTAAGAAAAAATGTATTTTTGGAAGCGTCAGTTAAGCGTCTCCCCAAAGGAGATTGGTGTGAGATGACAAAAATAAAAGCACTGTATATGTTCCTTACCAGAGAGATCAGATTTTCATATAATCGACAATAGACAAATTTTCGATCATATAGAAATCCGGTTTCTCTGATAAAGTGAAGCGAGAATTCTTCCAAGTTGTAGCCGTGTCAACGCTATTGTATGGCTGTACCACTTGGACCCTAACGAAATGCTTTGAGAAAAAGCTAGATGGGAACAATTCAAGGATACTGCATGCTGTCTTGAACAAGCTATGGACGCAGCAGTCCACAAAAGCAGGTGTACGGCCACTTAGCCCTATCACACAAACCATCAGAGAAAGACAAACAAGATATGCAGGATGCTACTGGAGAAGCAATGACGAACTCATAAGTGACGTTCTCCAGTGGACAATTCCACATAAACACTAGTGTGACTCGACCTGCAAAAATCTATATCAATCAGCTATGTGCAGATTCTGGATGATGATCGATAGGGATGAGTAGCAAGAGAGAGAGTCACAGGAATCCGTGCTGTCAGCGCGACCTGATGATGACATATACCTTATAAAATATATAGTGTATGTGTGTGTGTTATAAAAATATTTAGAAAATAAAGTTTTTTTTAACTAAAAAGAAATTGGATAATTCAGCATCTGATGAAGACTCTATTGGAATCTGTCCTACACACACACACACACACACATCTTATACCAAACACTATCTCTAATTGTTTAAAATGTTCAAGGTGAACACAACTGAAATTACCCGAGTCCCCTAAAAAATACAAACTACACACAAAACTACTCAAATAACATTATACCTAATCCCTCAATACAAAAAATCAATTTACCTATGATTCGCCATAATTTAAGAATTATCCAATTCATTTTAGTTAAAAAAACACTTAATAATTTTCTAAATATTTTTCAGCATACAAACCATCTTCCAATATAAATCCATTAACTTCAAAATGATTTACATCAAGCACACTACAACTAGTATAAATATCTCTTGAGTCCAGTATCATTTACATTATTAATCCTATACAACGGGTAAGTCACCTGTATTTTTTAGAAATATTAGTAATTTATGAGGAAGTGCTTCCCAGTCTCCTGCCTCAGAAATTGCTACCCGGTGACTATTAAAATAACGTCCACAGCTATGCTGTCTCGGCGGTTTTACTTGAAAGAAAACAACCAACTTAGGGCGTTAAATGTATTTTAGAGGGGGTGGGCTTCTCTTTATGAACAAATGGAGATGGGTGGATATATATATATATATATATATAACAAAGTAAAAAATGAACAAATTGAGGTAGATAGATATCCATCTTCATATCTAAACAAGAATTCCGACAAATTTCTATAAATAAATTTCTAAACAAATTACGATAAATAAATAAGAATTACGACAAAAAATACATTTAACGCCCTAAGTTAGTTGTTTTCTTTCAAGTAACACCACCGAGACGACATAGCTGGGGACGTTATTTTAATAGTCACCGGGTAGCAATTTCTGAGGCAGGAGACCGGGACGCACTTTCTCATAAATTACCGAAATATTAGTCTATTTGAACACTTAAATTCACCATTCATAAACAATATTTTTATAATTTTTATTTTTCATAACACAAATATGCAAAGCATACGTGAAACCCTTACAACTCACATACATATATATATATATATATATATATATTATATTCATCAACAAGTTACTACTATGTAATCATTGTAGTAGCATAAGTAGTTAATCCAAAAGGGATCAATATATCTTGTAAAATATAGAGCATTAATAGTTGTAGAAAAGTTTTTTTCTCTACCACGGTTTCGGTGTTCTAAGTACACCGTCTTCAGGGGAACTAAGTAAATCTGTGTGGCTAATGTGATATATACTCGCCTGGTTTAAGATTATTTTAATTCAATGTCTCCTAAAAGTAAATTTAACTTATATATATATATATATATATATATATATATATATATAATATAGTGTGTGTGTGTGTGAAAATTTACACTAAAGAAGGCTATCCTTCATTTTATTTATTTAGCTATTTATCTCCAACTGCGATGATGGCGTTGTTCATCGCTCATCAGCCTAATTCGTGCAGATGCTTTGATCAATGCCCTCTTCATCTCATGGCTTGTCATTCATATCACCGTCGCAACTGCCCTGTCGGAAAAATGCTATGGAAACATTAACCTGCAGTATTCGGAAGGAAGAAAAGCTCGAAGAATACTTTAACAGTGTTTTATATTTGTTGTTGTTGATATTAACATTTAATTCTCGTTTTTGATTGGTTGAATGGGATATAAATACCTCGTTACCTGCAAGTTTCGGGGTAGATAAGTATCTTTGGTTTGTTTTGTTTTACGGCATATCAACCTCAGTGGGTCATTTAATGCCGATAAAGTTTTGAAATAAATCAATTCTTAATGGATAATACAATTTTTTTATAAATACATTTTTCTATTTAACCCATAGATGGGACCCTAACAGGTACTGCCACTCCGGGTCAGAGTGGACCAAGGAGCAATGGTGATGAAGGGGTGCTCCACATTCCCCAAACCTCCAAAACTGAAACCTCACCATCAGATAGTTTAACGTCATTCCCAGGATATGTAGACCCGCAGCCACCGCCTTCTTGCACCCATATGATAAAATGGGTTGGGGCTTGTCATAAGGGCAATAGGGTTGGGAAAATCATATAGGTGCTAGGGCTTGACGTGACCAGCCGTCATGAACAGCTCATCCACCTGGGCTCTATCTTTGAGCATCACGGGTCGCCACCCACGGCCAACAGGTGGCCCATTGGGGGAGTCTTACCCCTCTGCAGAGGTGCAGTCGGTGCATTCTAACGCCCCAGCCGACAGGGCGGTAGATAAGTATCGTCGATTGGAAAGTATTCCTTTATTTGCCATTTGATTTCCTGTCACTAACTTTACCAGACCCAAGAGGTTATTTCACATCATACCGCAATCAAGATCACATATTTTCCACAAGTAAGGTTAGTTAAGTTTTACCTACTTGCCTCTTGGTGTTGCGGGGGCGTTGATGTTCCCTTCTTAATTGGTGATTTGCTATTTTGCCAAAGCCCAAATGCATTACCTACCGCCTTACTGTGTATAGACATTTAGTGGTTATTTCCTATAAGTTCAACATAAAGAAAGGGGAACCACTCTTGACCGATAAATTATTTATTTATTTTCCGATTAAACTAACCCTAACCCCGTCTTCTTTTTTCCTAGTAGATCAATAAATAAATAAATAATTTATCAGTTCAGAGTGGTTCCCCTTTGTTTGTGTTAGACTTATCGGGAATAACCCAATAAAACATCTCTACTTTGTACTGCTGCTCAACTGCTGTCTATAACGGAGAGGGGGGTAAATCTATACTGTCATCCACCCCCAACATAAGAGGAATAAGCTTTGGACCAACACTCTAATTAATACACCCTACAGGCTCTTGTTTATTGCTAGATAAAATCGGGTAACGATGTGGGAAAATACAGTTTTGTAACTGATAACTCGCTTTATTGTGTTCCCTATATCTATTGTATTAGGGCCGGTTTAGCTCAGTCGGTAGAGCGTTCGGCTAGCAACCTCAAGGTTCCTAGTTCGATACCGGCCCTCGCCAACTCAGCGTATGAGTAGCACGGTAATCTGTGTGGTAAAGTAGGGAAGTGATGGTAGGTGTGTCACTCCACCTCAGACGCAAAAACAATCTCCTTGGTCTAGCGCTAGTGAAAAGTGAATACTCCTTCGCTATCTAGCTGATACCGACTTTAGGCCACACCGATGACGACTTTATATCTGTAGTTTTTGTGCAAATAAATAGTAGGCATTACTTTCAGAGCGACCCTTCTTTATGTATAGCACTGTATCGAAAAATTAGTATTTGGCTTATTCGGATAATTGTCCTAATTTTAATTATCTACACAACGTTTCGGCCTATGTGCCCTCCGGCCTTCTTGGGGTATTTCTTGTCGGACTCGGGAACCTTCTTATCACAATGGGGAGGCTTCGCGGAAGTTCGAACCGAACCTTTTATTCAATCCACGAGGGTAGACTGTTAAAACACAACAGTGGGTGCAAGCATGTGTGTGTGCATATAAATGCATAGTTAGTTATATTGAATACATAAGTAGTAAGCCAAACCACATATATGTGTGTGTAGATTGAATATGTAGTAGCAAGACCAGTAGTAAATAGTAACTAGTGTGAAGAATGTGTGCGCATACATATTTACATGTGTATATACATATATTGTATGTGTAAGTAGGTGTATTGTTTGTGGGTGTCAATAGTTCAGTCCACCCATTAAAACTTAAGAAAAGATTAAGAGTGGTGATAACTCCCAAAATTAGAGACGAGAAGTCTGGTTTGTGTACAAAGTTTAGAGTTAACAAGAGTTCAGAGCAGTAATAAAAATGCGACCTAAATTAAACACAAAGAAAGACTTTTCAAATCACGCGGGGGTTAAACACAAATCTCGTGGACGAGATTTGATAGCAAGAATTGGGGATATTCGATATTTGTTGGAAGTTTAGTCAGTTAGTTTTCTGGAGCCAAAGAAGGTAGTCGAGTTTTTGGACACCAGAGAGAACAGTTGGGTTTGCCCAGTAGAAGCCAGCTTAGCAGAGGTCCCCAAAGGAACAGGGGGTGCCCCCCTCTCGACAGACATAGGAGATAAATTAGAAGCTGATGGGAGTGACTAATGTGGATGAATGCAAGAACTATATACCCAATCTCTGTCATTTTGATGTTTACCTGACTGATTTCGTCTTTGTTGTTGTTCTGTCTTTCTCTTTTGCAAAACTTGTTTGTAGTGCACCACTCTGCGGGAAGGTCCCCTTCGAGGTGTTTGAGCTTGTTGCAACGTAGACAGGTCCTAGAAGTTAGCTAGCAGACGACACAGAATCATGGCCAGTGATATGAGTTCAGGAATGCGGTGAACGCAGGAGAGATGCAGAGTAATGTGCAAAGAGGCCTCGCAGCCCGCCGGTGGTTTTACACTGTTCTCATTCCGTTAACCATGACCGGGTACAAGTGTTAAGCTATGTTAATTATTCTGTTACTGTCACCCTTGGCCAGGATTGAACCTGCAGTCAAATTGGACACATGGCACAACTGGTATAGGCGTTGAGTTAATACGGTTCGACGAGATAGTTAGCTCTGGGCGGCAGGTTCAATCCTCGCTAGTGAAGTGAAAAGGTCACGTTTTTCATTTCTGTTCGTTACACAGAGACTGATACTTTACCACACAGATCAGATTACCTAAGCTGTTCTGCTTATGCTTGAAGTTAGCGTGGACCAGTATCGAACCAAGAACATTATGGTTCCTTGGCAGGTGTTCTGACCGAGCTAAGAGAGTACATGATCACGGACAGATCTTACAACCGGGCTTGGGGGCGGGGGTTATTAGGTAACAAGCAAACCGATTAACTAAAGACTCAAATTTAAGATTTGAAAACTCGTAAAGCCAAGAACAAATTTAAATTTATTTAAAGAAAATTACAAAAGAAATAATTCAGAATAAGTATTACAACAGGACTCGTGTGCCAAAGTTATTGTTCAGAATTTGACATGCCTCACAAACGAAAAATAGCTGCGGTATGCCACTTTATTTCACCACTCCATGAAAACTATTGAAGACAAATCTTGTATCTCTTCTTACACTCTACTTGTTCGTAGAACAAATGCGTACATTTCATATCTTGGAACATGTTGATTTATTAATGTGATAATTCTTGTATATTCTTTCATATTTGCTTATTAAATGTCATACATACTTATTATTCATACGAGTTTGTCTCGTCTTTCCTTACCGCATATTCTGTGTTAGTGTATCACTGGATACACTAATGCATTATAGGAACCTGTCGGTTATACACCGATAATTGTTTGTGGATAACATTGACATCCTTATAATTCTAAGATTTGTTCAGACTATTGATCTCATTCTATCTTGTTGGAAAAAAGAGGGGAAAATAAAATATTATGAAAGGTGCTTGCCTGCGATTCTGGGGCTGGAAAATTAGCCCGCTTGTCGGATATATTTTTAGTATGTTTGTTAGTCATGCTTATGTAAATCTACTCCACATTCTGATTGGTTGACACCTTTATATTAACCCTTCTCTTTGTTGGTGTTGGCAGTTATAGTTGGGGTTTTTTTTTGGGGGGGGGGGGTCAACTAACCTTGCAGTCAGTAGGCAGACACAACTACATTTACCAGACCTACGGATTTTTAGGTCGCAATGAAACATTGCAATTTTTTACTACCTCCTGAATCAGAGAAGTTACCCTTTTCCTTATTTTACCCATTATCGCAGGTAGTAGCACTTTTCGTGGGTCGGCCACTCCCCAAGTGGCGATTTGCCCTATTATTTTGGCGGTTTTTTCCGCATTTTCTTTATTCTATCAACACTAGCAAATATATGCACCCTCCGGGTGCAAGTATTTAAGTTTTAATATAAAAAAATATCATGTTAAATTAGAAAGGCTAATGAAACTGAATAAGAATTCAGATAAAAATATTTGGAACAGAGGGGGTATAATCGGAAAATAGAACAACTTTGAAACTGACCGTTCCACCATTTTCCCTTACTCCCGTCTTTCAGTGGTAAATTTCACTAATTTAACTATTTAGTTAAAATAGGAAGAAAAGAATAAAATTACAGTTATTTCTTTATGTTAATAGATTTCTGTTAAGATTTATCCCCGAGATTTTTGCTCATATTTATTAAGATAAAACCAAACAATTAGAAATCAATAATACTAAGCATATATTTATTAAAATCAAATTTTTAAAGATCAATATGCAAATTAGCCTTCCCATTCACACTGTAAACCGCTATTTCGTTGAATATATAAATATAATTGCATGTTATTAGTGTGTAGATATTGTTAACAGTCTTAATGATGTAAAACAATTTTACTAATAATTGAGGTTTAAATAAAATAAAAAAAATAAAATCATGGAGAATGTGATGTAAATAACAAAGGGAATTGTAATTTGTATAGTAATATAGTTTCGGTTACAGACAGACAAACCCACAATCTCCATTATAATAAGATTTCAGCTGATCCATTCCAATGCCTTCATCTGGTGATCGTATGATTAAAAGTGATATATTCCCCCACCTCGCACCATAAAACAGTATCGGTACACCTTTCTTAAAATAAGTTATCTCTTCCTTTTATACGGATTGCACACCCCAGGAAGGCTGTAGAAAAAGATCAGTCGAAACATCATGGTAATATCAATAAAAACAAATGTTAATCCGAACAATTCTTGTATTATTTAAATCTTTTTGGACTGTTGTCCACATCTTTGTTATATACATTAAAGTTTCGGTCGATGTCTCCTCAGGACTTCTTCAGGTGTTTCTTATCGAACTTGGAAACCTTCTTGCCTGTATATAACAATAAAGATGAGGACAACAGTCCGAAAAATCTAAACGATACAAATTATCAAGCCTCATATAAAAAAAAATTCAGCTAAACGAACAATTCTTTTTATTTACTAAGATTTATTTAGTTATTATAAGTGTATTATAAGTATTAATTTAGTATTATAATTGTATTATAAGTATAAAAATTATAAGTGGACCCTTAGAAATTATCTGAAAGGTGGAATTCTAGTATCCTAGTTAATCACAGTCTCTTGAGATAAAGGGGTAATATTTTGCTTTCGGAAGATTTGGCATGATGAAGACGAACTTGTAGCTATTCTTTGGACTGGAACTGTCAGTTGCTTACAGTACCTGCGATTACTAAGTGGTCACCCTCTTATTTACTGATCAGGCTCATCGTTGCTCAACTTCAGTAAGCTGATGTTTTAAACATGACAACCTAAACTATTTCAGCAACTTATGAAACGGAGTCAATTTTTTATTTATGGTTATCTCCCTTAGAATGAAAATATAAATGTAAGGGACATAACTCTAAACTAAGTTAATTCCCTTGAAACCTGCAAACGTCTATTTTTTATTTATTTATTTTTTTTACTTAATGCTATATCAACATTCGTATGTTATTTAATGGTAAACCATCATTGGAGAACGTCAGTAATATTATTCAACCTGTAACTGGGAATTAGGAGATTCATATGTTTCCTAAATTACAAAAAATAAAAAAATCCAAAGTAAATGTAATAGCGCGACTGGAGTTCGAATTCGCTTCTTACGGTCTCGTAATCCAGCACGTTAGCCACTACGCCACGGAGACTTCAACTCTATAATTTGTAACTCTAATTTGTATTTTTGCCTTTATTGCCGTTACTATTAACACTGAAATATTCTAATTGATATTTTTTCTCAATATTTAGATATATTTTTGCGATCCTGTAAGATAATAACACAGACCTCATATTGCTTGTGGTACTTACTATTTATAAATGACAACTCATTTAAATACAGAGCAGACTTCTCATAGCTTAACTTCTGTAATCTTATAGACACCGGTGCTTTTGGCGTGACTTGACGTCTTCAAAATTATCTCTTCATTTCTTTGAAATATAATATTTATTTTGTGAGTAATTATTAATATTGTCAGATTAAGGGAAGCAACTCCTGATATTTTTGCTGATGACCTGAACACTAGTTTTGTAATGAGTTTCATGATTTTTATTTATGTAGCTATTTTCAAAAATTGGGGTGTAAGGGAGATAAATGCGTAAAAATCAAAACGAATGAACAACGAATGACTTGTAAATATATGAAATTCTACGGTAGCTCTTGTAAATTTAAGCGTTTGATGATCCGAACACAAAAATACAATCGTTGGTAATAATTTTTTTTAAATATATAAAAATCGCGGAAAATGTGTTGCGTAAAATTGCGCATTTTTAAATTTACATTTTCAGTCAGATTAAATAAAGCTTGATCTAGGATTAAAATATTAAGTTCAACATGGCACATTCAAGACGTTTAAAATTCACTATTAACTTTTTAAGTGATTAAAAATAAGCCAATCGAATCAGAGAAAATACTTTTTTTGCATCAATTCAATGAAAAATATTGTTTTTAAACTAAAAAAAAAAAAAAAAAAAAAAATGCGTATTCACGTGTTCTTCAGCATTTCATCTTTCTAGAAATGTAAAAATTAGACAGGAAAATCTTTTTCTTTAAATGACCACAGGTCAACCCACCTACATTTTGAATTGATAAAAACTTTTTTAATCAAGTTTTTCTTTAATAAGATATGATGCTATCAAATTATGAAATTAAATCGCTGATTAGGAAAGCGATGAAAATTTAACTAAAATCGGACGATTTTCTGATTTTGGGTGCTAGTTTGAAAATTTTAAAAATAAAAAATATTACATCCCTTTGTGATTTTTTATCATACCTATTAATTGCAATCAAATTAAATGTATATTGCAGTATATAAGAGAGATTAATTTGATTTCTCCAATTTTTTTTTTTTTTTTTTTTAGTGACGTAGACTCCTAAAGAAATCAAGCATGCTCTGGTAAACTGTCCTCTGTCGCCTTTTTATATCAATAGGCAGGTACCAGTATCCTATTTTGAAAAATACAACTCTGTTCCCATTGGTCATTGGTGTTTTGCATTTTTCTGATTGTCTACAGCGTTCTGAAGTTAATTTCTAGGTGGGTACATTGTAGAGTTTATTTGATTTCATTTGATTTCATTTTCGAACACTTAAGTTTAGTTTCATTTGCAATTCAAGAGTGATTGCGTTCAATTGCGGTCGCGATACTACTACTACTACAAGTGAACAGAAGAAAAGAAAGTGATAATACCAATACAGCTTTAAAACCTGTCACATTAGTTGACATGTTTGCATCTAATGTATGGTAGGTGTAGCTGGAAATTAAGTGACAACAAGTTTCCGGCACTTTCTCTGACTTGAACAGTCCCACACTGTCCTTACAGCTCAAAGTATGTCAATTATTATTGGCACTACTGCTACTTCTCGTCGACCTCAACAGAGCCGTTGATTACATCATCTCAATTCACCTCGATCACCAATTGTTCTAATCTTTTTACAAGTCTTTGGGATCATTCAATCACACTGAAAAAAGGTGAAGGGTGTTCACTTTTTGTTAATCTTGACAGCATCCTCTTCAGTTGGTTGTGGTCTTGAAATAGAGATGGCTCATCGCACCAGGGTGAAAATTAAGGTACTATTCGCAGAGTTCCGTCCCGGCCTCCTGCCTTAAAAAACGCTAGTCGGTGATAGCTCAAAAAACAAACCCACCAATGAATGAAGTCCCTAGCTGAAGCGGTGCCTGCTGTATATGAAAAAATAATTTGTCGATTGAAGGCGTTTTTATTGACAAATTATTTTTTCAGTGATTTGAAGGCGTTAAAAGTAAGCCATATTTCTTAAAGTATTGGGGAAAAAAACAGCGCTTAAGGCGTTTTTCCCAAAAAGTCAATGCGATATTTTACCACCAGTCTTTTTTCGGCAAGTAATTGTAAATATTTTAACCTTTTAAAAATATGGCTTACTTTTAACGCCTTCATACCACAAAAAAAATTGTGGGTAAAAACGCCTTCAATGAACAAATTATTTTTTCATATACAGCAGGCACCGCTTCAGCTAGGGACTTCATTTTTTGAGTTATCACCAACTAGCGTTTTTTCAAGGCGAATAGTACCAACATTAAGTTCCTTCTCAAAATATGAAGACCGTGTCTGATCAGAGCATGACATGATCTCGGGAAAAACTTAACGCTGCCATAACGCAGGCGGGAAGAAGCCAGTAGCAAAAAGAGTAGTTGTGAAATTTAGTGGGCTTCCCAGCTAACCACTAGTATCACGCAACCCACTTACTCTCCTACTGGGTCTCTTAGTTTATTCAGGAAGCACGACTTCGTGTCTTGCCGAGTTGAATTTTCAGTATTGATTTTATCAATTAATGAATTTTATAATGCATCAGTTATTTTATTTCAAAAATTTAATTTAGTATTTTTGCTATGAAAAATTAATACATAAAATTCATTTAAAATATGAAAATCCTGATGTTAAGTTTAAAATGTTATATTTTTAGATTCTAAAAATAAATATCTACTTAATGCAAACCTTATTTTAGGCGCCAAAAGTAATAAGTTTTGAAGAAAAACTCTATTGAAAATGTATCCCCTCCCCTTTTTAAGCAGAAAAAACATCGATGTATAATTTTTTCTTTTATAAAATAATAGCCAATTAAATAATTATCGAAATGAGTAAAAAAGAAATCTCCAAAAAATTAATTATTTATAATTTTTTTACATTTTATTTTTCGATTTTTGGTACTTATTTTCTCATAGAAAAGCCACTGTAAAATTTTTTTTTTGTTTCTATTCATAACTTCAGTCTTTTATCTCATTATTTATACTGTAATTAGTATCGAAAATGATCAACTTGCAAAACATTTTACGCCCCAACATAAGGGGGGTCAAATTAAGTGATCTGAAAAAAATGAGAAAGTTTTGAAATAAAATAAATAATGCATTATAAAGATCATTTAATGATACATAAACCCTGAAAATTTCATTAAAATCCGATAATTTCCTGATTTTTGGTAAATTATTTTCTGTAGGGGGTCTAAAGTCATTTTGTCAAAAACGCATTTTAGGCTCCGTTTGCCAGTCCCTACTTTTTGTGTATTTTATTTTTTGGTATTTAATTTAATTTTGTTTTATTTATTTTTATTTGGTTTTATTTTATTTTTATTAATCCCCACAGCCTACTCCCACTACCCTCGCTACCAAAGACATTGATAAAGAAAGGCGAAGGTGAGAAATAATTCTCACAATAAAACTGAAAACAAAAAAAAAAATCCTGGTCTATGAATTTTGTGTTGTAACTGCTCTTCTCCATGTCAACGAAATCTGGATCATATACAACAACCAAATCAGGGTTTCTGAACAATTCCATCAAAGATGTTAATCACAGATCCTTTAAATTAAATGAGAATCGCATCGCCTTGATACTGAGCTCTTGCAAAAGGCTGTAGTGACTGCCTGCCACCACCAGTCACCCTGGTGCCAAGACAACAAAAGGTCAATCAAGAACTCTTGTTGTAGGTGTGAGCTGGACCGGTGCTGGACCCTCCGAATCTATGACACAACTTCCCCTTGAATCTATGATACAGTGCCCCTACATGGCAATTTTCATAAAGTAGTATTCAAATAATATATAGAAACCTCTCATTCTACTACATGTTTGCATTAGAGAAAGAAAGAAAAAAAAAAGAAACCAGGGTTCTATTTTTAGTTTAGAGCGACCTTTATTCAATAATATTTTCTAAGTAAAATTATTAAAAGTTTTACATTTGTTGCTATGTTAAAATAAAGATTGAATGATTTTTCATTAATGTTGAATTTAAAGAATGAAATTCGTTTTCTGATTGATTATGGAAAATTATTTGAAAAACTATTTAAAATATAATCGGCATTGTTTTAATTTTCATGTTTTATTTTCTTCTAATTATTCTATAAAGTTATAATATATTTGTTGTGTAGGAAATGTTCTTGCTTTCATGGTTATTAAGAATCTATACATTCAAATGCAGCAACTCAATTATAACAATACTAGCAGGACCTGTGTATATACCACAGTATGATAATTTAATTATTACAACGTTTGATAAGTTTACTTAAGAGCTATTGTAAAATAGTTCAATATGTGAAAAGATTTAACTTGCTCTTCCTCTTTTTTCCCCTTTCTTTTCCTCTTTTCATTGAAACGGATTAGCATTATCGCTTCCGTGCACTCACCTCTCTATATATCTTCCCTCCTCTCTATATATTTCCCCTACTCTTTCTTTCTGTTTTATATTTTTTCTGTGTAGCATGTCAATTTTCTTACCTTTCTTTCTTTATAATAAAAACGGAATGGTCCATTATTAGCTGATGACGACACTCATAAGAAATTCGACGATTAAGCGGCACCAGATAATTGGAACTTACATTTTTTGTATTTTATCTTGGACGGTCTCACATTTAGGCAGAGAGTGTTTGTTGTAGGATGATAATGGTCGGAAGATTAAGGAACAAGTGTGTTAATATTTAGATAGGCAACAAACAAACAAACAATAAATTAATTAAAAACAAAAAATAGATTTTAAATACTCATTTAAAAAAACATGTTGCATATATATATATTTACCAACCCCTCCGCACGAGCAGGATGTGGCACAAGGTAAATTTCTTAAGCGGAGTTTAACAGGTTTGAATTCAGTTTTCCTTCTCCTAAACTGGTTACCTAGCCAAGGTTAAAGAGCCCAGTCTGTCCTGCTATTTACCCATAGCTGGAGGGAGAATTGGATTCATACCTTTCCCAAGGATATTAGCGCTATGTGAAATTCAAACAGCTTCGCACAGGAATTGAACTCGGGTCGACGATTCCATTCCCTACAACTCTAACCGATTCCATTTCCTACGACTTTAACCATTAGACCACGCACCTCCCTGCAACATGTTGCATATACGGTATATAGAAAAATCAGCTTTTTTTGCCTAACTTGTTACTAGTAAAATTATTTTCTCTAGCATAGAAATATGCAACAGGTGATGTGATAAGCATTCTTTCTATTTATTTCTACATTGTGAACCTCACTATAAAAGTCAACATGAAAAAGATGATCATTAACAGCCAAAAAAATTCAAGGTTATGTGCATAGCTAATTTCTTTTTGATTTGCTGAATGAAGAGAATATTATTAATTAGCTTACTAATGACTACATAATTATGTACAACAAAATGTATAGTTGTATAATTAGAATATAAGAGAGAACCTCTATTACCCCTTGAAAACAGAGGATGGGGCTGTAGAATACACCGACTGCACCTCTGCAAAGTGGTAATACCTCCACCACTCCCATTGGGTCACATGTTGGCCGTGGGTGGCGATCCGTGATACTTAAGAACGAAATCGTGGTAGCTGAGAAATCTGACATGCAACACTCCCCTTTGGTCCTTACTTGGGCTAGTCGAGCAGTCTGAGAAGCTGCTATCGATCAATCGGCTGGTCATGCCAAGCCCTGGCACCTATATAATTTTTCCAACCATTTTTGTCATATATATATATTTACCAACCCCTCCGCACCAGCAGGATGTGACACAAGGTCAATTTCTTAAGCGGAGTTCAACAGGTTTGAATTCAGAGTTTTCCTTCTCCTAGACCGGTTGCCTAACCAAGGTTAAAGAGCCCAGTCTGCTCTACTATTTATCCATAGCTGGAGGGAGAGTAGGATTCATACCTTTCCAAAGGGTATTAACGCTAAGTGAAATGCAATTACCACATTCAGAATTTGAACTCGGGACCACCAGTCCATTTCCCTTGACTTTAACCATTACACCACGCGCTTCCATTCCATCTTTGGGTTAAATAGATTCAAAATGAGTTATAGAAAATATATTTTTAAAAAAGATGAGTTTTTTAAAAAATGGACCTTTATGCACCCCTTTTTAATCTCGATTGAGAAAGGACATGTTTTTCATTTACACCGTCAATATCGGGTTGTTTATTAGGGGTTAGGGTTATAATTTTTTTTAAACTAAAAATCGTCTGTTGAAACATATGGTCCAAAAACAATAATATCCAACAATAACAAATAAAACAAAACGTTTTTGGCATAAAATAACCCAAGGGTTGACATGCTGTATAATTCAACCAAACAGAAAATAACTGTTTATTTCAGCCAGTTCTTTCACAGAATCTCTTCTAGATATTGAATTATTGAAACTTCTGCATTTTATTTTCTTAAAACTGCATAACTGCTAAGTATAATATAACAAAGGATTTCTCTGCATTGATTACTATCCTCATCTCTTACAACCACCACCCTATCGTCTGGGGCGTTAGAATACACCGACTGCACCTCTGCAAAGGGGTAAGACTCCCCCCAAATGGGACCACCTGTTAGCCGTAGGTGGTGACCCGTGATGCTTAAGGATGGAACCCAGGTGACTGAGCTGTCCATGACATGCAACATTCCACTTTGGCCATTACGTAGGCTGGACGAGCGGTCGGAGAGGACCCCTCCGATCAATCGACTGGTCACGTCAAGGCCTAGCACCTATATGATTGCCCCAACTCTATTGCCCTTATGGCAACCTCAACCCTTTTTATCATATGGGTGCTAGAAGGCGGTGGCTGAGGGTCTTCATGTCCTGAGAATGACGTTAGAGCAATCTTGATAAAAATAGAGTTTGGCTTTAATGTTATTTTGTAAATCCATGTGTTTTTCCTTTGCCTAACCCTGTCGGCTGTGGTTTTAGAATACATCGACTACACCTCTGCAGAGGGGTAAGACCCCTCCCCCAAATGGGACTACCTGTTGGCCGCGAGTGGTGAACCGTGATGCTTAAGGACGGAATCCGGGGGATGAGCAGTCCATGACATGCAACACTCACTTAGACCCTTACTTAGGCTAGACGACTGGTCGGAGAGTCCACCCCTCCGATCAATCGGCTGTTCACCTCAAGCCCTAGCGCTTATATGATTGTCCCAACCCTATTGCCCTTATGGCAACCCCGCTCCCTTTTTATCATATGGGTGCTAGAAGGAAGTGACTGGGGGTCTTCCTGTCCTGGGAATGACGTTAAACTCTATTTGATGGTGAGGTTCCAATTCTGAAGGTCTGGAGCACCCCTTCATCACCATTGCTCCCAGGTCCACTCTGACCCAGAGTGGTAGTACCTGTTAGGGTCTCATCTATAGGTTAGATAGAAAAAAATTGTTAAAGAAAAAAACTTTGTACCAAACTATTGCTTATAACAAACTTGAACTTTACCCTATAAATTTATTCCTTAAAGTGATTCCAATCCACTTAGCAACAAACTGAAAACAAACTAATGTCAAAATCAATAAAAAAAATCTTTGAAAAAAACATTAAATTTGACCATCCCTAACAGCCTACCGCTTGGCATAAAATAACCCTGAATGGGTTGACATGCCGTTAAAATCAATCAGTCAATCAATCAATTACTTTTACATCCATGTTGAATTCATAAATATCTAACTTTTGGTTCTCTATCATTCCCAGTTAGCTTCTTGTAAATTCTTCAAATCAATACATTAGTTATTAAGTGACAGGCTCAATTAAAATTGAGTTTACAAAAAGGCTGTATTTCAATTTTTTCTTATGTTTTTAACGTATGGATAAATTATATGGGGTATAGGAAATGATAATGTAAGACCCGGTTTGTTATAAAATTAACAATGGATTTATTAAAATACAGCGTAGAAAATGCATCTGTCTCTCAAGCGAGCTTAACCAAGATCAGAATGCTCGACGTTCAATAAAATTCCAATGTAAACAAACGCTTTGTCAAATCAAAGGGAAGTAACTCTATATTTGTTTTAAGTCTATTTTGTTAGGTATTCCTAACACTTTTGTTTCATAATTTTCTTTTTTTTTTTCTTTTCTTACGAATTAAAACCAATACATATACAAATAAATTATCTTTTTTTAATGCCGATAGACAGAAACATCAGTTTTCAATCAACTGTAATCTTACCTACTGATTAAAAACAATCAATTTTTTTTTATTGGTGAAGGCCGTCTCATTATTTTATTGTGTCCTGAATTATAATGTCATGAAATTTAGTTATTAAGTTTTAATGATATCTACCTATACTTAATTATTAATTTAGATTGTTCTCATTCCGTTAACCATGGCGGGGTACAAATGTTAAGCGGCTCTGTCGGTTGGGGTTGTAGAATATACCGACTGTAACTCTGCAGAGTAGTAAAATGCCCCCCCCCCAATGGAGTCACCTGTTGGTCGTGGGTAACGACCCGTGATGCTTAAGAGTGGAATCCTGGTGGTTGAGCAGTCAACTACATCTAGTAGTGAAGTTTCAATTCTGGAACTTTGTGAAGTACCCCTTTATCTGTATTACCTTCAGGTCCACTCTGTGATAGTACTTGTTAGGTTAAGTAGATGTTTAAAAATGAGTATTAAAAGAATGTGTTTAAAAAGAATTGAGTTTGAAAAAAATAGAATACTCAACGAGAATGAAAAAAACAAAATGTCTTTTGCATAGAATAACCCAACAAGGGCCGACATGCCGTAAAATCCAACAAGTGTTAAGCTATATTAAGTATTCTGTTATTTTTGCTCATATTCAGTATTGAATCTGCAACCTACAGATAATTGACACTTAGGACTGTATTAACTCAACTCTTATATCCGTTGCGCCAAAACGTTTGTATATAACAAAGATTAGGATAATAAACAATACAAACTATACTTAATTGTCTGGGGTAAAATTTTCTTTTTTGATAGCACATTTTCATGCGTAGGATAAATACTTGTCTTTTAGAAACGAATACCTTTTATCCATCTTTATAATTTCCTTTGCATTTTGGGACAACACAACCGTACGGCATATTTTTTGTAAATTATTTCAGTAATAGAATTTACAAAATCAAAAGAGAACCCAGTCGCATCAAACAAATCTCATAACAAAGCGAATCAATTTGTCTTCTATACTGAGTTAAAACTTCATATAGTGACGTCAGCATATAAGTCCCGCCTATATTGTAGAAGAAATATGATACTCATTGTCGCAGTGGGGTTCCAACTATCATCGAGTTGGCGGATAAGGAAGCAAACTGTAAATCAATACAGTCCCTGCATTACTTTTATTTGAAGTGAGATACAGTCCCTGCATGACTGGGAGCATAAGGCAGAATTATGAATTTTGTGTAGCGCTATATCCACACTGAGACCAGCAGCCTATCAAGACTCAAGGAATGGGATCACCCAGATACAAGTATGGAATATTCCATAGTGCTATAAATACCAACTGCTTTACGTACAAATTTAGTTGTACATTGTTGTTGTTGCTCAACGGTGCATTAACTCGCTCAATTCAACAGTAATGAATTCTGGAAACTGGACACTTCTGCCTACTCAACCAACGATTTCTTTCATTTGAGACAGACTTGGGGATATTTATTTTGTTCCTTATCCAGAATGGTTTAGAGCAATCTTGATGAAAATAGACTTGGGATTTAATGTTATTTTGTAAATCCATGTGTTTTTCCTTTGTCTAGCCCTGTCGGCTGGGGTTTTAGAATGCATCGACTACACCTCTGCAGATGGGTAAGACCCACTCCAAATGGGGCTACATGTTCGTCGCGGGTGGTGACCTGTGATACTTAAGGACGGAATTTTGGGGATGAGCAGTCCATGACATGCAACACTCACTTAGACTCTTACTTATGCTAGACGGCTGGTTGGAGAGTCCACCCCTCCGATCAATCGGCTGTTCACCTCAAGCCCTAGCGCTTATATGATTGTCTCAACCCTATTGCCCTTATAGCAACCCCACCCACCCCCTTTTTATCATATGGGTGCTAGAAGGAAGTGACTGGGGTCTTCCTGTCCTGCGAATGACGTTAAACTCTATTTGATGGTGAGGTTCCAATTCTGAAGGTCTGGAGCACCCCTTCATCACCATTTCTCCCAGGTCCACTCTGACCCAAGGTGGTAGGGTTTCATCTATAGGTTGAATAGAAAAAAACTTTCTACCAAACTATCGCTTATAACAAACTTGAACTTTACCATATAAACTTATTCCTTAAAGTGATTCCAATCCACTTAGCAACAAACTGCAAACAACCTAATGTCAAAATCAATAAAAATCTTTGAAAAAAAAAAACACATTAAATTTGACCATACCTAACAACCTACCACTTGGCATAAAATAACCCTGAATGGGTTGACATGCCGTTAAAATCAATCAATCAATCACTCTTACATCCATGCTGAATTCATAAATATTTAACTTGGTTCTCTATCATTCCCAGTTAGCTTCTTGTAAATTCAAATCAATATGTTAGTTATTAAGTGGCAGACTCAATTAAAATTGAGTTTACAAAAAGGTTGCATCTCAATTTTAATTCAATGTTTCTTTTGTTTCATAATTTTCTTTTTTTTCTTAAGAATTAATACATATACAAATAAATTATCTTTTTTTAATGCCGATAGACAGAAACATCTGTTTTCAATCAACTGTAATCTTACCTACTGATTAAAAACAATCAAAATTTCTATTGGTGAAGGCCGCCTCATTATTTCATTGTGTCCTGAATTATAATGTCATGAAATTTAGTTATTAAGTTTTAATGATATCTACCTATACTTAATTATTAATTCAGATGGTTCACATTCCGTTAACCATGGCGGGGCACAGAATATACCGACTGTAACTCTGCAAAGGTGTAAAATCCCCCCATGGAGTCACCTGTTAGTCGTGGGTGACGACCCGTGATAGAACGCAGGTGGTTGAGCAGTCCATGACTTGCAAATACTCCACTTTGGCCCTTACTTAGGCTGGACGGGCGGTCGGAGAGGTCTCCTCTGATCAATCGACTGGTCACGTCAAGCCCTAGCACCTATATGGTTTTTTCCCAACACTATTGCCCTTATGGAACCCCCAACCCTTTTTATCATATGGGTGCTAGAAGGCGGTGGCTGAGGGTCTACATGTCTTGGGAATTACGTTAAACTCTATCTGATGGCGAGGTTCCAGTTTTGGAGGTTTGGGGAATGTGGAGCACCCCTTCATCACCATTGCTCCCTGGTCCACTCTGACTCGGAGTGGTAGTACCTGTTAGGGTCCCATCTGTGGGTTAAATAGAAAAATGTGTTTATAAAAAACATTGAGTATCCATTAAGAATTACTTTTAAAACTTTATCGGTATTAAATGACCCACTGAGGTTGATATGTCGTAAAACAAACCAAACCAAAACTATCTATAGGTTAAATATAAAAACATGAGTTCATAAAAAAAATGAGTATCCACTAAGAATGAATTTATTTCAAAACTTTATCGGTATTAAATGACCCACTGAGGTTGATATGCCGTAAAACAAAACCAATCTTCCTTTGTCTCAGCATTATTTGCATTAGCTTGAAATGTGTTCATCACTCAATCGGGTATTTTCCCTTCAAAGTTTTTAAACCTTTTCAAAATATCTTCTCTTTGATGCCTGGAGATGAGTGGAATAGTAGTCCGCATCCGGATCTAATAAATATAAATGATCAAAGTTGTTTTCTTCCAGTGTTTAAAAAAACATGGAAACAGAAAAAAAGTTCCGACTTGCAACATTGTTTTTATAAATTGATATCTTGGTAATAAAGGCTATTATACATTTTTCTTTAATAAGGCACACTTTACTTCCCTGATGTTTCATGGTTACTTCATTCTACCCTATATCAGGTCTCTTGCTTTCTAAATTGATATCTTGGTAATAAAGGCTATTATACATTTTTCTTTAATAAGTCACACTTTACTTCCCTGATGTTTCATGGTTACTTCATTCTACCCTATATCAGGTCTCTTGCTTTCTAAATTGATATCTTGGTAATAAAGGCTATTATACATTTTTCTTTAATAAGGCACACTTTACTTCCCTGATGTTTCATGGTTACTTCATTCTATCCTATATCAGGTCTCTTGCTTTCTAAATTGATATCTTGGTAATAAAGGCTATTATACATTTTTCTTTAATAAGTCACACTTTACTTCCCTGATGTTTCATGGTTACTTCATTCTACCCTATATCAGGTCTCTTGCTTTCTAAATTGATATCTTGGTAATAAAGGCTATTATACATTTTTCTTTAATAAGGCACACTTTACTTCCCTGATGTTTCATGGTTACTTCATTCTACCCTATATCAGGTCTCTTGCTTTCTAAATTGATATCTTGGTAATAAAGGCTATTATACATTTTTCTTTAATAAGTCACACTTTACTTCCCTGATGTTTCATGGTTACTTCATTCTACCCTATATCAGGTCTCTTGCTTTCTAAATTGATATCTTGGTAATAAAGGCTATTATACATTTTTCTTTAATAAGGCACACTTTACTTCCCTGATTTTTCATGGTTACTTCATTCTACCCTATATCAGGTCTCTTGCTTTCTAAATCAAAGATTATTTCATCAAAATTTCGTTTTAAAAATCTAACATAGATAATTAAAAAAAGTCACTAAAATGCCCAGACAATTTCCTTTAGAAAGCCACCGAACTTCGGTATGTAACAAAAGATGCTCAAATTCTTTATTTTTTGTAGCAAAACTGCCGGAATATGCGCGTATTCAAGGGATTTTAACTTATTCACTGTTTGATTACAACCTGCAAAGTAACATGTAATCTACTACTGAGATTCTCTCCAGACAAATGTGGACGATGCAGTATATCGTAAAATATGTTCGGAACTCCTTTCTTTCAAATGGGATAAAAATTCACGATTACGACCAGTCATTTATGCAATGACATAAGGGGAAATGCTTCTTTCGTTGAAAAAATTCTCAACTATCTTGAAAATTGTTGAACCTTTGGTGCCAATTTTCAGTTATAAAGTAAACAATAATTACTCAATAATAGTCTGATCACTATCTAAATAGCGAACATACACCATTATTCTGTTAGTATAGTATGTATTCTAAGGTTAACAACAACAAATTATAAAAATTTGTTTCAGAAAAAGATAACTTGTTTAAAACAATAAACGTAAATTGTAATTGCAATACGAAAATTTAAGAATGAACCATGACGTAGCATTTCTTTTGATGCAAATTAAAAGAGGTGGGGAAAAGCAAGCCTTTAAGGGCTCCCACCCTTTCAGGCATTGGTCCACTTTTACCACCTGCCTAGCTGGCAGAAACGGGACTACCATTTTTTTCTACGTCACTGCTCGTTATCCCCCCCCCCTTGGGAGGAGCAGTTTTGAAAGTTTTACTGTTAGTGTCGTTTTGGACGCTATTTAGGAGCTGTAGGAAAAGGATAACTCTCCGATGGTTGGCACTAAGTTTCTTCTGCCGTCAAAAGACAAAAAGGTTAGAAGCTATCCTGGAAATTAACAACCAAACTACTAAAGAAAACAATGCTCGGAGCGACAAGGTTCAATGAGGATTTGGGATCAAAAAATAATTTCTCCTCCCCAGCGAAGCTATCCTGGAAATTAACAACCAAACTAATAATAATAAAAAAAAACAGTGCTCGATGTGACAACGTTTATGGGGATTTGGGACAAAATAATTTCTCTAGACCCCACGAAAAGTCTACAAGAAATGATACCAAACTTCAAAGAAAACGACTTATTCCATTTCAACAACTCTGCATCGACTCAGTTTCAAAGAAACAACTAAATAGCAAAAAAGAAAAACCAAAAAGAAATCCATTCTTTCAAAGTACTCAAGACATAAGCAAATAACAACTCTATTACGACGCTAAAAATAAGAACTCTTTGTTGACTGGATTCTGCAGTTCAGTTTTCCCGCGAATTCACCAAAAATTTCAACCCCATCTTTCTCTTTATTGATCTTTGTATTTAAAATTGTTAGGTATGTAAAATTTTGTTCTGTCTTATCTTTTTATCCAGAATCCGAACTAGAAAGTTGCGATAACTTGAACATTTACCCTCCTTAAAATATTTCCTGATATACACGAAATCTTATTATACTAAAGCTGAACGAATCAACGTTTGTTTCCCAAAGGCTTTTTTCCTGGTTAGTTTAAAGGCTAAAATTAAATACTAAAATATTCCTTACTTTTGGGATTGAATTATGTTGGAAAAAAAACATTTTCATCGTTTTAATTAGCGGTAATTTGTAATTAAGTCATAAAGTCACCAATCTCTCACTAATCCCACTGCCTATCAATTTCACCCCCTCTATTATATATTAGCCTATCTGTGGGAACAATTGGGAGAATCATTCATGCTGACTGTTAGCTGTTGACCAGCAGTTGAGAGAAGTCTCTGTTTACTATCTCTTTCCCTCATGTGATGGTAAAAATTGTTAAGTGTCTTCTTCTTCTTCTTCTTCTTCTTCTTCTTCTTCTATTTAACTACCGAAGAAGTATAAAAAATATTTTACTTTATTTTCAAAACTTTTTCCTCTGCAGTTTTGTTTGTCAATTAAAATTATGAATTAGAAAGGGATTATTTTTTATATTACATTAAAAAAAAAAAGAAGGATTTTCTGTCACCCCTACAACATCTTAACTATTAATAGAATTTCAAGAATCAGGTCCATTTAAATTTGGTCGAACTTTCCCTTTCCAAGAAATCTTACAAATTATTTTAATGATTTTAAAAAATTCTCCGGTCCTATTTCTTTCTTTTGTTTTCTTTCTTTCTTTTTCTTTCTTTTTCTTTCTTTCTTTCTTTCTTTCAATTTATTTATTTATTTATTATTAATTCGCTTTGTAAACTCACATCTTTTCTGATCACAACTATCTACTCAGACCTCAATGGGTGACCCAACGGGTCACGTTTTTCAAGCATATTACTATATTGGAATTTGGAATTATTTCCCCAAAATATAAAAAAAATTGGTAATTTACCAGTATATTGAATTTTTATTTTTTTATTTAAAATTTTTTTTTAATATCCTTCCTATATAGTGCGTCAAGCTTG
The DNA here is from genome assembly GCA_023376005.1 of Doryteuthis pealeii. Lineage (NCBI taxonomy): Eukaryota > Metazoa > Mollusca > Cephalopoda > Myopsida > Loliginidae > Doryteuthis > Doryteuthis pealeii. The sequence goes on from CM042142.1 coordinate 98,674,621, forward strand.
AAAGACCGACCAGTCTGTTGAAGAGGGAATAACTATATATGGTACTGAGTCTATCCTCTCGGAGATTAATTCTTTAGATCTTACCGTGGAGCCAGTCCATAGGCGTCTGTTGAATATGGGCACCAAAATTACTGGTCACGACACCTAGTTGCTACCTCCAATCAAAGAATCTCTCTCTCTCTCTCTCTCGATATAGAGAAAAGTCGCATCCTACCTGATGCGAACGGGTTGGGTGTATACGAGGCCACCGAAAATTTTACTCACCCAACTGTTTCTTCTCTTTCCTTTTTCCTTTCTGTCTCATATATTTCACAACGTTTGTTGAGATACCCATCATAAACCATAAGGAGCGTTTTTGTTGAATATATTTCTATTCCCCCCTCTCTCTCTCCCTCTCACCATGTTGGAATTGTGGCGCCACTCAAAATCTCGTGCCCCTGTAAAGATATCGCCCCATTGAGAGTTCACAGCGCCCCATTGTGGGCGATAGCACCCCTGTTAAGAATCACCGTTATACACACCATGGGTTGCCGTAAAAGTAAACAAACTAAACTTGTTAGGTTAGTTTGTTTAGTTTTACGGCAACTTCCAACTTGTTAACTGGAAGATTGGTGCATCACATTCTTTCTATCACCATTTTCATCCATCATTTAATCTTGTTCTATGAATATGACGTTCAACAAAGCTTATTCATAATTATATCGACGCGACTCACGGAAATTACCGAATATTTCCGATCACACCCGATTATTCACAAGCGTCTTTCACGACGCTTAACTGCGTCTTTCTGCTGTTTGCCACTGTGAAAACAGACTAAAAATGACGAGTTTCTTCTTTTTTCAAGTTCCTGAAGAGTAAGAAATGAATACTGTTTTAGTTTTGTAAGTATAAAATGTTATTTTTGTAGTTTTTATATAATTTTTAATCATTTTTCGAAAAATTTGTTTTCGTTTTCTTTCTTTTTTTTCTTTCCTGTGAATGGTTTTTGTAACTTTCCAAAGCAGACGATAACTTTTGAAGCAACTGTATTTTATGATAAACTAAAACTTTGAAAAATTGCTAGACGCAATATAGACTTTTTTGCTGGTTTGTGATATAAAAAAACTATGACATGATAAAATTACTTTTAAAACAGCAATATTCTAAATAAATAAATAAATAAATAAATAAATTTATTTATATAAATCGATTGTGTTGTGTCTAGAACACATTAGTTAAAATTCGTTTTCAAATGATTCAATATCTTATAAAAAATGATATATAATGTAATATTATGAAAAATTGTAAAACAGTTCACTTCCACTTTTTCCTCACACACACATACATATATATATATATATATATATATATATTTTTCATCAATATTTTTACTCTATGCAATAAGATTTTTACAAGGTAGTCCAAAAGTATTGTCATCCTACATATTGTTTTAACTTTCATTATTTCTTGTTTTAATAATACAATATATAATATCATTAATAATAATAATGATAATAATATAATTTTCTATTTCATGTAGTCATAATTGATTAATTAGGAGTTATATTTTAGCAGGGAATGACAAGACTTTTGGACCATCCAATAAGTAAAAGCAGCAGATTTCAACACTGAACTTTCAAACCAAACAATTTGAAAGTGCAATTTGCATTCCAGAGATAGACTATTTTATTTAATACTAAATTATTTTAATTAAAACTAAAATTTTAGAACCCTTTTATTTTATGTTCATAAGTGATAAAAATGTATTTTAAAGTGACATCCAATATCTTTAGATATTTATTTCTATCAACATTTATAAAACTTTAAAACAGTCATCAAAATTGATCATCAATTTTGATGGCTGAAAAATAAGATGTCAGTACTAAATTAGTAATTTAGTTAAGACATTTTATTATTTTTCAGTTGTTGGGTTGTACAAAATTGTTTAATTTATATTCAGCTTAAAAATTCCTAAATAAATGAAGTAAAAAAAAAAAAAAAAAAAAAAAAAAAGTTCTAAATGTAAAAATAATAATTAAAAAAATATTCTGGTCTTCCCCACAATTTTTTTCCTTGTATTTTGCTTCTTATAATTTGTATAAATCATAAATTGATGATGAAATAAAAATTATATTGCTCTCTCATTTCAAGGTGTTTCAGAGTTTTTACTTTACAGATGTCTATCAAGTCTTTATTCAATTAACTTTTATAGTCTTGCTAATATTTTTCATCGATATAAAATCAGTATTTTACTTTTTTATAAGATATTGAATCATTTGAAAATGAATTTTAACTAATGTGTTCTAGACACAACACTATCGATTTTTCTTAATGTAAAGTTTCCTATCATCCCAAATCTTTTTATTCAATAAAGGACTTTATTTTTATATTGTAAGTTCAAGGCTTAATGGTTATCGCCATAAAGTAATGGACATGGTGACCAGATTTCAAATCTAGAACGAGGCTGTTTGCATTGCACATAGTGCTAATCCCCTTGGGAAAGGTATGAATTCAACTATTCTCCCTCAGCTATGGATAAAGTAGTCGGGCAGACCTTGCTTAGGCAACTGGTCCACGAGAAGGAAAACTCTGAATTCAAACCTGTTAAACTCTGCTTAAAAATTGTTACATGCTGCTCATGCAGAGGGGTTAAGTAAATTCATATGTTTTTAATTCTTTAAAAACATTTTTTATGATATTATCTGTCAGAAATCCAGTAAAGCTGTCTAGGCTGCAATTAATAATTTAACTATAACCAAGTTTGAAATTTTTTCTTGCACATTATCATCATTATTATTATTTGTTTATTATGCCATTATCATCATTATTATTATTTGTTTATTATGCCATTATCATCATCATTATTATTTGTTTATTATGCCATATTAGGAGAGCTATTTTCTAACTTCTAATCTTTAAAAAGAAAAAAAAAATCTTTGCACAGAACATATAGACTATCAAAATAATATCTATATACAGATTAAAGCCAAGTTGTATCTTATAACTGGCCTGTTATGTTCTAAAACCCTACTAGATTTAAAGATATATATCTTATAATTTTTGATAATTATTTATTGATCAAATGACTTTTTATAATGCAACAAAATATTTTATTTTCAATTTCTTATAAGCAGATTAAGTTGATAGATTTCTTTATAAAATACATTATTTGTATTTTATGTTGGTCATACTATATATTTTAGCTGTGACTTGCTTTTTATTTAGCAAAGAGAATTTAAAGACTATTTTAAAAGTTCAAATGAAATTATTTAAATGACAAAATATACATCTGAATATTAGAATAAGACCATGTTTTTGCTTCTTTGTATACTTAAAATTTATTTTTCAGTGCTGCTCTCTTTTACATTTTTCACTCCTAATTATAGTAAGACTAGTTTTGTCAATCAGCTATTATTTAATCATTACATTTGGCTATAAACAATTTCTACACAAATATTAACACATTGCATCATATAAGTGTAGAATAAACATCATACTCACCTCCATGGGAAGGCTGTTAATAGCGTCCAGTAACCAGACAAAAAGAAAACATAACTGAATATGCTCTGCACTAAATGATTAAAAGTTTAAAACTATATTTCAGACCTTGTTTCACTTACAACTTTTACAAATCTTATTTTTAACCAAAAAATCACTTCTAGTTTTTCAAGTCTTTCTATAGTAAATAAATTAATAAATTTTGTCCTATTTATATGTTTCAGTCATCTCTTTACCAATGCTTTTTTATCATAATTAATTTATCATGGTATGTAGTTTCCTTACTTACATGCACATATATAGATGCTGCAATCATTAATGCAGACATCAGTTTACTCTTGACACCTAACCACCTAAGTGTGGAGAACATTATCTGCCCCCAGCCTATTACATCCTAACAAGGCTCAACATTCATACCTTACATCTTAAAATTCTCTATTCATTGCATTCAACCCCTAGTAAATCTAAAAGGAAGGTGTAAATTTACAAAATTATTCATATAAAACAAGCAGATCCTTTTCTTACTATACCAAGACTGTAGCAGTAAATATTCTTATGAATATGGTTACACTGTAACAAATATTTCTGAATAGAATTCCAGCTACCTCAAAGAATTCAAAAATTAACTTGTCCTATTTCTTCAAAGTTTCTGTTGATTTTATACATAGCATTTTTTTTGTACAAGCTTTTATGGGTTTATTTTGTATAAATTAGAATTTTGGTATGTAAATATAGCTTCCTACATAGATATATAAATAAATACATTTATTTTCAAAACCAGACATACCAGGATTTTATCATTTTTAGTAAAAAGTTATACTTAAAATGGATATCATTAGGTACTATTTATTACCTAACTCTACAGCATTGAAACTCTGTATTTATCAACCCCTCCGCACAAGCAGGATATGATACAAGGTCAATTTTTAAGCAGGTTTGAATTCAGTTTTCCTTCTAGACCGGTTGTCATACCAAGGTTAAAGAGCTCGGTCTACTCTACTGTTTACCCATTGCTGGAGGGAGAATAGTTGGATGTATACCTTTCTCAAGGGTATTAACGCTATGGAAAATGCAACCAGACTTATCCAGGATTTGAACTCTTTTCACATTGTCCATTTCCTTACAATGATAACCATTGAACCACGAGCACATTGAAATTCTGTAAGCAAGAAAAAATCAGGCCGATTCCATGAGCAAATTAAAAACATTTCAGGCCAAATCTGGACCTACAATACTGAAATTTTGGATTCCCAAATTTTAATTACTACGATTGTTTTTGGCAATTCTTTTATGCGATCTAAATATTGAATTAATATTTAAGCTTACCTTTTTAAAAGTTCAATGACAATTCTGCTGCTGCCACTTAATTTAAAGACAATTTGATGTATGTAGGTCTTTACTTCCTGTACAAACAATTTTTATATTTCATGGGTGACTTCTGTATTTTGCAATTTATATGGATTATTGTCAAATCTATTTCCAAGTTATGAAAATTATAATTGTACAAAATAATTTGTCATAAAAACTTATATGAAAACTCACCGAAAACAATCGCAATAATTAAAACTAGGAATCCAAAATTTCAGGAGCTAGCTTAATTCAGGAACAAGCTTTTAAGCTAGTACTATATATAATTTATCAAAGGGATGTAATTGTTTGTGGACTGCTACATATTCACATGTTTGATTGTAGTTTCAATATAATTCTTATTGTATAATGTTCCCCTGAAAATAATAAAATCCTAGTATTTTTCGTTTATAAAAAAATTATCTTTTTATAAAAAAAATTGTTAGTGTACTTATTTATGGGCAACAATATATAACTTCTGACAGTCTGAATTTTTGATCCTTTAAACAATTTAGGATTTTGAAGTTGTTTATTCAGTTAATATTCCCATCCATAAGTTGAATGTATTCTCCCATGGAAAGGTAAATATTGAACTACATTTGAATATATATATATATATATATATATATATATATATATATTGTAATACTTATTGAAAATCTTAAGTAAAATTTGACTAATAATTACACCTACAAATGCTGATATATTTATGTATAGTGTATGATTTAAATTGTGAACTTATTTAAGCTGTAGATTAGAACCTATTCAGTTTAAAGTGCAAAGAATTGCTTTATGTGATATCCAAGATCTGAATAGAAACCATCATTTCAGTTGCCCTGTCAGCATTCAATGACATTTGCATTTAAAAGTATACATTTTATAGTAGTTAGTTATTGCAAGAATATGTATACAAATTCAAAATTTCTACAATTGTAAATCCTCTTATAAAAAAGGTAATTCTTAATTGTTCAAAATAAAACCACATTAGTTTAATGGTAAATAAAATATTCATTCTTAATATCTTATTCAAAATTTATGTAGCTATGTTATCTATTTCAAAAAATAAAAAAGGTCTCTTGAGAATTTAAACTGGAGAACTATCCTTCAACAGAAACATTTAGCAAAAGGAATATTTTGCTTCTTATAGGTATTCAATGACGGAAAGTAAAATTCTAACACCTGGATGTGTTTCAGTTTACTCAAGATTTGAAAAAGATCTCATATTTCTTACAAGGGAAATAACTCCAATTATAAGCTTCTTTCCTTAATTTTTCAGTTAAAATTTTGAAGAATGCTGAGCAAAAACCAAAATTAGTTCATCCAAAAGATATTTTATAGCAAGCTGAATTTATAAAATGCTTAAGAATTTGTTAATGTGCTTCTAATTTTCATATATGATAGTGTAAATATTTAAGATAGAAAGATTTAACTAAAATATTAGCATTGACAGCATACATTCCCTTGACTCTCTCTTACCACCCGTCTCTATTGGTCATCACTCCTAGCAAGTCCTCAGCATGGCATCCAGTGTCAGTACATAGCTATTATATGTAAATTTTTGCTGGTTGGCTAACACTGGTGTATTTATGTATGTGTCCAGAGAAGAATGTCCCTTATGAGTTCGTCTTTACTTCTCCAGCAGTGCCCAGCATGTCTATTTCATTTTGCTATATAGCTTCTTTGTGGGGTGCTACTTTCAGGATTTGTTCAAGACAGCACACAACATCATTATGTAGTTCCCATCTAGCTTTTTCTCCAAGTGTTTTGTTAAAGTCCAAGTGGTGCAGCCATACAGTAGTACTGATACAGCTAAAGCTAGGAAGAATTCTCTCATCTACAGAAAGTGATGTTAATATATGCATAGGAAAGGTATGGACTACTATTGATACATTATTGATTATATGGAAATCTGATCTCTCTCTGATTAAAAGCATACTTTATTTATAGTTCTGCTTGCCAAAATTCAGTTGTAAATTTGATTCTATCATTAATTATCTGTCTGGAAAATTAAATAAAGTTCATTATATTTGTAAAAAATAAAACTCGTTAGAAACTTTGTAGCCGTGAAATTCTTTATTGAAATCTAGCAAAGAGCACAATGATGAATTTAAGGCAGTAGCGGCAAGACATGGATAGATTGCTCTGGTGCCACAAAAAAAAAAAACAACAAAAAAAAAACATTGGTGTGTGTTTATATACATTCACATCAATGCACATGCATGCATACACACACACGCACACACACACACACACACACACCCTAACCCATTTATAGGGATAGTGGATGTAGATTTTTCTATGCATGCTGATAAAATACTGAACATATATTTTCAATTTATATAATTCTCTCAAATGTGTGTTTGTGCATGAATGTGGGTGAATGAGTTTATATATACACACACATACATTTATATATATATATATATATATATATATATATATATATATATTATAAATCACAGCTGTACAGCAAAGTAACTGGGTCTTCTTCCTGGGATAGTATGCAATGCATGGTGACAACAGCAGCAGTAGCAGCAACAGTGTGTATTTCAGTCACACACATTAGTTTGTAGATAGCAAAGAATTTTGAAGAAGAGAAACAGTGTACATTGATGCACACAGGCAGGAGATAAAAGAGAAAGTGAGGAGAAAAAGTTGGGCATAAGGAAATGATTTTGAGCAATCACAAAAATGAGAATCAAGCAAAAAGAAAACATGTGAATTTATACTTTCCAAATGACATTTGCAAGAATTGGCATAATTTGGGAGCAAAATCTCTTGAACAAAAGCAGTATTTAATTATGTGTGAGTAAACCTGGGATAAACAACAGCATAAAAACATCCGAATAAAAGGAATTAACTTTGAAGAATAATAAGAAAAATCCAATCAAAATATAATTCATAATTAATGCATGTATATATGTCAAACACTTATGTAAAGATTAGTTATAGCAAATGGCTATTTCTCCAGTTTCTCATATTTAATAGGAAATAGAATGTACTGACATGTATGTATAGACAGATTTATTCATATATGCATAGACACTCATGTCATGCAAGAAAGTAGCCATATTGTATACAATCCACAAATTCTAAAGGTTATGTAATTGGTAATTGATTCCTTTGTTGACTGTTGCAATTATATATATATATATATATAATTGCATGTACATTTGTGATGAACACGTGAATCCATATGTATTTGTGTGTGTGTGTGTATATATATATATAACATACAATGAACTGCAATGAAACTTATGCTCCTGTTAGATTGATATTGCAATTGTTTGTATGTTTGAATAACAACTTGTTGATATTGTATACAAAAAATATTTTTATTTCCAATTGTTTTACAAAACTTAATTAGTAAATTATAAAACAGTAATTCCAGGTTTATTCCTTATCTCAACAAAAGATATTTATCTGATATTAATTGAAAAATGAAAAAAATATCATTCATAAAGTTATTCAAGGAATTTAGCAATCAATAAAATATAAGTAAAAGCAAAATAATGGGAAATTCCTAATAATTCCTTCACTAATAATTTTATCCAACTTGCAATTATCCTGTAAAAAAAATTCTTTGTATACAGTATATGGAAATGACCTTAATCACTACAAGACCCTATCAAGAATTGAGTGGACGGCCTTTCTTATATCATTTACTCTAAATAACACAATCTGTCATGTTTTACAACAATCTTTTTGGATGATTTCAGAATATATAAGCAAATGTCAATACCATTTAATGAATATTCTGTTTTCTCATGTCTTTATCTTGAAACTGTTATATTTTGAAAAAAAAAAGATGAAATATAATAGTAATACTCGGTTATTTTACATGCACAATAAAATACAAAAATCTAGCAATTAAAAAAATGCTTGCACTTTCTTGTTTGTTGCCAAATATTATCTAGTATTAACAATGTTAATTTTTCAATGCGAGAAGTTTGTCTGTCCTTTTTAGATTATAAAGTAGCATCTTTCATTTATACATATAACAAAAACTCATCATTTTCAAGGATGAATAGATTATTAAAATACAAAGATTCTGAAAATATTTTGAAAATCATTTTTATATCCATATTCTTTAATTTAAAAATTTTGAAAATAATGCTAAGAGATATCAAATAATTATAATACACTATTAATTTTCCAATATAACATTTTTACTATACATCTTTAGTAGAAAATTATTTTAATATATATAATTTATAGTTTTATCTTATCATATTTTCATAATTAGATGCATGTTTATTCACATTTATAAAGTTTAGGGGGTGGGGCAAAAACATCTTCCAAAATATTGTGAATTGTTTTGTAAAGATATAAACTATTTTTTATTCTGAAACAAAAAATAGAATTGTTTTATTTTGGTGTATAATCATGAAAGTACACCTATTTCTTGAAAAAATCATGATAGCCAGCAACATAAACCCTGAACTATTACCTTTTATACTTGTTTCTATTCAAAGGCAATCAATGAGTAAAAAACGGTGAAAGTGACACTGTAAAAATGTGCTAACATTTATCATATGGAACTAGTCTTTAAATTTGAAACAATATATCCAGATACTCATGTACGTATTAATGTCCTTATAATTACAATGTGACCACTCTTATGTTGGCAATAAAAAGGAATTGCTTGCTCTAAGAAAAATTTTTTTTTTTTTACTTACAGAAGGTGTTATACATAAGTTTTCTCAAATCAAACTTTGGCTTTCGTTTTTTTGTTTTTTTCTTTCTTTTTAGCTAATGCTTTTATAGATAATAGGTTTACAATTAAGATAATTTTAAAGAATAATCATGTGATTTGTAATGTGTTTTAAATATTTTTAAAAAATAATAAAACATTGTGTGTAAATTTAAAGTTGTCATTAGAAAAGTGAAAAGATCTCAAGTATGTTTTTATTCTTACAAACCCTGGTGTTTTACTTTACACAAATTAATGCATATTTAGAATTTTTGTCGAAATTTGGTTTTGATTTTATGCAAAATAAAAACTGAAAGGTTGATTCCTCTATTAATGTGTGCATGTGAGTGAGGGAGAGTTCGAGGTAAAAAAGATTTTAATTTCTTTTAAAAAATCTAGTAAGATTTAAAACTTTCTTGAAATATTCTTTAAAGTAAATAAATTATTTTAAGTTTTATAAAAATGTGCTTTTATGAGAAAGCATTTTTCTTTCTTGTGCATACTTGATACAAATGAAAAATCTGATAAAACATTCTCTTCATCTTTATAATTAATAAAGAATCATATTTATTCTATACAATATTGGTTTTCTTTTAATGATCCTTGTATGATAGTTTAAGTTTATTGAACATGCAATGACATTTTCACATTCTATAAGTAGAAGCTAAATTAAACTTCTAATCTTGTCATTACTAATATTTTATACTATGCACATATTTTCCATTGTTATTATTCATTTCCAGGCACTTTTATGCAATAATTATATGAATAGTTATTTACTAAGCTTAGCTTAGCTGGGGTACCCAATGAGAATTCACTAACAATGATCTGCTAATCCAGCTTGATAACCATTACACCCTAATTATATGAATTATAGGTTGAAGATATTGTATTAAATAGGACCAGATACTGAGTTTTCATTATGTTTTGGTGTTTAGCTCCTCACAAATTTAGGTATTAATGGCACAGGTAAAAATAGGGAAAAATACATAACTATAGTAAATTTATTGAAACGTATATGCATATATAATCAACTTAAAAATCATTTAGGAACACTACTTTATATCAACTTTAGTATTTGTTGTAGATCTAATCCTAACCTTAAAGTAAATATATTTTTTCATTCTACAAATTTTTTCCTATTTTTTCACCTGTACTATTTTTACCTGTGCCATTACAACCATTCACTGTTATAAAGACATACCCAAAATACAAATTTAAAGCCTCATATCAAAAATAGTGTCAAAAAATTATAATGAATAGACTTGAATCTTTTTTTCTTTTATTCCTATACATTTGCTAAATGAACAATTCATCAGAAACAATATATTTGATATGACATTTTCTTTTTTTGCGTTATTCAGTATGAAAGGGAAATCAATTATAATACTGTTTACTTTTTTAAATTTCTGACCACCAATTTAAAAGAGGATGTCTTTGCCATCTAATTTTCATTCAATAGATATAACAATTCAAATTTTGACTTTTAAAAAAAAGTAAATTCACTTAGTTATGTCATTTTCATCAAAATTTTAGAAAATAATTTTAAAGTATAAATTATCTGAAATATTTTACATTGATTCTAGTCAATGATCTTTTTTTTTCTGGATAAGAGGGTTGAAATTTGCTTTATGATAAAAAGTGTGTAGTGAGTTTCAAACATCTTCACTAACATTTTTTTTTTCCTGACAATGTTTTTAAATAGCAAATTAGTAAATGTAGTTGTTTTTGCTTTTTTGTAGTAAGCATATATATATATATATATATATATTGACAGTATGATTTATTTTAGCTTACACCCCTATGATAGGTAATGAAATCAATTCAAAACATATATTCAATTTTAAACCCGGTTTTATTAACTGAAGTTTCTGTTTTAGCACCACTGTAAATCAAATTCCTTTTTACTTTTTTAATAATATATATATATATATGTAGCTCAATAATAGCTACAGACCCAAGCATAAATGTTGTCTTAATAAAAAAGAAACTTATACTGAAATACTGCCATCTCTCTTTTTTGTAATATCTCATGTCAGCAAATTTCATGTAATTCTTTTCTATCATTCTTTAATTTCACCATACTAAAAATATCCATATGTGTTGCAAAGCTTTTAAAATATTTCAGATAAGCATAGTAAAACATATAAATATTCGGTTTTGTAACAAGTACATTTTAATTACACTGGAGTATTCAAAGTTAAAAACAATACTACAAAATACATTTAATTAACCAAATTAATTAATTTGGATTTAATTTAACCAAATACTTTAATCTAGTTCAATTGAAATTGAATGTAATTGTTTTTTGTTGTTTTAAGTAAATTTAGTAGTTATTTTCAGGTGAGTATATAGGAGCATAAAAATGAAGATAACTTTTTAAAACTATAGTTGCTAATAAACAAATTAGAAATATTCTTGATTTTATTAATACCAATAAGGTTTTTTTAAATTAGTTTCCCCTTTGTTTTAAGGTTTGGTGGCCATAAGGATTTTTTTAAAGCAATGAATAACTTTGTCTCTTCAAACAGTCATTGTTTACAATACCCAAATTTCTATTATTTTTTTTATTTATTCATATTTTATCTTACTGATGTTCAGAGAAACTGTCTAAGTATTTTTTTTTAAATCATTTCATAAATTTATTTCCATAAAAAATCTTTAATGTACAATTACTTTTTTTACTTAAGAAAAAATAAAGATTTTTTTAACAATTTGATTCTGCTTTCATTTGATATAGGCATATAATTAATTTTTTTATTTATACTCATTTAAGCATCTTAATGAAATATCAGATTTTGACATTTTTAAAAAATTATTTTAATCAAAATTATATTTTTTATCTTTATTATATGAAAGAAAAATGTAACAGGTTTAATTTTTTAACAGTAACTTATGCCTATAACTTAAATCCAAAGACAACAGAAGATGTCAGAAATAATGATAATCTCAAATTTTTAGCTCAGAGCTTCTGCCTAAGAACAACTAGGTCCCGGGTTCGATACTGGCCCTCACCAACTCAGCACATGGATAGCACAGCTTGGATCTATGCAGTAAAGTGGGAGCAGATGGTGGTGCTCCACCTCAAACAATCTCCCTGATTTAGCATCAGAAGAGAGGATACCAACAATAGGCCACTCCACTGACTTTACTTTTAAATAGAATTGCTTAGAAAAAAGTTATTATATAAAGAGATACAAGTTTATGATTAAGAAAATGGATATTATGACTTATTAATGAAAGAAAATTTTGATGTACTATTATTTTATTGAGTGTCCTTATGAGACTAGAAAACTATCAAAGGAATCACTGTGGCATAGTGGCTGGACTGCAACATTGTAGAATGTGAGTTCATACTCCAGTCATGCTATTACGTTCACTTTCAGACTAATACTCTTGAGAAAAATATGAAGTCCCTCCACTGCCCAGCTTTCAGTTAAATAGTACCACTACCCTTCTTCTACAAGGATGGCTTTTACATTAAATAACTCACAAAGGTTGATATGCCATTAAACAAATAAATTAAATATACAAATAAACCAATAAATCCTACATAACTATTCACATATACTCTGAAACTATCCTTTCTTAGACTGTCACATTTTCTCTTAATTGTATCCACCTATATTTCACCATATACCAGTTTTATAGTTCTCATTTTGTTCATGATTATCCTTTTCTTTTATATATTTAAAAAAAATAGTCCTTCATTTTATCTTGATCAGTTCTCACTTCCATAATATAATTAATAGCATAAATAAATAGATATTTTATTTTTATTTTGAACCATGGTTCAGTATGTTCTGAATTTTAATTCTAATTTTTCTGAATAATTAGATAAATATTCATTAAGAAATAAGAAGTTAGCTGGTGAGCTAATCAAATAAAACATGAAACCTGGTAAAATCTGTTATATTACATTATATTATGTTCTCATGATGTTGATATGGTTAGTAAAGCAAGCAACTGTATCCTTTCTATTATTTTCCTTATTAATACATTGTTTACTTCTTAGTAATATTATTGCTTTATTTTCCTCTTATAGAAATTTTTTTGACATTTTTGAATCCCTATAAATAAGAATTTCATTATTTCTATCTTGTATTTATTTTTGTTTACTATCTGATGGAAGCTAAAAGTCTTTGATTAAAATTTAAGTATTTCTCATTTTTTCTTGCTTCTTTTTTTTTTTTAATTTTTTTTTTTATTAGTGTTTATTTTAATTTTTTTTTGTCACTTACATTAAAATGATGTTTTAAAAAAATATGAATATACATATGATGAAAAAAACTTATATCTACCTCATTTATTACATTAGTAGTTCATTGAAACCTTATTAATAAGTGATCTAGATACTGATAATACTTGTACATTTTGAATGAGGACAAACTTGAAATGTTACTTGCATGATTATTACTTATTTCAGGTTCTTCATGAAATTTTGAGAAAAGATGTTCATCCTTACAAAAACTGATATTTTCATAGAGATTTTTTTTAAATCCTTAGTCTTTCTTACCAAAGTGTTTCACACATACATGGTTTCAGTATTTGAATTAAACTGAACAGGTATAACTTTTCAATAATTAAAATCATTTCTCAATTTGAAAAATTATAGGGTTTTATAGTAGTTTTTTTTTAATATTTAGAAGTGAAAAATGAGGAATAAACTCAGAATACTGTATATACATCAAAATAAAACAAATTTACAAATAAACATAAGATGTTTTAAAACTTTGTTCTATAAATTAAGAATATTACTAAAATCTTATTTTTTCTCTAATAACATTTGTTTTGAGAACACTCAGAGACAGCACTTTCTGTCAAATATATTTCCCTTTAACCACCAAAAGTATAAATAACATTGGGAAATTTACAAGTGCAAAAACAGTAATATGAAAAACAACTTTGATCATTACCAGAATTAGTGGCACAGTCTTTTTTAGTAAGAAACATTTACATTTTTTTCATAAAAAAAAACTCCTAGTGCTATCATTCCCAAATATTGTTTTAAATATCAATTTAAGTAATTAAAAATTGAAAAATATCAAAGATTATGTTCTCCCTTTAATCAACAAACTATGATTTTTTTTCTGAATTTGAAATATAATTTAAATTTAAAAAAGGAAGAAACATAAGTAAATGTATGCTCATTTAAAATGAAAATGCTTCACAAAAAATATTATCAATTTTCATTAGTACAAAACAAATAATGGCAAATTAAATGGTGTATGTTAATAGAGGCTTATTTTATTATCAACATTCAAATATTTTTTAGCTACAAAGAAATATTTTGAAGAAATTAAGTTTGCCAGGAAAAAGTCTCACGATTTGATCAAAATCTGTCAATGCTCAGAATTTTTCAAAAAGGCAAAGGGTATCTGAGTATGAAGCCATTTATTCAAGAGATATACAATAGGCAAAGAAACATCCTTAACTTTGACTAAGAAAAATCCCAACCAAACAACATAAAACAATTTATATACTGACATATTTATAAACAAAAGGTTTTAAAAAGGCAAGTTAATAATGTAAACAAATCACACAACTGTGAATTGTTTGATGATTTAGAAGGATGCTGAATGTTTTATTTTTTTTTAAACATCATCTTCAAATGCATCAATATACAATGTGCCAGTGTGTCACTAGGTTCACACATACACATATTGACAAAAGTTTGAATACTGAAAGTCACAACAGAGTTTCTGTAAGAGAAAGATTTAACAGAAAAAAAAATTCAATTTCATATTGTTATAAACAAGAAAACAGTAGCAGAGTTTGTGGAGAATCTTCAATTTGTCCTAAAACCGTTTCCCATAAATTTAGGTTTCATCAAGGCTTAATAGAAAAAATTCAACAATATAAAATAAGTGCCACCACACTTCCAAACAAATTTAATGAAAAAAAAAGTGTTTTGATTTTGCCATTTGACATTTATAGCTTATCTAATCTGCTTCAGTATGAAAGTATATACGTTTTTTAACATAATTGGTGGTTTGAAGGAAAATATTCAGATTCAGTCTGAGAGTAAAAAAATTTTTTAAAAATAATAATAAAAATACCAATGACATACAGATAGTCAACAAATTAAGTAAAGTTGATAAACTATTTTTTTTTTTTTCAAAAGAGACTCAATCTGAAGGGTCAAGTCATTTAATTCTTCCTGGTTTACTATCATAAAAAATAATAAAGTGTCTTGAACATGTTTTCAGTTAATTCCCAAAAAGTAACATTTTAACTTCACTAAACATTTTCATAAACAAAGAGGATATTTTGCCTGGCACAGCAGCAGACTGATATATAATTATTTCAGGAAAACAAAATAAAAATCAAAAACTTGTCAGGTAGCACCATAGTATTTACTCAAAAATCATAAACACATACACACACACACACACACATACATTATTTATTTATATATATATATATATATATATATATATATATCAGCAGCAGCAAAATGAAAAGAGAAACGTTATTAAAAGATGACAGTATAAACAAAAGAGCACTATTATGATTAAGAACCAATAAATACAACAGTTAATTAGCAAATTATTCTAAAAGCACAGGACAAAGTGGTTTTCATAATATTAATACAATCAGCAAAAATATTATTACAGAAATAACACTTTTATAACATTATTAAATTTTTTGTAGGTAATCAGACAGAAACAATTACATTTAAAACTTGTAAATTTGTCATCGCTTATTTAAATATTCATTTCATACATACTGTTGATTTAATGGCCAGCAAATTGGATAAAGATAAACAGTAGATCCACTTAGACGGGATAATGGATAATAAAGATATCACATCAGTCAACATTTAGAATTCGATGTTTGACACTGGTCAAAATAAAGGTGAAACCAACAAACATCACAATATTTACAACAAAATTAAACAAAAAAGAAATGACATCACAAATTAGCTTTGTTGGAGTCTAGATATTTTGAGTGTGAATATTTTTTCACATTATAACCAATTTTGTTCAGGGGTTACCAACATGCCAGCTTTTTATGAAGAAAAGTAAGTATGAATGATCATTTCTAAAGTGCACTGATATATCAATCATATATTTACTCAACAGCTGCTAATAATGGACATAGAAAAATTGAATAGAAAAAAGAACATATATGGAATAAAGAAGTCATGTTGAAAGAAAAAGCTTTGTAAGGAATGTCACATGAAGTAATACAAAAAAAAGGTAAAAATTATTTTCAAGTCTAAACAAATAGTCTCTTTTTAAGTTATCTAAAAATATCCATAGTAAAGATATAGTAATATGGATAATAGCCTGTATAAGAAAACAAAGTAAAATGTTACCAATTTATTTTGCGAAACCATGAAAAATGGTCTTAAGTTTATTTTCCACAAAGTGCACCAAGATTGGAGCTGAATATCATTTTTGTCATATAATTCAAATTTAGATTTTTTTTTAAATGCTTATTCATTATATTAATCATAATTTCAGTGTCAACAGTGGGAAAAGCCAGCTAGTCAAAAATATTACAGAGGAGCCAGGGAATAGTCATTGAGTTTGAAAGATCTCAATAGAATTAAATAGAAAATTTGCTCATAACATAATTACTTCAAGCAGCGGGATTTTTCTTTAAGCTAAAAAAAATAAACTGTCAAACTGCCTTTATGAAAAATCACTAAGGAGTATAAATATTTCATAAGTAATTTTAATGAATACTCTGTAATGATTAGAAATTGAAAAGATCTGTTGTTTTATTTTCATGTATCTTTCTTTAAGTGGAATGAGTTCTATAACATTAGTGATAACATGTGTTAAGTGTTTCAGGCTAAAAAGAAGATAACATAATAGGCACAGCATTTTTTTTAAACCAATGTTTGATTGTCTGTCTTTACTGAAGGTGGAAACTTAAAGATATATGCAGTTATTTGTAATGCTCAGTTACATGCAGTTAATTTCTTTGTATAGTGTTGTCAAGTTTTCATTGGACTAAAAGCTTTTAGAAAGCTTTTTTTATGAAATGAAATTTGTAAGGGCATTTGATTCTCAGTAAAATACCAAAACTAGAAATGAAAGAAATAATTTTACTTGGATAGATTCCATATTTTAATGAAATATCAGCAACTTCAAAAATTAATACATAGTTAAAATGAAATATTATTACATTTCAAAGTTTATTTATACAAGATAACTTTGATTATAACTAAATATTTTGGTTTTCAAAGTTCATATGCCAAAAATAGTGGCTGTAATTCTTAAAAAAAAAAAACATTTTAAAAATCTAGAGTAAACTGATAAAAATTTAACAATTGAAAGCTCTTTCAAAAATATTTTAAGAATATTTGCTTGTGCTCATACTATTAATGTTTTTATCTTTTAAAGAGGTGGAAAAATGAAAATATTGCCATTAGAATTGTATATATTAAAGCAGTTTAAGAGCTGTAAATAAGACTTTTTGATAATTTGATTCATATGCACAGTTTCTTGATTTATGGATGTAAATTAAGATTTTTGCCTAAAATCAATAAGTAAATTTTATTTAATTAAGACAAAGGCATTTAGATAATACTATGCAATATAAAAAGAGGGACTGGTATACTTTAAAAACAAGAGCTTTGTTTTCCTCACTTAAGTACCAATTATTAGAATAGGATTACTTAAACAATTTTTGAGCACATTCTTATTCCAAAACATTGATTCATACAAAGATTATCATATGGAATGAATTGGGTATCTTTTCTTCATTATCAATATTTATCACCATCTGATTCTACCAGATTTTAATATTTGCATAACAATTACACAAAGAGCTACCACAACAATATTTTGTCTCTAGTAATTGATCATTTTGTGGAGAGAACTACAATTTACTATTTTTATAAAATTTTTTTTTTTCATTTTTTCCCCAGAGAAAGCAAAGTACTGATGCTGTTTTACTAATAGATTGATGCCCATGCATGTATGCATTCACATAGAACATTATAGATATACATATACACACATATCAACCTTATGTATAATTCTAATTTATAATTACAATATTAATAAACACCTTAAAGAAACAGTTTCTTCATTTAGTTTTTAGTCCCAATATATAAAGGGATAAATGATAAGCTTAGTATATGTGATTACAACTGAATGTTTCAGCCAGATATAATGTATTATTATGTGCTTATTTACAGTATACAATAAATAAGCATAGAAAATCATTCAAGTTCGAATTTATTAATGATATCTGTAGTCATACACAGATTACTTTTAACTATTTCCATTTCATTCAAAACGTTTATTTCCATTACTATGCATTATTATATAGCATCACGTATATATATATATAACATTTTATTCAGCTTAAAAAAAAAAGAATTGATGGGTTTCTGAATTTCATTATTTGTCCTTGTGTTAAATTTTGCTTAGGACTTTTTAAAATGATCATTATATGCAAAATATATCTTCAAACATTCTGGAGATATTATAAGACCCAGCCAGTCTTTGTAATTTGTATTTGTTGTACAGGATATATATTGATATATATATATCATAGCATACTTATTAAAAACTGTTTTTTAAAATGTTTTCCAGTGATAATCTATGAAAAAAATATTTAATGAAAAACTGAAACCTCTCCATCTGCAATAAAGCAAATCTTAAAATATAATTCTATAACCCAAGCTGTTAAAACCATGAAGTAGAGGTAATGTACATCTTAATAATGCTATTACAGTTTGTTTACTAGGTTATAAATGTATGTTTTACAGTAAGAGTGGAAAATCATAATGTATGACTGCACAGTTTGTGACTTAACACTATGATAAATGGATAATGATAATAAATGCTTGATTATTGTTTGAGCAGAGGCTAAAATTTCATGACTCTAAGTCTTATGAATTGATAAAAATGACTTTGTTCAACCAGTATTAGACTGATCAGTTTTAAAAGCATTTGCAATTTTCTAATTACTGCATGTAATCTATTTGTTAAAGAAAAAATTGTAATGCTTTATTAAAATAGTGTCTTTATATCAATTTTAAAATCATTTGTTTCTTTTTCTCTGGTCCTCAGTAATAGTAAAAAAAAAAAAATTTAAAAAAATCAAATGTTTTAAAGCATATTCATAATTAGACAAATGCTCTTTTTTTCTCCTTTTGTGAAGAAATATAAGTATATTGAAATGAAAACAGAAATGGATGCTGGCTTTCTTATATACCCACTGTGTATTTATATTATCAGTTACCTCAAAGTGATTAAGCTTATGTTTGGTTAAAACCAATTTAAAAACAAAAGACATCCAGAACATGAAATTAATTTATATAGGAGCATGTCAAATGCATGCAAAATACAATTCCTTATATTGTAACCATTGACTTAGTTCACAAACGTGCACACAAAGCTGTCAGAACACTAACAGCCTACCCAACTACAATAAGGCAATGGTTTAACATTTGTTCAAGTTACTATCTATCAATACCAATGGCAAGGTGGTCTTAAAACCAGATGATAACCAGCGGTTAATACACAAGGAATATATTACACAGAAGAAAGGATTTACACAATGGGGTGGATCATTGACAAACTCAAATATCACAGGCAATTTTTAAAAACTTTTTCTTTTCATGTTTCTCAAATTCATTTATTCATAGGAATGATGTCAATGTCTTCTGCAGCACCATAGTTTGAACCAATAACAGAAACAACAAAAGTTCTTGTTTTAGTTTTTTTTTTTTTTTAATTTTTTTTTTAATCTCTTGCACAAGCACCAGGTTTTTAATTATGCACGAGAATAATATGTCCAACAGAGGGTCATCACAAAACACAGGTGTCTGTCTGTACGTGTGTGTGCGTACATACATATGAATGTATGTCAGTATTTATGTTTATGCATGATTAATACAAGTAATATTTGTAAATTTATTTTCTGAACTCTGCCCAGCTACAATTTATACAGTAAATAAAAATAATTTCAAATCTATCAAGAAAAAATATCATTTCTAAGAAAGAAACTGTCAAATTATATTGAAGATATATTGGAATATTATTCCAGGATCAATAAGGTCAGGTCAATAAACATGGAAGCATAATAATTCAAGCTTTCTTATCAATCTCTTTGTATGTTATTATGAGAGCAACCAGTATGTCTAAATTTCACAAGGTTACCCTCAACTGAAATAATCAAAATAAAACAATCTAATTTTACATTGTATTAAACCAATAACCAGCTAATAACTGCATTTCTCCAGACTTGACTTATATTTTGAAAAGTAACAATCTGTAACACTATTACATATATCAACACCAAACTTTACTCTGAATTGAACTGCAGAGACGTTTCATGTTTCTGATTGGCATCGGTTAAACAAACTTTTTAGAGAGAATCCAATTGCTGCTATGTAGTTTCATTTTATCAATACAAAAATTATAAAGCTGACAGGTGCCAGTAAGAATCAATTATTCAGTGCTAATGATTGATCTTCATTAAAGCATATATTCAGAATTTCAATATAAAGAAAAGAAACATTCAGATTTATTCTATTATATTGCATCTTATAATTCATCCATATCTCTAAGATACTCTTATATTTTACAAAAAATAAATCTGAGATGCTTTCTATTCTACAAGCATATTTTGCTACTTCCTTCAAAGAGAGAAATAAAAGAAATAACGTATTAGAAAGTGAAAAAAAAAAATACACTGATACTAAAGTATCATTAGTTTTAAAAGACAAAAAAGTAAGTCTATATTCACATGAATGTAGTTATGGAATGTCTACATGTAAATAAGATATGTTTTGATATTGCTTTTGCTACCAAAACTTTAAAAAAAAAAAAAAGAAGTTTACCATCATATTTTATACTCTTTAAACTTTATTGAAATTTTTCACTATATATGACTAGAAATAAACAGATAGTTTTTCTTTAATTGTAATATCTGATTATCCCAATGATGTGAAATGCTATAAAATGTAGCAAAAGTAAAAATTTGAGGTGTTGAATAAATTCATTGAGGTTATTAAAATAAGGTTGAATAGACTTATATAATATTCTCATTTTTAGGAAAGAATGTAGGTTTCATTAAAATTTGATCCTAGTAATAATGAAAAATCTTTTATAACCCATTCTGGGACTAAGTATAAAATTACACCTAAAAAAGCAAAAGAAATTGATTTTCTATTTTTATCAAATGCAAATAAAATATCTGATAGGAATAAGGAAAAATATTCTTGTAATTCTTTATATGCATACTCTGTCAATTTTTATACATCTAAATATTTAAAAAAAAAAAAAAAAAAAAAAAAAAAAAAAACATTTTCCAACATATATGATATTAAAATAAATCAAGTATGAGAATTTAAATGATGAAAAGTTAATTAAAATAATGCAACAAAGGAAAGACAGAAGGAGAAATATTAAAATAAAAGATTTATTCAGCTATTTTAAAAACTGTTCTTTTTTTCTTTAGAATTTTCATCACTTCAGTTGTTTTATCCATTTGATATAGACTGATTTTTTTTTTTTTTTCAACATTAAAATTTAAAGCATTCATCATGAAATGCATTTCAATATTGTGGCTTGAGGCAAATTATATAAAAAGAAATTTTATGAATGGTTATTCTACAGTAAAAGCTAAACTATCAAGAAAAAGATAATTTTGTTCATAGCAGAAAATACATTTGTTTTAGTAATGTAATGAGGGAAGAAATTTATGAGTGATTAAAACAGTACAAAAGAAATGTTCATGTTAAGACATATTTGAAAATGAAATGAATGTAACTAAGAGTTAATATAGTCAGACATTTTACGGAAGCAAAACTTCTGCTTACATGAAAGTGGAACTAAACACAGATATTGTTTATAGATTCTCTAGCCAAGATAAATATGGAAAAAAATAAATGGAACAATTTGTTTCAACCATTTAGTTTTGTTTATGTTATAACCACAGAATGAAATCAACGGATTAGAAAAAATTAAACTCCTTTTTATACACTAATTGGTATTCTGAATAATTTTCAAAATTACAGAGATAAAATCAAACAGTAGTAAAAAATGAAATAAAGTAATATCAAAATAAGTTGGAAATTTTTCTAAACTTTTCAGCAAGAAAAATCTTAAATCTTTAAACAGGAAGAAAATATACAGCTAGCTACATTTTAAAAAAAATTTCTTTAAATATAATTTTGTGAAATCTTTATTTCAAAGTAATACTTTTATTGTGCTGCTGTATTAAAATGCTTCTTAAATAAAAAATAAAAAAACTCTTGCAGAAAAACTATTAATCAAAATGAGAATGCTATACCTTCATAATGAAAAAAAGTGTTTTCAGAAATTCGTACTATTTTAAGTCAGAAAGTAAATGAAAAACATTGACAGTTGAGAAATAAATAATTTGAACTAGTTCCTTTTTTGTTGAAATAGATATTTTTCAACTCTCATTTATCATTAATGTTAATTCTAAATTATTACAGCCTAAAGACAATTCCAAATTAACATTAACATTATTTCATTAATATCATCAAATTTAGGCTTCAGTCCCAAGTAGCTATGATTTTATCACAAGAATTTATGACAAGAAAAGACTCATTTTTCCCCACTACAGTTTAAAGTAAAAATTAGTTTTGATAAAACTTCTATTTAATATATTTTATCTTAAAATCCAAACTAAAGTTCAATGTGGATCTGTGTGAGAAATAGCTGTAAAACTCTTTTTATAATGATTCGGAAAAACAGAAAATTTATTTTCCCTATGATTTTGTGATGAACCTTTGTTTGGTATGAAAAATGACAGCTTACTCAGTTATATTGCCTTCGCATAGACTTGTTTATACAGGATTGTGATTAATAAGTTTCATTCACATGGAGTGGCAAATATATAATATTAAACTGATTTTGATACTGCACTCAGAAAGTATTTAAAAAGTTACAAAAAATCCCACTCAGGGATATTTCTTATACGTACATGTTATTCCATTAATACCATTTTTTTTTTTTAATTGTAAAAGCAGTTAAAAATTTTTTTACTGTCCATAATACAAGCAATGAAAAAAACCCCACATGACTGCAATTGAAATAGTATGGTGTCAACACCAACAAGGTGAAGACTACAATGGACGGCAAACATAAAAAGAGAATGCTTTGTATAATGGAAAAGTATACGGTTGTTGACATTTGTCAAAGCAACTCTTTTGTTGCAATGAAATTATTTCTTAGCCAAGTAATTTTCATTGTTCTCTTTTAAATAAAGGAGTTTATTGAATTATACTGAAAAATTTCTCATTCAGTTGAATTTTTTTTTAAACTAGTAGTTTACAAAAATTATGAAGACTAGTTTCATCTATTTTTTAAAACTGGAAATACTAATTTGAATAACGTTCATGCATTCTGATTTATGAGCACCAGGTGATATATCATTTTTTTACACTTATCAGCAAAATTTAATCTTTACTTTCCTTTTGCACCTTTCAAGGATTAAGAACTAAAAAGTTATATAATATTTATAAACTTTATTAATATAAGCTGATTTCATTTGCTTGTACATTTGTGTGATAAGCATTCAACTACAATTTATAAAAATGAATGTACTGTTTTAATTTTTTTATATAAGATCAAACAAAGAAAAACGAAAATGATCAAAATGTTTGCATAAGATGATGAAATACTTTAAATTCATTTGAAGAAAATATTATCTAGCATGATATATTTGAAGGCAACAGAAATAAACTAAAAGCAAAAAAAAGGCCCCGACCTACTCCCCCCGAAAAAAAACGGTAATAATTTCTACAGAAACTTATATTTCCATCACAATTGACGATATTTTTAAAGCATGCTCATATAGTGATTAAGTATGCACCTCCATATTTGTTAATCAGTGTCATGTTTTCAACTTGAACCAGAAAATATATCTTCTTAGTGTACTGACAAGTTGCCATAAATCCCATTGCAGATTTAGGAATATTTTTTGAAATCTACAATCCGCTAATTTGAAGGAAGTAGGAGGCTGACAATCTCAATGTGGATCAGCTGAATTATTATTATCTATCACCATATCAGCAGTAAGCATCTCCACATATCCACCAGTTTCTAAAGTTAATTACATTTTTAAAATTTCAAAACATCAATGGACATGAAGGTATATTTTCAAGAGTTT
Source organism: Doryteuthis pealeii (assembly GCA_023376005.1). Lineage (NCBI taxonomy): Eukaryota > Metazoa > Mollusca > Cephalopoda > Myopsida > Loliginidae > Doryteuthis > Doryteuthis pealeii. The sequence goes on from CM042142.1 coordinate 98,699,252, forward strand.
TATTTATGGGTGTTGATTTGAGATTAGAATGGAGAAATGCAAAATCCAAGTGGGAAAATTTAGTTGTATTCAAAGTGTTCATAAACCTTTCATGGTGTACTATTCAAAATTTTGACCCACGTAAAGAAATCTAAAAGAAAAATTTCACAAGAAAAATTAAATCAACTCATAAAAAGAAAAATGACAGGTTTTAAACAAAAAGCAAATCCAAACATGGCGATTTTTCAAGGGAGATAACTGTGTTTGAAAAAGAAAATTATTTCCCTTACTGATTCTTTACATTGTGCAAAACTCAAAAACAGCAAATACCTCTCTCCCTCCGCCCATATAAATCAGAAATTGTACATCAGCTAATATTAAAGTAAACCTTTTAGATAATCTGACCACACAATTTTTTTTTTTTTTTTTTTTTTTTTTTTCAACTAAATTAAAAAAAATTTTTTTAATTATATAAATCTATTTTGATGAAATATGTCTTTTTACACATGAGTTTAATACTATTTGGGCAGATTCAATGATTTTTCTATTCTTTCAAACTAAATAAGATATTTAGATTTTCTATTTTCTATCTCATCCATATATTCAGTAATCCTTTTGTTTACTACTAATATACACTTACTATAGTTTTTGACTGTTGAATGATATATAAGAAAAAAATCACTGATAAATAATATTGTTCATTTGTATAAACTGGCAAGTTACCATTTCTATATTCTGAAAAGAAGTTTAAACTGCTAATGGCATTAACACTGTAAGTTAATTTGTAACTATGTATTTTGAAGACCTTACTGATCTTAGGAAATATGTGATTTATAATAAAATAAGGAAACATTTAAACATTATTAGAAAATAACCAAATTTTTTTAATAGAAAGTTCATCTCAACCACTGAATTCCATGAGTAGATTTGGTTTTAAGCAAAAAAAAAAAAAAAAAAAAATACAGGTGAGAGCCTATAATTTGGAAATCTATAGAAGTAATCCTTATTTGACAAGATACTAAGAAACATGTGGCTAATTAATTGTTGTCAGCCTTCATAACACATTGGACTAATTATTTTAGTATACTTTTCCAGATACATGAACAATTTTCAGATCAAAGAGGAGGATTTAGAAATATTTTCTTTGAACAAACAGCATACTAATTTTCAGTTAATTCCATAAGCTGCATTTTCTGAAATTTAATCACATTTTGTATTTATACCAGTAAACATTCCCAATAGATATTAAAATAATCCAGGAAGTATGACTTATTTGTTAAATAATCAAGAACCGAGGCATAATTTCAGTTCAGCTTCTCTCTTTAAATGAACATTTTGAGCAAGATGCACACACTTTTGAGGCTGTTTTGAATATTTCCAAGTATATTTATTATATCTGTAAATCAGATCCATTCTTTTACAAATTCTATGATATATGAGTAATAAAAGGGGGAAAGTAAGTTTTTATTTTAACCAATGTTTACTTGAAAGAAACAACTGATAAGCATAAATATGAAAATATTGGTTTAGAGACAAAATAAGCTTTTTCAGACAATTATTATTTTGAGTGTATGTTTCCTTTTTAAGTAAGAAAGAATTTTGTTCCAATCAATTTATGATAATACAGAATAAAATGAATAAGTTCAAAAGTTGGAGTATTTTAAGTTTAATATTCTAAACATACTAGAATTAGCAAGTTTTACTGAAAAATATAATTATTACTGAAAACATTCTAGGTAATCTTTTAAGAAAATGAGTTAATGGTTTATTTTAGAGCTATATTATAAAAATACTTTCAAACTCTTGCTATCTTAAAAAAAAAAAAGAAAGAAAAAGGCATTTTAAAAACAGAACAAAACTCTTAGATTTGCATAAATGCAACAAAATGTAAAAACATTTATATTAGTATTAGAAAATTTTATTTTTATTTTCATGACAGTTTTCAATTTTTTGTGTTTTGAAGTTATCCATCAATCAGAAAACTGTAAAAAAATAGGACAGTGTTATTTTGATGCCCTCAGTATTTGAATTTAAATTTTATTACAAAAAGAAACAAACAAATGTTGAAGAAATATAATGAGTATGTTTTACAGGATATTCACTCAAATTTCATACAGGTAACAGTATGCTTAAAAGAGAAAAAATTGAATATACAAAAGATTCTTGCATTTATTAAAAAGGAATATTTTATAGACATGCACACAAGGAATGATTAAAATGTACACAAATTTAATGAGTCATGATTGTTTCTCCATAAAAGTTATTTTATTTTCAAAATTTCATTTTTGTTTAAAATGGATAAAAAACTAACTTTGAAACCACAAAATAGGAAATGTTACTTCAAACTCAGCCAAAGGTAATGCTTCCACTATGGAAGATTGAGGCAATAGTCATTAAATAAATATATTTCTACACTGTGTGTATCATTATAAAGAAAGGTTAAGTAAGATATTTGAAGCAGAATAAATAATTTGTATTACTACAGCAAAAGATAATCACCAATTCCAAACTTTCAAAAAATAAGATTTCGCTACATTTTCTGGATAATCACTACTACCACCGGGTATACATTTAACTCAATAAAAAGAGTAATTCTGAAAACTTTTTCTTCATAGATTCTTCCAATGTATCTTTAATGTGATAAACATTCCTTTTAAGCAAAAATGCTTTACATCGGATCCTTTATAATTATGTGAAAAGTGATATATATCATGAAAAAAAAAATTTTTGTTTTTTTTTTTGTTTTTTTTTTTTTTAATTTTTGTTTTGTTTTTGTTTGTTTTTTTACATACACATCTGCTCAGTCATGAATTTGGCAGAGAAACTCAATATTTTTTATGATTTTTTTTTTCTGTTACCAAACAAAAGAGATATAGGTAACTTAATGAAACATAACAACTTATTTAATTCATGTGTTCAATATCGGTAAGTTTTATTAGAAAATATAAGGTTAATAATAATTCCATTCAAAGAAAGTCAAGGGTTTTCTCTCTATGACATAACACATAAGCATATGCTTGTGATTAGCTCAGGTACAAATTACATGATCAATAAATCTCTGTATGAGAAAACAGTTTCTGTAGAATATGGCAAGATATTGGTTCATATATTACACAATGAAAAAAAATCCCAATTTTCAAATTAGTCTAACAATGGGTCTAATATTTTGAATAATGCTATTCTTTAAAGAACATAGATAATCTGGCGTACTTATTTGTCTATTATATCATATAGAAATAATCTTTAAGCCATGGAGTATTTAAACCCTTTTCAAAACCTTACTCAGAAATTAAGATATTTTGTAGATTAATTAAAAATAAAGTAATGTAGAACATTATTCTGAGTTATTGTGCAACCTAAAATTTACATTAAAACACTAGCAGGGATATACACAATATGGGCAAAGAGACAAAGGCTATCCTGCCAAAAGCGTATGTGCATATATATGCACACAAATATATATAAGTAATAAAACAAAACAATTTACATGAATAGATTAGATCATTTTACTCAATTATACTATCCTTTTTCACTTAAACTATATCATTTGATTTTAATACATTCAAAAATTATAAAAGCATTCATCAAATGATTTTAATATCCCTCAGTGATAAAAAATAATGATGAGGTTATCAGAACATGGAAAATCTATGAAATTTTAAGATTTAATATACAGAGAAATATTCATTCACCAATGAGAGGAATAGTTTTTTTTTTTAATTAAGTAAAAGAGCACCATATTTCTGTCTTTTTTTTAAAGAACCTTCAATTATTTTTATAGATATTTTCAAATTTAGATTTTTCAATTTGAACTGTATGTCATAAAAAATTGTTGCCCAAATCCTTTTTAAGACAATCTACACTGTTCTCGTGTTAGTGTGTAACAATATCAAGACATACATACATGCATATACACACACCTAATAGAATCTAGAGGATTAGATATATAGATGGAGATACAGCCTGACACTTTCAGTTGAATGGAAAAGTGTATCCTTAAAGCTTTAATGAATATTTTTTAATGTAGTTTGTATAACATGCAGATTTGTGTTGAACCACTAACATGATACACCATATTTTGAAGCATTTATTACTTGTAAATTGTTGAAATAGTATAAAGTTCATAAAAGTGCCAGTTCATACAAGACTAGTATGAAAAACAAATATACATAAACAGAAATGAGATACTTCACAAATGCCTTTTTATAGTCTGAAACCTCTGTGTAGATTAAAAAATACCTTAGCTTTGACTTTCTTTATATGCTGCTATATACATATATCTTTCTGTTCTGCTTGTGAAGTATCTATTTCTTATCAGATTATATTGTTGACATGTCAACCAAAAATTCCTGATTTTGCTGCATGATACCAGCACACAAAATAATATGGTCAGACTATACAATATGTTTGGTTGCCACTGAGAAATACATAAGCCAGGGCATACATTTGATTTTGTAATTTATTCTTATGGAGTTTAATGGGGCATATAATCATAAGTATTCTTTCTAGTTAAATTTTTTTCCAAAGTATTCTTAAAAAGTAATTTAGAATAATGTCATCCATACCTGAAAAGTGTGCGTGTGTATGTGTGTGTATAGATATACAGAAACTTAATAACACGAGCATTTTATCGCTGCATTATGGTGGAATTTTGGCAAAGAACCGTTTCATTAAATAATAGTAATAATAAAAAGCTGAATGAGGCATCAAATTTTCTACTGATTTTTGCTGTTTGTAATATTTCTTATGTAGTCATACATATTCAACACAACTTTGAATAAAAAAAAATCTAAAAAATATTAATTTTCATCCATAGTCTTTGGCTTCATTCACTTTCTGAGCAATATTTTTAAACACATTCTTTTGTAACAGCCAAAAGAAGAAAAAAAAAAATGACATACATCACACAGTGTATGTTACATACCAGCTGTAGATAGAAAAGGATGGATATCAGCAGAGCAAAATGGCTAAAGTATAGAACCAGTATTTTATCATTTTCAAAATCCAACAATTGTAGTCACCGCACCCCTGATAATGTAAACAGGTTCAAACTACACTTGTTAGTGAATGATTATGGGAGAGAAAAACAAAAATACAAAATTCCAATTAGTCTTGTTGTCTGATAATTGATAGACTTCTACAAATATGTTCTATCATTAATTTTTTCCCTTACTTATAGACAACATATAATTAAGAAATCAGTCAATATATGTCTACAAAAAATATGGCGACATTTGTGTAATCGTTTATCTATATAGTTATTTATCTTTTAACTAATTGAAAACATTTCTGTATATACATAAACAAGAGAAAATATAATTTTAACAAACTATTATTTTCTGTTGTAAATTGGTGCACAAAATCTAAGAAATTCAATAGTTGCCAAAAAAAAAAAGATCATAATCGAATAGGATCATTTCTTAAAAATATTCTATTCACTTCAAGTAACAATTTAAATTTTACTTTGAGTATATTAAAATTCTACAAACAACCATTTTTGCTAAAGCAAAATACATCAATATGTTAAAGAAATATAAACACTGAATATATTCTTGAAGATGATCCAGTATTTCCCCAATGATAAATTGAAAAGGCACAAATAATCTTTCATAATTCTAATCTTAATAATACTTCTAAAAAAAATAGTTAAACTTCTAAGTATATGCAATTTTCATTTCAATGAATGGTTCAAATATTTATCAAATATCCTGTCTCCATGAAAAGAAAACGTTCAAAAGGAATAATACTTAAATAAGGAAGCTGTTAAAACATTTTGAACAGTGTGACTAGAATTAAGTGCAAAATCTTTCTTCAGTGTTCGTTTTTATATAGATTAGAGCTGCTACAATGAAGATGCTCTTAAATATCAACTAAAAAAAAATTAAGATTTTAGAGGAGATTAGTGAAAATAGTCTTGAAGTGAAAGAATCTATTAATTTATAAGTAGTAAAAGGAAACCCAAATTAATTTGTAGACACTTATTGGCTGGAAAGTATTATTTTCAACAAAGACTGGTATCAATTTATAAACTAGCCATGGAGCTTTAACATTGGTTTTGTATGTACTTAACATACAAATATGCATACCTTTTTAATATTACACATATATATATAAAAATATATATAGGTGGTCAGAATATTTGGACTTAAAAGATTTGGTCATCAATATTGTTGTAATGGTCTTCTATTAATTTCTACCCTTTTAATCCCCCCACCCTTTTTTGCAAACCAAATTTTCCTTGACCAAATTTTCCTAGCACAATATATATGTTTTATTGGGCAAGTTATGTGCATTGCAGATGGAATGGACATTTACTGATTAGCAGTCTTGGGATCGTGTTTGTCATGGTCAAATAGAGAAGTGACTTACAATGTAATTCATTTAATTTAAATATAAACTAACTCAGCTAGGAAATCATCATAAGTCACTTTTCACAATTGATTAAATAATCAATATTGTATACAGAATAGCTAATTATGGAACTTGTCATTAAATGGGAATAATCAAACAAGCAAATTTGTTAAGAAACAAGATTGAATTTTAAACAATCATAAAACTGAAGAATACAAATTGAATAACAAACTGCCCCCAAATTTACATATATTACTTCAAACATATACAACATAATAGGTATTTAAGTTGAGGAAGACTCAAATAACTTTTTTTTAGATTCAGCTTTTTAGTTCATGATTTCTGAAACTAAGTGAAAAAATAAAAGCATTCTTATTCAAAAGATATCAAAGATGTAGACAACAAAATTCTGATAGAAGAATAATGAGTCTTATTCACAAATATATATAATTTGGCATTACTTCTTTGATACTATTGCCAAGAAAGGACTGATTAGCTTGAACTATAAAACTTAAATTGCACTATTGATCCAACAGAAAGAAAAATTAAAAAACATGATAGGGAGTATATATATATATATATATATATATATATATATATATATATATATCTTTTAGGTGTATTTTTGGTACCTGTTTATATGAAAGATAAAAATTAGCTTAAATTGCAAAGCATAGTCAAAGAAGAAAACTTAGATTGATTAAGACAGTTACATGAAAACTTGCCTCAGGAAAGATCTAAACAAAATTGTCATCTAAATCTCTACATGATATGTCATTAATTGCGCTTTTGAAAGTAAAAAAAAAGTTCTGTCTATTATGATAATTCAAAAACAAACTGCTAAACACATAAGTAGACTATTAAAAAAAATAAAAAAAGAACAATTCTTTGGATGTAAATGTATAGACACCAACTAAATCATCTGAAGGTTTCTTCTTTGATAGGAGTATAGTCAAAATATCATGTGGACATCTTGGGCAAAATATGACAGAATATGTAGGATATGGCAAGAATTAGAAATAGTGATAATCACCCACCCACATTACCTTTCTGAATTCAACAAACAAACATGTTTTCCCTAACACTTTTTCCCTACTAAATTTAAAAGATTTTGAAAAAAAAAAGTCCATTGCATGCTCTGGCAATCCCTAGATACAATTTTAAGACACAAATAAGCAAAATAGTTTTGCAAATAAGTAGCAGCTGAAACATGATTGTTTAAGTTATTATCTAGAATAATTAAAACTTATCACTGCATTTATAAGAAATATAACAGTAATAGCAACTTCTCATCACTTTAAATCAGCTAGGTTAACTTCACCATTTTTGACAAATTCCTAGTGAATTCTTCCATCTTTTTTTTACAATAATCTAAGATTTAAGTCATTTGACAAGTATTTTTCTAACTTTCCTTTTAGCATTTGTAAATTATTACTAAATAATTGGTTTGATAAAATTTTAAGGTCTTTCTCTAAAAAGATTAATCCTAAATTTTTCTTCTGGCACAAAATCAGGATAATTACTTTGTCTTTTTTCAATCCAAAACAATGTACATATATCATTTAGTTGATGGCCATGTCTATGTAATTGAATATTACAGGTAAATGTATGAAAATTTCATGTGAAAGAAATATATCATTAAGAACAAACTTGACAATATTCTAAATGACAAGTTCCAAATAGCATAAACTGGATGTGGATTGTTTTCTTAAAATGTTAAATACAGTTTGTTGTATTTCAAGAAAATTCAATGCATATCATTATCTGTACTAAAAATTCTGTTGAAAGAACAAATGAAAAAAATATGGAAGTCTTTTAACATTAAAGACCCACTGATTTAGAACCGTTCAAGATACATCATAGATTTATTTATTGTCCTTTCTTAATTAATTATAGAATTGTCCCTCTGTTCATTGTAGCCACCAGTTTTATCTTCATGTTGATCCATCATAAACATAGATGTAAATTGAGTAGCCATAGAATCTAAGCTTGCTTTAGCTGCTTCAAGCAAGGTCGTATCTTTTACATATTCAACTTCCAGCCCTTTATGCTTGTTCATGATGTGCTTGCGACAGTTTCCTCCTGTGGCTGAACGGAAGTCACAATAACGACACATATACGGCTTGACTCCTTTCATTGTATGCTGGGTACGGACATGTACACTCAAGCTTTGTTTTGTTTTTGTCTCATATGAGCAAAATGGGCAGGACAAACTTTCTGAGGAATGCAACCAGAGCTTGTGTCGACGAAGGCTGTTGGACGAGACAAATGCCTTGCTGCAAAATTCACAAACGTACTGGCGGATGTTGTTGTGACTATTCATGTGGATGCGGTAACGATGCCCAAAAATAGTCACAAAATCGCAGTGTGAACACTTGAACTCCTCTCGGTTGTCCCCTGGTGCACGTGTTTTGTGGACTCGATACATGTGCGCTGAAAAGGCAATAGGTTAAAAAATTAAAGATGTATAATAAGCAAACATTGATATATTTCATGAAAAAGAAAATACAAATTTATCTAGAGAGTATTTCAGTTAGTGTTTCATCTTATATAAAAGAAAATAGGAAAAGTTGAATGATTAGCTTTCAAACATACACCTGAAGAAATAAAGCAACAAAAATAGCAATTCTTTTTTGTTTTTACAGTTGACTGAACTGACAATGAAAATGTTAACCTAATAATAAGAGGTACTTACTCTGATAAGAATACTTATTGGAAGTTGCATAAGGACAGAATTGACAGAAAAAGTCCTTTTCATCATGGGAAGTGTGTCTCTGCTTGATGTGAGATTGTAGCTCACTGTCCTCACCAAAAGCCTGTGCACACATCTGGCACAGGTACGGACGGATATTTAGGTGTATCTTACTAATGTGCTTACGCAAAGTCCTGAAAGATAGGGAATATTATATAGGAAATATGAATAACTCAATAAACAAACTTTCAGGCATAAATGAAAATATAAGGAATAGAGGTAAAATTGACAAAAAAACCCTCAACCTCACGTTAAATAAATTATTTTGATGTATTGTAAACATATTACGGATCAAACATTCTTTTAGCGTAAAATTTTAATCACAAGACATATATATATATATATATATGAGTAAATCTTTGAATTTTTAAAATATTAATTAAGACTACGCACAACTGAACATCTTATATAATACAGTAATGATGTCTAGAAATCTACCAATGTTTTTTTGATATATAGTTATGATTTTGATATATAGTTAAATTATTTTGAATATATATTGAGTGGTATACTCAATATATTTTAATCCTAACTATATATAAAAAAACACAGAACGGGAAGCGTATGAAAAAAAATCATTATTTTGCTGGGTTAATCATACTCAAATTATATAAACCCCAATTATTGTTTTGGAAGTTCTCTACACAAACAAAAAATATAAAAAATAATCTAATGAATCAAAGAATTAACAGGAATATTGGTAGCATCTGGATAATTTTCGATGATACTTTCTGTTCTATAAAAAGAATAATTTTTAGTGTTATTCTAAAAGAGCCATCAACAAAAATCTTACATTTTATTAGAAAAATTGATGGATTTTCATTTTTAACACAATCATTAACTTTCCTTAAACTATACATATTTATTCCTGAAAAGAAAAATTTATCTTAAAATATTTGTAATGAAAAGCTTTAAATTTGCATATCCACTCTCATATATAATCAAGATAGCATATTACATCATAAATCAATTATGTTGTGTAAGAAAATTATTAACTTTGAGAACCACCACCACCACAGATTACTGGCTGAAATTACCTGAATATCTCAAATGTTGTAGTATTATATAACAGCCTGATTAGCTGTATTGTTGCTAGGCAATAACAATAAAATGGGTATTCCCTAACCAGGTCAATATATTTTTTTAAATTTTTATTTTTTTAAATTTTATTTTTTTAAATTTTGTTTTATTTAAAAAAATGTATCTATTGTATCTATACCTAAAATATCCCATCATAAATTTATTCAATAATCCTTTTAGATGTACAAGTGTAAAATGATTATAAATGGTATTTCTCCTGATAAATTTCTGAACCAGGCAAAATGTAAAAATGCAGCACTTTTGAGAATCTTACAGAACACAATTATGCATGATTGGATATGTCACCAAAGTGAATTATAATTATAGCTGAAACTTAGTAAACCTCACATAGAAAATTGTTAATGTTTTAAGCTTCTCTTTCTACATAATATCACAGTATAAGGGAGATAACTAATATGAAATAGTATCTCAAATAACTGAAAGGTTGAAATGTTTTTTTTATCAGATTTTTCTGTTATTTTAATTCGTCAGTCTGAAATAGGCACTTTATTATTCCATGGAATTATACATCAAGTTCAACTTGTTTGCAAACATTTACCAATTCAAGTCAATTGTAATAAAACTCTTCTGAAAAGCTAGCTTGCAATCATATCTGCAGATACTTTAATGAGACTGGAATGATTACATAAACACATGAATTGCATTGAAAACAAATTGATAGTGTCCACTTAAAGAAGTCATGGAATTAAAGTTATTGGAGGACAAATTTAAGAAGAAATTAAGTCGGTTAACTTGGGTTATTTTATGTGCATATTTTAGTAATGAGTAACTTGTTCTATTAGATTTAAGATTTAAATATTTTTATTTTTTATTTAAAATGATTCAACATGGATCCTCAAATTTAGATTTTAACTAGTTAGGGATTCAATGAATGAGTCAAAGCATTTATTCTGCTTAATAACACACACACACACACACACATAAGTTAGGTCAGCAAAAATTGGTTTGAAAATCGCATAGGCAAGAAACTGTCCATTATCAAGCACTGTTGACTTCATGTATTTGCTGCCCTAACTTAGATATACATGATCTATCAATGATATTGAGGACTCTGTATTTATAAATATTACAATATATATATATATATATATATATATATATATTTGCTAATTCCATCATTTGAGGATGTTTATTTCATGACTGTTTACATTGATAAAAATGTTTTTATAATTTTAGGTGCTTGTGTGTATACCTAAAACTATAAAAACATTTTTGACTCAATTTTTCTACTTAATAACTTCAAAGTTCAAACCAAAATGTGGGTACAGATCCTCATAAGATGAGTTATTACATATACATGTATAACCCACATGTTTCCAGGTTGTCTATTAATATAATAGATATTAGATAAGTGTTTGACTCACTTTCATGAAAGAAAAAATGTTCTTCTGATAAACAAAAAACATTTCTTTTGTATTATCTTGTGTGCATGTATAAAAAATGTCTATATTTTAATTCTTTTGATCCCATTCAGGCTTATAAAGTTTTTAACAACTAATCTGTCAGAATTTTTAATTCTTTGTACAGAAAAAAGTTAATAATTTTAAGTAATACCATAAAGTAACAAAACCTTTGTGCTTTCATTGTCAACCTTCAAACATTAGGATAAAATGAATATGAATAAATACCATATATTTATATGCAATAAAATCTTGTTTTTGTAATTTTTTGGTTAATCACATGATTCAATGAACTTTAATAACAGTGTGAAGTGGATCGGAAAAATTTAGATTTAACCAAATTTCTATGATTCTCTATTATTAAATGTTGATAAATCCAAGTTATTTTGTTAAAGAATATAAGCAAGATATACAGAGTTTAAATGTCTATATTCAATGCCATATAAATAAACTTTTGTATTCAGCAAAAAGAAAAAGCATTCCACATACTAAAATTTACTTCATAAATGATTTCTAAAACTTAATCTAGAAAAATAAGATAAAAATGATATTCTATTGTTTAATGGATAGAACAAATTTTAAGGTATTATTTTATACCTAATTTTTCAATGAGCTTCTAATAAATAGTACTAAATTTCCCTGCAAATAATTTACTTACTAGCAGATTTCATTGATCACTAAGGCAATTCCAAATAATCATCAGGTACAATGTCAGTATGCAGATTGTATTTTGCTTTGTCTTATGAATTTCATTCAACTATTTATTACTTTTATCTTGTATCTGAATAACTTATTTTAAATAAATTTCCAACAAACAATACTTTTTCTCTATCTGTTTGTGAAAAACAAAAATAAAGTTATTATTATAAACTGTTCTTTATTAAATAGGATCCATTAAATTAATTGGTTATTCGTTATTTTGTAAAAAAATTCTGAAGCAATTATTTCATTAAAATATTTTAATGTGTTGATATTAGTTATCTCCCTTACCTCATTGGAAAAATAAACATAATCACAAAGTATAGATATTACTTACACTGCCGTCTTCATTTTTTTTCCACAGTATTCACACGAATACTGTTTTTCCTTGACATGTTTGGATTTGTGCTGAATCAGACTCATGCGACGAATACAGGTGTAGCGACATCCTTCTTCTTCACAACGGAATATCTAAAATATATATCATCATTCATATATATATATATATATACGCTATAAGAAGCTATGTTGCTTTTTACACCACATCTAACATCAACAAAAAATGCTTAATCAAAAGTCAACTTCCTTTTAAACAGTTTCTATGGCCATAATATCCCAGGGTATTTTTCTTTTCACCATAATATTTTTTTTCATTTTATGATTTTAGTAAACATTGAGATAAATATTTTTAATGGTCTTGATTAACAGATTTAAACATTGAAAATGTCTATTTAAATTTGATCTCTTAACATAGATATTAAAGTAATTGCCTTTGCATAACAATTCTTTTTACAGTCAGATGACTGACTTAATTGATTCAGTATTTATTAATAAAAACCTTTTATTTCATGTGAATATTCTGCTAACAAATAACCGTATATCTATATAAAGTAATGGAGGCACATGGTGTAACAGTTGTAGGAAATGGATACAGCTAGATGAGTTCAAATCCTGGGCTACACTGTTTGCATTTCATGTAGTACTAATACCCTTGGGGAAGGTATGAATACAACTATTCTCCCTCCAGCTATGGGTAAATAGTAGGGCAGACTGGGCTCTTTAACCTTGGTTAGGTAGCCAGTTTAGGAGAAGGAAAACTGAACCTGTTAAACTCCGCTTAAGAAATTGACCTTGTGTTACACCCTACTCATGCGGAGAGGTTGGTAAATATGCATAACTATATATAAAAGTACACAACTGATACAAATCAAAGAATAATTAAAAATTGTGCTAGTTAACAGTTTTTTGTTTGTTTTTTTACAAAAATTAAACAAGTTTGAAGAATTTCCTTTCTTTAACCAGACAACAAATCTTTCATGTGAATTGGAATGATATTTATCAGATAGAAAGCAAGAATGAAGACAATGGATTTCAAACATTTCATTTTCAGTCACTTTATGTCTGTGTCAATAACTCAGAGATCAAGTTTCCATATTCTTATACTTTTTAGTGCATTTATCATCTTTATTAATGCATTTAGAGTTGTCAATAAGTAATAAAAAAAAACTAACAATTTACTTTTATGTATTTCTGTATTCTTTCTCTTTTCAGGCTATAATAACAAATATAACTTGTTTTATAGAATTAAGAATAATTTTCTACAAAAAAGAATCATAATTAAAAACTGAATGAAATAAAAATGCTTACTTGGACATTGTGTGGTATAGAGTGCTTTGAGTACTGATGCATCCTGAGATGGCATCGACGTAGATAGCGTTTACCACAATGGTTACAGGCAAACTTCAGTAGCTGTTCTCGATATTTGTGCTTCATAAGTACATGCTTATCTCGCAGAAACTCCAGGTAGAATCCCCGATTACAGTAGGGACAAAAATGTCGCACACTTGGATGAACTTGGCGAGCATGGTCTGACAGTGACTTCAAAGATTTCCCTTCAAAATTGCAATCGGTTTCCACACACTTCAGATTCTGCAGGACACTACAAGAGATTTCATCTTCTTTCAATGAGTGCACACGCAAAAGATGCACTACAAGAGTCTTGTTGGACGCAATGTACTTGAGGCAAATTGGACAGCGGAACTCTCGTTTTTTGTAACCTTTCAAGTAAGGGGGTTTGGGTTTACGGCCACGTTTCTTGTACTCCTTCTTTTGACCCTTCCAATACGGCATCAATATCTTCTTATTGATAAACCTGTTAGAACGTAGACGAGAGGTTAGAGATGGTGGCCTGCTCTTTAGGTGAACTTTCTTACAGTGCAGGCGAAGAATGCTATAGCGCTTAAATATTCTTTGGCACTTCAGACATGTATACTGTTTCCTAAAGTTAGGCAGTTGATAAACAGCCATCATTTTATAGAAGTAGTGCAAGTAGCCATAGTGGCTGCACAGCCATTTGCTGATAGCCAACTGTGTATGCGAAGACAAATTATGTTTGATGAGCAAATGTTTCTTCATTGTACTTATTGTCCGGAACGGTTTATCACAAATTTTGCAATGAGCCTTTATTATCTTTGGAAGTTTGATGCATGGCCGTAGCCTAAATTCAGTTCTTTTTTGGGGCTTTTTTCTAGGTGTAGCTAAAGTTTTTCGAGGTTTTTTCTTTGGAATATCTGTTTTCAAGATGCTTGGCCTTTTCTTCAGTCCTGTTAGTTTAGGAAGGCTTCGTTTTTTACGTTTCTTACCTCGTCGTGAGTTCCACACAGGAGGAAACTCATCATCATCTGAATCACTGAAATATAAAATTGGATGAATCATTTTTCGGTTATGTCCCCGGGTCTCATAACGTGAGGTCTTTGTTTCATCAAGAGAAATTGAAGTGGGCCCAATAATAGGAATTGGTACAGAGTTGACCACCTCAGATTCTTTAATCAAGTTTTTGCTGTCATCTCGAGGAGTGATCTTCTGTAAAATCACAGTCAGCTTTTTGTTATGGTCTGTGCTGACAGCATAGCTATCAAATTTTTGGGGAACATCTGGACTGTGGGGATAACTATCTGATTTTTTATGTGGCTTCTCCTCCTCCTCCAGTAAGGATTCAATAGTATGCTTATGTGGTTTTCGATATTTTGATATCTCTTTAGATAAGTCGTTGGTTTGAGTATATTGAATAAAATTCCTTGGAGGATCACCAGAAGGAGAAACCCTTGTAGAAATATCACAGCCATTTTCACTCCAAGGTTTCAGGGATTCATGTCCAACAGAATGGTTACCAGTAATCACAGCAGAGTTTGTGCTAGACTGCACTTTAGTCAACGAAACCTTCGAGAATTTCAAACTGTCTTCAGTTTCCTTTTTAAGTGTATTTGCAGATGAAATTGAATGAGAATTAGAATCATTAATGGAGAGATTAAGTGGGGTAGCATCATCATCATCATCATCAAATATTAGTTTTGGTCTCGGTTGGTAACGCCGAGACATTTGTTTCCTCTTCTGAGCACCAGTACATTTCTCCATCATGTGTAACCTTAACATGTCCATTCCTTCCATGGTGATATGTATCCCTCACTAATGGACTATATTTGGAGACACAAATCTCCAGCAGTAATCCACACCTAGGGAAAAAAATAAGAAGAATTAATATTTTATTTGGAGTTCAAATACTATTTTAAAAGTTTATAATTGAAAACACTTTGTTACATTGATATTAGTTTTACAAAAACTTAATTCAGGGATTTAAAAAAAAAAATCTAATAAGGAAATGTAATTGTTTTTAACAATGCAAACAGTAATTTGAGGATATACACTAACATTTTCTCTTGTTTTTTTGCAGGGATATTTTTAACAACAAAATTCAGTAGAGAAGTAGTCATTTACCATATTTTTTATTATAATGAGCTCGATTGCATGTTTTAAAACCTGCAAAAATTCAATAACATAAATGATCTGTTAGGAAATTATCATTACTAGCAAGAATATGCACCCTCTAGGTGTAAGTATTTAAGTTTTAATGTAATGAAATATATTAAAATGACTAACGAAATTGAATAAGAATGCATATAAAAAGATTACACTTATTTTAATTGGTTTCTATATAAAATTATTCATAGGATTGATTTTAATAAAACAATAATATTAGAGATCAATAACACCAAGTAATTATTTATTAAACCCAATTTTGTTAAAAACAGTATGTAAATTAACCACACCATATATTATATAAACCTTTATTTCTTAGTGATATATGAGACACATTGCAGGATTTTAAACACATTAATAACGTGGACTGTTTTGAAGCAAATGTAACTCAGTTTTTCATAGCAGACATTGTTAATAAATAAGATTTATTAATTTTGAATATAAATTAAATACTCATTGATAAAATATGCAATTCCTGAGAGTATTGTGATGTAAGCAGTGACATAGTTTTGGTTACAGACAGACACTGAATGTTCATTATAATAAGATAATGAATGAATGGTATATATTTAAAGATGAGACAAATATAATTAAGAAATGCAAACAAGACTTTTGTGTCCATTAATTAATACAAAGAAAATTTATTTAATGTGTCCTGTTTTTTCTTTTCTATTTTTGCTAGCAACCGGCAGCTGATATCAAATCCAAACAATAGCTCACCCACTCTCAATTCTTATGTAAATAGCAAGAGCATGTAAATACTATTTCAATAGTTTAATATTTTTTTATTGATTTTTTTTTTTAAGAGAAAATCTTAAATAAACTTTATTCTTTTCACTATGTTAAGTTTGAATAACACTTGGCTGATTTAAGTTTAAAGATTAGATATTTAAAGATATCTAACCATAAAGAAACATCTGAAATGATATTGGTAATTCTTTGTATTCACATTTATATGCAATTATCTCTATTAATTTCCATATGATTAAAGAATGTAGTCATTTACTAAGTTTAGCTTAGTTTGGCACAAGGCCAGAAGTATAGGACACCCAATGAGGATCAAACTCACTAACAATGGCCTGTATGTTTAACTCATTAACTATTACACAAGAAGTGGCCAGGTTAAAAAATGTAGATGCATTAATAGCACTTGAATCTTACAACAACCACACAAGTTTAATTCAACTACAATTTAATAAAAAAAAATTATTTAGAGAAAATGAAACAAACTATAGGCATAATTAGTTCTCTCTTTTGAAACCTTTAAATTTTCACATTTGTAATAAGCTAGATATGTATAATTTATTTACTAAATTATATCAATGTACAATAATATATATATATATATATATATATATATATATATATATATATATATATATACGAACACACAAAAATATTGAAATACATGAAAATTCTAAATAAAAAATTACAATGAAAGTTGCTCATCATCAGAAATAATTTTATTAAAATATAACATCTTTTTGACCAAGTATAATATTTTTTAAAAGAACACATGATCAAAACTCAGAATGTTATTTAATTCTGGTATGCTTTTTCATGAGTAAAGAAAAAAAAGTTATATAAAGTAGTTGTGATAAACATGTAATCTTTTCTAAGTTTAATTTTCAGTAAGAATTTCATAAGAACAATATCAGCATACCAAGTATGAAATATAACACAGACACACACATGTAAGTCACAAACCAAATTCATAATACCACTTATTATTATAGGTAAAAGAAATTATATTGCTATTTAAAAGTTACATTTTTAACACAAGCAAAATTTACATTAATACCTATCAAAATCTCAAACCCTCATTATCTGAATCTGTTAAAACTCAAATGTGCTAAATCTGGATTCTTTAAGCAGCCATAGTTCAAATTGAATGATCCATCAAAAATATAATAGATAATTCAATAATTCTAATGAGAAAATGTGATTACTAACTTGTATGACCGAATTAGCATTAAAACGTTTTGTGTGAAAAAATACTGATTTTAAAAATCTACTAAAAATCAAACAATTACTTGATTTAAATAAAATTTTCAATAATAAAGGATCAAGTTTTAATTAAAATATGATTTCAATACAATTTTTTTTCCTTTTAATTAATTTGATGATTGGTTTAATTATACAAAGTGCAAGAGATTTTTAAAAATTCAAAAATAAAATAAGGTAATTCCATGGAAAAAGAAATCATTTTGACCTTTTTTAAAACAAAGTAATGCCTGGCTCCATAGGGAGGCCTTACTTTGAAAATCAAAAAACTGGAAATTATTGCTTTTCTTGGCAATTTTTTAATTTTTATTTGCTAACTTATAAGTGCTAGAATTTTTTTCAATAGAACTTAATAGAATAAAATTAAGAGATATTATGTTACTGTTTTTCTAATCTTTTAGAAGAAATATTTTCAAAATGTTTAGATACAATTGCTAAAATATATATATATATATACACACACACAATTAACCAAATGGTCTTCAATGTAGATATTTTTTTTAAACAAACTTAAACTTTGAAAATTTACTAGTTTTAAATTCTTTAATTTTCAACTCAATTATTTTGTGAAAAATTATTAAAACTTAGATGGATTCTAATCACTTTAATAAATCTGACATTAATTACATAAAATATCCTAAAGTCACAATTTTACTACTTGAACTTTTAAAATATTTTTCCTCCATATTTTTACTATTCAGTTTAGAAAATGTTTAGCTGGAATTACTGAAATATGCAATAATCTGATGAAAAACAGTTCAGATATACAAAGTACCTCATGGGTCATTTTTTTTTTCTAAGGGGTAGGAATTTAAGAGTGATTTATGCTGGTCAAAAGTACTTTTTTTATTCTAAAGAGTACTGAAAAATTCTCAGCCTGACCTAGAGCCATGATATATCTCATATCTATCCATCCCATTAGTTTAACACACCACATCATTTTTCAAGTTCATTTAACAAAAAACAAAAAAGATTATTCTCTTCTTGGTTGGACTGAGAACTTTTAAGCATTATCTCATAAAATATCTTTATATAGATGTATTTTTGCTAAGGGACAATATTTATTATAAGATGTTAAAATTAATACTGTATCTAATCTTAATTGTAAATTGTCTATTCATATTACAGATTAATCTGAAACTTTTATGATTGCATTAATCAATCTGAAAAGAGGCAATAAGCTTGTCATTTGATACCTGACACTGTATTATTTAATAGAGAAATACTTAATTTCTTTTATTACATTTTCAAATTTTCTTTTTTTACATTAAGGAGGAAATTCAAATAAGTAGTACAGCATTTAAAATTTTTTCATGCATTCAAAATTGTAAAATAAATGATATGAAGTACTGCTGTGTACTCTGGTAATGATGCTTCAGCCTTGAATCCAGGAATGACCCCAGGGTCATCATCTAATGAAATCTTTATTGGTGGCACTTCTGTTGCTTTTGTGCTTATAGCTGTATAAACCATTCTAACTCTTCAAGTTTGATTGCTTTTATTGATATCATATTTTATTATATAATCTTGTTTTCAAGATAGCAACATTTCTACATTATCATTACTAAAAGAACTTAAAAATAATACACACACACACACACATACATAAAATGTTATAAATATTTGGTTGGCACATAATCATTTTTTAACCATCTATTTTAAAGCTGTATCCTTCAGCTTAGAGAATAAAATGTATTAATCAAAATAAGAACCATTTGAATTTACACATTGTTGTCAATGTCCGTTTATTCTAGTAGCATAGAATTCTGGAGTTCTAGAACTGATAAAGTCTTCAAAGGCATTTTGATCAGCTGTTTGGATGTTAGAGTTTTTCTAGTAGCAAGTTGTCTAAAAGCAGGAAAAGTTGGTCATCTTCAAAGAGAGTTCTAATGAGTAAACTGAATCGGGCAGTTGTTTAAATCCAATTTGTTCAATTTCTGCAGGGTCATTTGCACAATATATGGTTGGATATTGTCATAAAGAAGAATTAGTCCTTTTTGATAGGGCAATGTTGGATATAATAAATATTCCAGATTTTGGAGCATTTCTTGGTAATCACTTCTGTGATGGTTTCATCAGGATCTCAAGAAGTTATAGTGGTTAATTCTACTTGTCAAACATCACAGTCAAAGCTTTTCATCAATTTTAAAATTTTATTATTTTTTGATAACAAAACAAAAAACTGCAATCATTTTTGTACCAACCTAACATTAAACTGACAACTTAAGATTAAATTTTAACCACACTTAACAAGTAGGGTATAAAATCTAACATTTATAGTTTCAATATGATATACTATCATTTGATGATAATTTGATAAATATTTTGTTTATTTTTTTATTGACATACCGTTAATTTTTATTAGGTTAGATTTTTCAGAATACAAAAAAGTGTTAGCTTACCTGGATAAATGCTGCTGTGACCTGGAGTAAATGAAAAAGAAAGTCACTTATTTAGAGATAGTCAAATAAAAAAAGGTTAATTAATTATGACTGTTTCTATTATAAAATGCGCACAAAATTACTATATTCATAAAAGTACTAAATAATTAAAATTTAACCAATTACTTGTCTCCCATGAAGAAGACTGAAAAGCTGTGAAATTCTAGGTCTTCTGATCTGGAAAATGCAAATATGTAATTTTCTAGTAAATTTAATTAAAGCATCAAGTAACTATGTAAATATGACTGTCCTGTCAATTTCTTCTAGAGGACAACTCAAGTCATGCAATTTTGGCAAAATTATGTCGAAGTATAGAATAAAAAAATAGCAATAGTAGCTAAATTTCAAAGTTGTCTTAATATAAACAAAGTAAGAATCAAGTTTAAAGAAATCTAAAAACTAGACATTATTGTAAAAGCAAATAGATTGTCTATTTAAAAATATTAAACTATTTTGTAAATTTAAATAAGAAAATAAGACCTTTAACCTTGAATAATTGTTTTTGTTAACATAGGATTAACTACTTGAAACAATTAAAATTTTAAGTAGTCAAAAATCAATCAATTATGTCAATGTTTACAAAAAAGTGATATTGCTGATTTTTTTTAGGTTGTTTACATGTAAAATCAAAACTAGGGAGTTAATTACTTCAAAGACTAGGATTTATCTGTACCAGGAAAACAGATTTAAATCAAAAGTTTTCTAATGAGAAATACAGAGAACATGGTAATCAAGATTAACAATTTCATCAATATATAACTATAATTCAAATGAACAGAGGGACTTTTCAGTTCATTTCTTTCTTCATTACTATGATCACTACAGTAATTTTAACTTGTGGAAATCTAATCATTGCAATAAATAAATAAATAATGCCTATATATTTAGACATTATTTTTTCCCTATTTTCTATTTATTTTTAGAAAGTATTAAATGTGATACTCTTCAAAATAGTTGTTTTTATCTAAACATTTTATATTGAAGTTTTTAAAACCATAGGATTTTTATAAGTAGAAATATTACTCTCTGATTCTAGGTAGAAGTACAAACCTTGCATAAATAACCCCATTGTTTTTTATGAGTATTATGCTAGTCTTTATTACAAATTGAACCAATGAAAATGCTATTTATTTATGTCTCATTCGGCATCTTCCCTTTTTTATATCTTATCACATTAACCTTTAACTAAAAAAAAAAAATCTTTGCCCGGATCATTAATATAATATCTATATACAGATCCTATTTAGATAACTAATTTATCCAATAGTTCCCAAAATGGCCTCTTAAATTTTTTTCTTACCATGTTTTCTGAAACCATCCAAATTAATCATTAATTTTTTTACGCTATTGTTGTTTTTGATCTGATTAGGCAATTTGTTTCTAACATATGTTACTCTACTAGCAAAAAAATCCAATTAGTTAATAGACTTAGTTCTTGAAATCTGCCTCGACAGTAAGTTTCCAGTTCAAGGAGCAATATTAAAAAAATGCCGACCATAATTAGAAATTCTATTTATTATTTTGAAAGTTTCAATTAGATCACATCTCGTTCTTCTTTCTAGTAAAGTAGTTAATCCCAATTTCCCTAATCTCTTCCTGTAACTGTAATCTTTTACTCTTTGATACTTAAACAATTAAAGATAAATATGACATTTTTAAGGCTTTATTTGTGAATTACATATGTATCCAAATAGTATATACAATACAATCAAATACTTTATTGCACAAATAAATGAAACTACAGTAATTAATATTATACTCATTTATAACTTCATGATGCACAATATATTTCATAAGAGTAATTCCTCTTTTGATGCATTTTCTTCATTGTTAGATTGCACAACTTTCACTTTAATGTTATTATTTTTGGTTTAGCTTGTTTAATGGTATATCAACCTTCATGCATTATTTAATGCCAAAGCCATCCTTGTAGAAGAACAGTAGTGTTACTATTCAACCCATAACTGGAAGGGATGAAAGGGGTTCATACCTTTCATAAAGGTATTAGTCCGAAAGTGAACATGACAGCACAACTGGAGTTTGAACTTGCTTGCTGCAATGTCGCAGTCCAGTACATTAGCCACTACGCAGTGGAGACTCTCCCTTATTATTTTCATCTTCCACTATGGTTTCCTGAAAGTATCAAATATTTAATTGCTAATTTTAACTGGTATATCTTTTATTGGAAGCATTAAGAAAAACCTGTCAGAAATGAATTTGTTCATTTTTATTGCTTTTTTCTTTAAAATTACAGACTGTTTTAACCTTTTCTGTGGTGGCAGTAGGAGGTGGGAGAATAAAGCCTTACAGAATGGGTTTATCAGGTAGGAAAGATTAGAATATAGATGTCTTTTCTTTTGTTTCCCCCTTTTCTAGGTATATAAATATATATATTCTCCCCTTCCACAATGGTATACACCAACAATAGATAGAAACATATTAATTCAAGATGTTTTCAGAAAGCATTGAGAATGAAGCTATATTTATAAAGAAAGAAACACGTATTTTCTTCAAAATACTCCCTTTAACATTCAATACACTTCTTCCAATAAGTTTTGCATTGGTTAAAGCACCTCTAAAACTTTTCTTTTAAGATTATATAAAGTTGCACAATTGTATTTCTTTTAATGTTCTCTACATTCTTAAATCTTAATTGAATTTTTAGTTTAGGAAACAAGAAAGTCACACAGAGCTAGGTTTGATGAGTATGGAGATGAGTATTGCACTTGTACATTTCTGTATTTTGTTCAAAAACTATTGAGACTGACTTGTTAAGTTTATTTCAAATTGGTACTGACTTATCAAGACAGTACTCAAGACATCATCACTTTATCATATAAGTTGCTCAGCTGTGCATATCATTTGATTTTTTAAAAATTTAAAGATTCAATCTCAATATTTTTTGTTTACATTTTGTATATAGATTCCTCTTTTCAAATATTTTGCAATGAGATATATAAGAAAAAAATAGCACTGAGAAATAACTAAAAACACTTCAATTTATATGTATGGAACTAGGCAAGCATGACTTTTAAGATAACTAGTTATAAATTTAAAAAATTTATATGCAATGATACACAAGCCAATGAGACATACTTTTTTCATTTGGAAATAGTTTTCCAATCAATAAACTCACAATGGGTACATCAGCTATAAAATTAAAAAAATAAAAAAAAACAATATTTACACAAGACCTATTCTATACAAACTATCTAAACTAAAAGTGGACATCATGAACTTTATAGATGAATGATCATATTTGGATACTGAGAAGATTGTGTATATAGAAGTTTACATCACTGAAAAAAAGATTACAGAACAATGGACAACATTGTTTTAAGTTTAATTAAGAAATAAAAATCTAAGTATACCACTATGATTTCTGTATTTATGCTATAGGAATATTCATAAAGTTATGATGCATAAGAAGCCTTAATAAAAGTGTCAGTAGATCTCAGAAAAACTGAATGCATAGTAGGTAGAATATGTAAAGATGGTGCATTTCATTTTCATCCTGCTATAAGAAGCATATAAACTAATCCAGGTTAAAAAGCATGTAAAATTTTCACATTCCCCAATGATACGTGCATTGGAAAAATAAGATCTAAAAAACTTTGGCTTCAGATTACTCTTAATGTACTTTTAACCTAAACTAAATTCTTATTTTGTGGTTTTGTACTTTAAAAAACACTGTCCATTTTTCTAGGGGAATCTCATATAAGAGTGAAAGTTCAACTGATGTTGAAATATTTATTTGTTTTTAGATTGAATAGCATATTATGGTAATATTTCGCTTCTTTATACCATCTTGAAACATGCATATTTACCAGCCCCTTTGTTCTCTACACAAGCAGTATAACACATAATAATTTCTTTCTTTTAGAATGATACCCCTCTTCAAAAATTACCTCTTTTAATGTCTATACCACATCACAATGTTTAATTCCTAAAATCCAATCCAGATTTTACAGATTTCATAACTATCAACACACAAATTTCAGAAACATGATTCATAAATTAGAGGACCAAACTGCAATATAAAAAAGTATGATAATAGGTAACAAATAACACACTGAACAAATAGTCAAGCTGAATGCATACACAAAAGTCAAGAAATTCTGTATACTAAGCAGAAAACAAAGGAGCAAGTTTACCATTTATAGAATATGATTTATTCAGTATATAAATCTTTTGATATTTTCTTTCGATCAACATTTCTATTGAAGGACTGGTTCTAAATTAAATAGTTAACCTACTTCTTTTAGTTGTATTTTTATTCCATGTTTATTTTTTTCAAATTTGCTATTTTCCTGCATGGCATCTATTTCCATTCAAAATAAAAGGTAAGACTGCTTTGAAGAAAGTAATTATTACATATTGGAATGCATGTAAAACTTATATCACTTGTTTGCAAAAATAGATTCCTTGTCTTATGATAAACAAAATTTCTCATAGTATACAAGGTAGATTCCTCATGGTATAAATGGTTAATGTGCTGGACTGCAATATCATAGTGAGCGAGTTTGAATCCCAGTTGTGCTATTATGTTTACTTTTGGGAAAGGCATGAAACCCCTCATCCCCCCAGCCATGGGTTAAATAGTACCACTTTTTTCCACAAGGGGTGCTTTGGCATTAAATAATCCATAAAGATTTGATATACTATTAAACAAAGAAACCAAACTCTAGTATACAATGCACATATGAATAGGTCCTTTGGGAAATTAGTGTAAATTTAATCATAACTAGTTGTTTTTAAATTTAGCATTTTTATGTGTTTTTCAACATGTATTATACATTACTCTAAGTCAAGGTTTGGCTTGATTTGGTCTGTTCAACATTGTGTTATTTAATGCCAAAATTTTATTAATTTGTAAATGTTTAACTATAATCCTAACTATGTATATTTTCCACGTTCCATTGTAGTTTTATAATAAGCATTTATGTGCACACTATTATATGCTATCAAGTATTTCTGTCTATGCTATCTATTACTGTTTCCTATCTATTCTTATCTAATACTAATAATTTCTAAAATTATATGGTTTCAAGTAACTAATAATTCTTTGTAAACAATTATAGCTTCAAGTAACTATTCTTAATACAAATAATTTGCACATGGGTATCTGGTATCAAATATTCCTATCAAATACAAATCATCATCAGGTCATGCTAACAGTATGGTTTTCCATGACTCTCTTTTGCCACTCATTCCTATTGGTGATCAATGTAGGATTTTGCTAGTTAGCCCACTCTGATGTGTCCATTTGTTGGTGTCTATAGGAGTGCCATTAATCAGTCCATCCTTACTTCTCCAGCAGTATCTAGTATGTCTTCTTTGTCTTACTTGGATGGTTTATGTAATAGGAGGTAAGTGACCATACAGCTGCTTTTTTGTAGAGTGCTGCTTCCAGGATTTATTCAAGACATCATGCCGCATCTCTGCACATTTACCATGTAGCTTTTTCTCCAAGCATTTCATTAAAGTCCAAGTGAAGCAGCCATACAGTAGCTCTAATATAATACAGCTTGAAAGAATTCCC
Source organism: Doryteuthis pealeii (assembly GCA_023376005.1). Taxonomy (NCBI): domain Eukaryota; kingdom Metazoa; phylum Mollusca; class Cephalopoda; order Myopsida; family Loliginidae; genus Doryteuthis; species Doryteuthis pealeii. Next base: position 98,725,337 of record CM042142.1, read on the forward strand.
ACTTTATCTTATCAGAGAGCTCAGGTTTCAATATGATTGATAATCTGTTTATGGCAGTCCATGCTTTTCTTATGCGTATATTAACATCACTTTCTGTAGATGAGATAATACTACCTAGGTATGTGAATTGGTCCTCTAATTTCAGAAGCTTGACCATCCAGTGTGGAGAGGTCTCTATCTTGTTGAAAACACATGAACTCCATTTTATGAGTTTGCATAGAGGCCAATGCCTCATGCTGCCTGCTCTATATTATACAGCAGATTCAGCTTGTGTATGTGTATTTGTGAAAAGCTCTAAATCATCTGCATAGTACTTATCCATGATAGTTTCTGCTGGATATTGTCTGCTTCTTGCTATTTTTTTAGTGAGAAGCCTTCTTCCTTCATGAGATCTGATGACATTCGTAGAATGTAGTCTAAACATATAATTAAAAATGGTGCTAATGTATCTCCTTGTAGAACTCCAGGGACAATGTCAAAGAAATTTATCACCATTAGGTAAACAAACCATAGCTCTCACATTTTTATAGAGCATCAATATAGTGGTATCAGTTTCTTTAGGAAGACCATATGCTAATAATATTTGCTCCATCTTTCCTCTGTGTATAGAGTCAAATGCCTGGGAGTAATCTACAAACAAAAGTGTTACTTGTAGATTTTTGCTTTTATTTAATTTGATGAATAAATAGATTTGTCAAAATCTGAGAAGTTATAGATCAATTTCTCTGAATTCCATTTTAATTTTTCCTCTGTATTTTCTATACTTCAGCTCTGAATTCAAACTTGTTAAACTATATTTAAAAATTGACTTGGTGTCACATCCTCCTTTTGTGAGGGGTTGGAAACACATACTTCAGGTTGGATGCAGTTGAGAAGGGCATTATAAACCTTAGCAGCTATGGAAGTAAAAATTATGCCTCTTTAGTTCTTAGAGATTCTGAGGTTGCCTTTCTTCTTCTTTACTGAATTTTTGATTATACACTGTATTGCATAATCAAAGATGTGTGTCATCAAATTTCCTTATTTTCCATACTTCAGGAGGTATTTCTTCAAAACCTGCAGCTTTTCTGCTTTTGATTGCTTTTAACATTTTGTCAAGTTCATCCTCCAATAAAGTGTCCAAGCAAATTTTTACCCATAATATCTATTTTCTCCATAGATGAGACCCAAACAGGAACTATCACTAGGTCAGAGTGGACCTTGAAGTAATTGACAACAAATGGATACTTCACACTCCTCAGAGCTCCAGAACTGGAGCCTCACTACTAGATACAGTTTAGTGTCATACACAAGACACCCCCTTTTTGTGTGTGTGTGTGTGGGGGGGTAGTCTTATTCCTCTGCAGGAGACACAGTGGATGTATTCTAAGCTCTGCTGACAGGGCAGACTCCAAGTCTAAAAGACAAGGAATATTTTGTATTTCCCTTAATAAACTGGACACCACTTCCTGTATTCTATTTTATTTCATTATGTGAAAAGATACATCTTGAATACAGAAATAATTCAAATCCATTCTAACCTGATAAATATTAACTAGTATTTGAGGGGCTGGTTTAGCTCAGTTGATAAAGCATCCACCTAGAAACCACATGGTTTCGAGTTCGATACTGGCCCTCACCAACTCAGTGCATGAGTAGTACAGCTTGGATCTGTGTGGTAAAGTGGGAAGTAATAGTAGGTATGGCACTCCACCTTAGATGCAAAAATAATCTCCCTAGTCTCGTGATAGTGAAAAGGGAATAGACTCCCTTGATGTTTGGCTGATACCAACAATAGGCCACTTTATTTATAGAGGTGCATCAATGAGTTCATAGCCTGACACATAATCAATAAGCTGAATTTTTATCTAAAATTTTCTCAAAAGGAAGGAGATTATGTTGAAAAATGAATGTGTTATGTAAAAATTAATGCTTTTTTATCGTTAGGCTGTAGACTTATTGATGTTTACATCTCTTATTATAATGGAGATTTGGTATGTCTGTAACTGAAACTGTTACTGCTTACATCACAGTACCCTCAGAAGTTGTGTAAGTTTATCAATGAGTATTTAATTTATTGTCAAAATCATTAATACAAAGAATAAAGAACAACCCTGTATTATATATACTCAGAAATTAAGTATACAATACAAAATGGTCCACATTGTTTTTTAAAACAAGTTTTAATAAATACATGCCCGGTATTATTGATTTATATATATTTTGTTTTATTTTAATATATAATTTATCTGATGTAAATTATTTACAAACAAGAAATAGTCACATAATCTTCTGCATTAAATTTGAAGGTGTTTGTGCATTTAACTGTATCTGGTTTAGGTTTGCACATATCTGCTTTTCATTACAAGCTTAAATTTAATGATAGTTTCATCAATCATGCTTACCCCCTCTGCTTAAAAATAAACTCCCTCTAAAGACAGTTTCATCAATCATGCTTACACCTGCTTCTTTTTTTTTCAGATTCAATGACACGGTCTTTAAAAAATAATAAAAAAGTGTTCCGTAGTTAAATTTAATATTTTGCAATAAAATTATTAATTCATATTGATAAGATTATATCATCTTATTAATTAATAATTTATATTTTATTATACTGTGAAAAAAAAATTCTAGTTTGATTAATGTCTGCCATAAAACAAAAACATAAAGATAAACCTTTAATATTTGAATTTAACCGTTAGAAATTTGGTTTTAATAATTAGAAAGAAAACATTTATTTGAATTTTGACAGCAAAACAATTTTTTATGTCTATTATTAAAAGAAATGTAAGATTTCAAAGATATGTTTAATTTTTTTTTATTTATTTTTTTTTTACAAAAGAGGGTAGTAAAAATTAATTTTTAAATTGCCTGGAGGGCCTTTTTTTCTTTTTTTGCTAGTAAATATAATAAACTTACAAGGAATAAAAGTTACCAAGTTCAAACTGATATATACATACATACATACATATAATTTTCAATCAATTTTTCTTCATGGGAGCCAGTGAGCTCTGAATGATTTATTAGAAAACAGTACATGTTTCTTTGTCAGCTTACTTACCCTTAATAGCTTGTGTTAATGATTTAAAAAAAAGAGGAAACAATAAAGAAGTAATTCATTTAAAATGATCTAATTTGCTTCCTGTCTATAGTAAATAATACCGACAACATTCTCTATTAATTAGATAATACTGTAGGACAGTAAGATAACAAGAATTGTTACTCTATTGTAAATGTCTTTTTCAACTATAAAATCAAGTTAAATAAAAAAAATGCTGGGATTATTATTAATTTTAACTAGTTCATTTATAGTTCAAGTGACTGACAATCTTCATACAAAAAAAAAACCAAAAAAAAACTGAGCTATTATGATTAGAGCTATCTATATTATACACACATACATAAAATTTATTTATACAGATTCATTTAATAAAAATAACACATTGGTAATATCATCATTCAGTTTTTATATTTTAATTGTTGATTAGTATTTGACTAATTCAAATGTACACAGACAAAGAAAATAGTGCCATGTTAGACATTTGGAGGGATAATAAGAAATAAAACACTATATGACTAATTTTAACTGATTTGCAACTGGTTGTCCTTTATAGCTTAATTGATAAGACAGTTGCCCTAGAAAGACAGGCTTCCAAGGATAACATAAGAATTCAAGTTTCACTTGAGGTTTTTTTTTTTCTCTAATTCACACTGCTTACTAACAATTGTAAATGATGATTTAGGAATTGAAAAAAAGCAACTAAAATCTAAATTAAAGAAATACCAGTCAAATAATAATAATAATAATAATAATAATAATAATAATTTCATTAACTATGCCAAAATATCAAATATATTGGAATTCTTTTTAGAATTCAATATTTTTATATACTTTATAGTTTTATATTACATTGCCAATTTTCTCTAACCTAAAAACAAGCAAACTTCAAATTATATTCATAACAGCAATTAAAATATCCTTCATTCTGCATCTAATCATACAAAAATTCAAGTCCTATAACTCTTGCTTGAATTTAATAAATCAAAAAAGTAGTGTTTAGTGAGATTAAATCAAACAGAGTATATATATATATATATATATATATATATATATATATATATATATATATATATCAGTCCTTTGACATTTCAATACAAAGGAGTACTTTATATTTTCTTTCATACAAGGAAAAACATATTTTAACATCTACCTCCCAATAAAAAAACTACTAATTTCATCCTTTTCCTATCCCTTCATAGTATATTACCCAATCACTTTGATAACAACTGGAATTATTTCAAGTGATTGAATAATTTTCAAAAAGAATATTATCACCAATCTAGTAAAGTATATTGACTTAATAAAAGAAAGAAAAACAAATGATTGATCACAGTAAAATGAAGATGCCTGTGAGATTCTTACTTTTTGAGTTTCTCCTCACTTATTGCTTAGTGTTTCTATGCTAGCTATGATTAAGTATTTTTAGCAATAAGGTCATCTTAACCTAAACCTCTACAGGACATTGCACTATAGCCTTATCACATGCAATGATACTTGTACAATTTAAAGGAGAAATGAGGAAAGCAGGAATTAACAATATGCCAACATACAGCTTTCTGGATAGGTTTGTCAACCTACAAGTTCTAGAAATTTTAAAATTACATTTTTTCAGTGGTTTTCAAAATCTGAAAATCTGAGTTTGCATTTTGTAAAAAATAAAAGGTGAAAAATGTGTATGAATGTATGCATCTTTTAGATCTATAACATCAAGAGTTGAAAGTGTCAGTTTTAAGATGATACATACAAGTTAGATTTGAATGCCAGTTAATATACTACAAATGAGTAAAGACATATTGATTTTCTTAGACTCTCATAAGAAAGAGCAAGTTGAGAAGAAAAGCTGCTTGTACTAATGCATCCACTATTTCATAGAAGAGATTCTCGTAAACAGAATACATCAGGAAAGGTAAGAATTAAATTTGCACACTACCATTTGAGAAGAAAAGTACTTGCTAGTAATTATTTTCAAAAGTAACATGTTCTTAGGAAACAAAATAATTTTGGTAAAAGTTATAAATAATCATTAAAGCAGTAGATGTAAATGAAATAAGTATAGGACAACAAAAACAAAAAAAGATGCTGTAAATGTATACTAGATTGTTTTGAAAATAATGGCTTATTTTACATTTGAATTTGTAATAAAATTGGCCACAGGTTTTAGGAAAAAAATTCCCCAAACACTTAATATTTCACCAAGGTTCACTTAGTATTTTACCATTTATTCCAGAACTTATTGATAAGTTTGTCACTTTGTTGTATGCATTACAAGCTAAATGTAAGCAAAGAAGTAGTGACATCTCTCAATTGGCTAACCCCTTTCTCTTTGGACTAATTTCCATGGCTGATGTCAAACCTTTTCATATACTTCAAATGCATCAACAGGTTACATTAGAAGTTAGGAAAACATAAAATGCATTCTAATTTCAATTATATAAAGTAGAAAGAAAAAGAAACAAAACTAATTATTTTAATAGAATATTTTAGTATAGATTCCAAATAGATTAATAATGGTTTAAAAAATAAAATCTCTATAAAAATGAAAGATTTATGTTGATGACAATAGTAAAATTTTAAAAATTAAAAAATAACACATTTTTGTAAATTTATTTTGAAACAGTCTTAAAAATACTTCCAGAAAACTTGGCAAAATATGAAAAACAGCTGACCAGTAATTTTCAATTCTACTCATTATTAGGTCAGGAAAAATTAAGTCTGAATTTAACAAGATAGAGCAAGAGGGAATGAAACAAAGTTAACTCTACTAATAATTATCATAGAAAGATGTACAACTGCTATTGATAGGTCAATTTTATAGCATGAATAGCTGTGTTGGCCTGGTATTCTCATTTTTATCATCAAACTCAAATACTGATGTAGATGATGCATGCCTATATCACAGATGCACCTTTAGTTGACAGCTGTGCAGTGCCAATGTGTTTATAACACAAGCTTCTCCTGCTTACCTGTTCAATGTACTGGCAGCAGCCACAATAACAATATCTACTTTTTTTTTTAAATTCTGTTTGGAGTATACAAATATCGATTATTACAATATGTCAATTTTAGAATTTGCAAGGAGGATGCAGCTTTATGTGGGACTAGTGAAAGTGCAGGGCAGTTTTATTTATCAATTTAAAGAACAAACAAAAGTCAGGTTGTTCGAGGGATGATACTGAATAAGTGGGAGAAAAGATAGAAAAAAAAAATCTAAACTGTTAAGAAAACTAAATAAATTTAATTAAAATTTGTACTAATACTAAACTGAATATTCTACAAAAGATCTGCTAAAAAAGGGGATCTAACTTTAAATGAATTGAAACTCAAATTGGGCTTTTTAATAGTTCTTCAAATATATTCTACACAAAGTTTGATTTGTTTGTTGGTTATTTTTTAAAAATTTATACATAATGTTCTACATCTTTTTTTATTTTTTTTAAAGAGATGAAATATATGCATATTTTCTAATAAGGATGTTTCAACCTATCTTGTTATTATAAATGCTGATTTAAAGTGATATGTAAGACTAAAAAGAATAAATGCAAATATCTTTGTACTTATATTGGATCATATAACTATCCCCACTGAGCTTCGAAATAAAATGAGGCCAAGAAAAATGAAAATCATAGAAACTTTGACACACTTTCAAATTATCACAGATGATTAATTATTGCTATCACTAACAGATAATTTTTCAAGGAAAATACTTTTTCTGCACAGTTGATTGTTGTAGGTTTTTGGTGGCTGGCCTACATGTGTAGATGACGACAGGAGAACGTCACTTATGAGTTCATTCTTGCTTCTCCAGCAGTATCCATAAAAAATGACAGTATTATTTACATATATGTTATACAGTTAATTTCTCTTATAAAATCTTAATTATTTAGATGCCCAAACTGAAATTAGTAAACTTATTTTGAAAAGCAAAGTTTTGTACAAAATTGTAAAATAACTTTATAGATATTAAGTCTACAACTTAACAAAGTGTAAAAATGTAATATTATGCAGAAAATTTTATAATCCCACAAATTTTTATCTGCTTGAGCATTTCCTTTTTGGCTTGATTTGTGAAGCCAAAAATGAAATGCTCAGGATGAGAAGAACTTTAAAATTTGCTTCAATTTAAAAAAAATATAAATCATCAAAATTTATCCTTTTTCAAAGATTTTCAAAATCAAAAATACTTCAATTTAATTAGGAATTAATTTGAAAGAAAAATTTATGATTGTGATTCTTAAAATGTGGGTTTTGATTTTTTTTAATTACTTTCCTACAATGAACGTTTGGATTGATAAACAAATTAAAAATAACAAAAGAAAAAAAAAAGTAACTTGTTCAAATAATTACATACTGATATTTAACTTAAATTTTTACATTGTAAAAATTAGAATCTATTTTATCATATTTGTAAGAGACTACATGGTTATGAAGCTGTGTGGTTTTAAACCACACCAGTTCTAAGTCATTAATCTAATATAAATCAGATAATTTCAGCATTTGGGTTAACAAACAAATTTAGTGATAATAGCTTTTTAGCATATGACTATAATTTTATCTTTACAGCCAGTTTATAGAGGGATTTTTAAGCATAAAATAAATTTTGAATAGAAAAAGTGTTGATATCTAACTTAAGTTAGCATTAATAAATGTAAATAGGAAGTATTTTGTTTAACTGAGATTTCAACTGCATTAGTTAAATTTGAATTAAGAGAAAGCTGAGAGAACACTTTCATATCAAGCATTAATATATTTTTTTAAAGATCATAATATAAAGAAGTGAAAGTTTGGAAAGGAAAAACTGCTAAGGTATACGTACACACACAAAATACTCTCTAGTATTATTGTGTGAGAATGAATTCAAATTATAGATTCCAATTATTACTTTAAATAAGATTCTTGAACCCAAAAAAATATTTTTATAGGGAATCCTAAAATGTTCATTATTTCTTACTGTTTTGTTGCTACAAACAACATTAACAATATATTGGAATGTATAGAAACAAATAAAAAACAAACACTACAACTTTCAATAACTAGAAGTACTATGAGCAGTAATTCTAAACAAGTTAGTTATGCTATTGTTGAGTAGAATGTGGGAGTGGTAATAACACTACCAGTAGTATAAGTAGTGCCACTCATATTCATTAGAACATTGAAGAGTCGGAGTAGTAGGACTGGTAGTAACAATGGCAAAATCAGCATCAAGTAGCAGTAGAGAGAGCAGACAGTATAAACAAGTGAATGAGTTAAGGAGAGTGCTGTGTCAGACCACAGTCTGACCTTGTCTGCAGCAGCAGCAGGAGCTGTCTGCTTCTGCTTCACTGGCTGCCAGTGTGGAAGTGATACGCACACACTCTAACAATCCCCCACCGAGCCAGGCCATGCAGCACACACACACACACCAACCGACCCAGTGGACACAACACTACCAACTTGTCTACCCATTTCTGTCTGCATAACTCTTGTCAGCTGCAAGACCGCTGCTTTGAGGTAGTCAACCTGTCATAGGGTTGATGATGACAGGATGCAAGAAGTAGAGAATGACACAGACATTGCTGCTCTGGCAGAATGAACAGATCAAGAAGAGAAAAAAGAAAACTTTATGATAAAAGCAGCTAAACATTACACTGCAACGTACACTTATTGTGTGATTACACAGCAACAACCATAAAGAACAACGAGCTCGACTCAGATGTGTAGGAATATACAAATGTTTTCTCTCTATGAATATCATTATGTAAATCATATGGGTGTTAATTTGCTTTATTAATGCAAATCATTGGATTCATTTGATATTTGGCTGATTGTCACTATTTGTTTAAACTGAACTTTTTTTTATACATCCTCACAACCTTTGGTTTGATGTACAGCACAATTTACTTTTTCTTTTTTTAAATATTTGACCTTTTTTTAAGGATTTTAATCATTAACTTAAGCAATTTTAATTGGTCTCTTATTAGTATTAGTATAATGCTACTTTTAACTATTATTTTGCCAAGGAGATGGATATCTGACTTTAAAATTAAGTATAGAAATTTTTCCTCAATTTAGGATTTGTAAAATTCTTCAAACCCAAAAGGATATAAAAATATTGTTTTTAATTTAAATGTTTAATGGATTTTACTGACATTTGTTTTCATTTGCTTTAAAAAATGGTAAAAATGATTGATATTACACAGAGCTAGTCATTTACTCAGCCATACAAGATGAGATGGTATTACTAAGTCAACTTAATAGTTTCTGGCAAACAGGATGACAAAAATGTTAATTTCAAGAATATCATTTTAGAACTGAAGAAATGTTTAGCCACAGACCAATTTCAAAATGATGTACTTCTGTTTGAGTAAATATCATTTTAATTGTCATTTACTAAGCTTAGTTTAATTTAGCACAATACCAGAAGTATGGGGCCTCCAATAACAATTTAATTCATTAACAATGTATTAAAAGCCTTGAAAGCTATACTAAACATCCAACAGAATATGTTTGAAATAGGAAATGGTTATGACATGAGTAAAAGACATCACCCACCTGTCTAAAAATTATTAAGGTTGTATAGATTAAATTTTAATAGTTAGCAAGTTATATATACTATCAGGATTGAGATGATACATTCAATAAGAGGAAATAAGTAAGAAATATGAAGAAAAACTAAAACATACAGCTTTGAATATCTGATGCATTTAAACATTCCTATATTGATTTATAATAGGAAAATTGATTAATTTGTAGAATAAAGTGATTTTTTTGTTTTAGTACAGCATCAAAATAAATGGTCTATCCATAAGAATAAATGCATGACTAAAAGAATTTGATATTGAAAGCGATAATCAAAATCTAAAGACAGGGAATGTGCTACATCAAAGATTAGTTTGTAAAATATACAGCAATCAAATCTACCAATATACAAATATAAAACAGTCACACATAGACAATATATAAAGTTAAAGTTACTGATATAACTGAGCAACAGCATGTATCAGTATTTTAAATGATTGTCAATCAATTGAAATCTATTAGAAATATTATTTTTAAAGGTTTTCAAGAGAAAACAAACAAATGCAAATGCATATATCAATATTAAAATCATACTCTTATTCAGTGAAAGTTTCTGTAAGCAAAATGAAATATGATCTATTGATCAAAATATTAATTTTCAATTAGGTCCTCAGTGTTAACTTTTCATTTATGATCTCTCTCTCTCTCTCTCCTGCTGAGTACCAACAGTACCTATGTCTGTACTCATATGCTAGCCTTGGTTTCTAATGCATGCCTTAGCAACAACATCACATTTATAAAGAAATAGTGTTATGTTAAATAACTACTCCTCCAAACCAAAGTAAATGATAAGGTAATCACATATATAAATTAAACGTATTACCCATATATAGTAATAGAATGCATATTGATCTGTAAAAGAATTTATGGATTGTTTAAAAAATAAGGATGTTTTAAGATTTAGGTAATGTCTTTGCATGGCTTTTCACAGCGTTCTTTATCTTTTAAAACTATTTCACAAAACTTTTAATTAGTAATTTACAATGTTTAGGTGAATAGTGAATTCTATAAAATAAACAATGAAACATGAAGTAACTAGTCTAAATAAAATTCAAAATTAACATAAAAAAATTTTTTTTATGATTCCAGGAAAAAATTCAAATGAAATTTGTAACTATTCAATCTATGTTGAAATAAGTTTATTGAATAACAGGCATTCATTTTTTTTTATTATCTGTTATTAATGTAATCAAAATTCTTCTCAAACTTCAAGAAACAAAGGAATGTTAAATAGAATTCAGTCATATGAAGTGGTTTACAAATCTCAATTATGGTCATTACCTAGAATTTTATTTCTATAGATATTAACTAAGTTTAGTCTTCCATAAAACCACAAGTGTAAGGCACCCAGTGAGAACTGAATTCATTATAATAATAATAGTATATAAGATTAACTTGCTAACTATTACTCCAAATTGAGATAATTTTGTTTCTACACCTAACATTTTATGAATTAAATTACCTTCTTTTAACACTACTGTTTAAAAAACAAGTACAGGAATATAAACAAATAAAAAAAATCTCTATAAGTATTTTAACTACCATTTTGTGAATAACTGCAATACACATTATTTTCAAATACATAGTCAAAAGTAGTATAACAAAGAAATAATGAATTCAAGTCTTCTTCATGAAATCTTTTTCTAAGCAAGACTTTATAAATTTGATATTCATTTAAAGTAAGAAGTGTCCAAAAAGAAATATAACTTTAAAAAAATGTATTACTTTACTCATAACTTGATGTGATATATATCTTATATTGATTGAAATCAATGATCTTTCCAGATGGATTTCAGCTTTAGGAATAGAAATCCACAGGGACCAATCTAGAGAGCAGGATGATTAACCAGTTCTTGACTGACACAGTTCTGTTTTTTTTTTTTGGGGGGGGGGTCTATCAGCAGACACAATAAATTTTACAACTTGATGAATCATCAGTTTTTCTTTCTCGAAAAATTACATGGCACAAACTTACAGATTTTAACTGATTCAGAAAATTCATAGATAGTCAAGCAATGGCTTCAATGGATCACAGCACACACTTTCTCAATTGGGATCTTTACAAGTAGATAGGTTATCCAGATTTTGGATTATATTAGCTAGATATACATATGGTTCAAACAAATCTTCCCATAAGCTTATTGCAACTGTAAAAAATTGCTCTAGTCTGAAATAGAATTTCAAACACACCTGTTACTCTTCAATTGCTCATCTTAAAGGAAATGACAAGTACACTACATATACAAACATTCACTGTAGCACATGTAGCTCAATACTAAGCACTGTGATGTGTGACAGTTTTTTCTTATCCAAAAAAAAGCTAAGATTACTGCTATACAATATTTCAATCACAAGCATGCTGAAATGTTTAATTGATACACTGTATTAAAAGTTTTTTCTTCTTTTTTGACACACCTTGTATATATCTAAATATCTGGAATGCCTTTTTGTTGGCAAGAGTGCTAATCAAATACAGGTCTGTTAAATAACTGATTTATTCATAGACAAAAAATAATTGCGGATATGGTCTTTGCAAATCCACAACAAAAGTTTCACAATACAGAAGTAACTAAGTATAAAAATAGTGGACAGCCTCAACTGATAGATATCCTTAACTGAACAGTATATATTTTGATTATATTTTTAAAAAATCATAGACATTATATTTTTAAAAAATCATAGACAACATATGAGTAGCAAAACTTTAGTTATTTTCAACTTTGAACTTTAGATTATTTTCAAATCATACACTTGATATACTTCTATCTAATTAAAGCTTAATTTCCATTAAAATAGACAACAATGTTATAATTAACTAGTTTAAAAATAAAACAAACTCTTAAGTAAAACTGAAATAGTGAAAATGAAACTTGAAAAGACATGTAAGCTTTTCTGAAAGACTGGGACTTACATTTAGTTTTGTGCTTCTGAATGCTATTAAAGTTATGAAAAATATATTTTTAAATAGTATTAAATTATTTTAAAAAAAACTTGTTCAGAATTAATCAATGAAACTGCAATGACAAACTCACATTCCTATTTGGAAAAGTTGCCAAACTAGTTAATACATTTGGATCCCACTTGCAGTTCAAAATTCTTAATGGCCCCTGCAATATTAGACAATAAAAACACATTTTGGCCTTGTTCAAATACTTATGACTTGTACATTCTATAGCCTTTATAAACATTAGTTTCTCAAAGCATGCCTTTTCTATTCTCTGAGTAAGCATTTTGTAACTCAACATAAAATGTGTTCAGTTCCTGATGTAGAATTGATATATTGTAACAGTTCTGCTTTAATGACAAGTCACCATTTACAATTTCCAATAAATGTTTACAGTAGAGAATAAAAGCTATATTTCTTTAGCCAAAGAAAATTCAATCCATGCACAAAATATATAACTAGCACATTTTTGTCACTATATTCCATTTATCTCAGCCAAAAGAATAAAGCATTGGTATTTCTAAGTAACAGGATCTCTAAATTCCTATCCTATTCCTATAATTAATTCTTGTACATTATTATTATCATAGGCAAAGCATTTAAAATGAAAATTTTTCTTAGATTTTGAAATCTTGGACATATTTCATAAATTTTATAGTTACACTTTACCATGAAAATGTAAACAAAACAATATTAGAAAAGGCATCTGTATAGAGAAACAAATTAAAAATAGTCTTAGGAATAAATTTTAATCTGTGTTCTTCCAGTTTGATATTACTGTCTCATAATTTGTTATTAACAGAAGAGAATACAGTAATATATCTAAAACAATGTTAATAGAAAGTAACAAATAAGACAATGTTTGAATCTATTTTAAAGACATTTGTCTATAATTTCAACAATTTAAAAGCTACAATAAATAATCTTTTTAAAAAATTGCATTTATTGCTGTTCTCTGATTATAATTAAACTGAAATCAAAGTTTCATTTTGACAAGTAAAATAAATCAAAATAGACAATTTTTTTTTAATGCTATTAAACAGCCAAATGATTTTTTTTCTTTGCCTAATCAGCCAATCAATAACTGTCATATTTCCAAGATGTACAGTTTAAATTCATAGTAATATTAACATAATTACTTCCTAAATAAATGAAACTTCTAATATTCCACAAATACTTTTGTTAACTTAGATGTATTTGGGGTAAAAAAATTTCCAGAAGACAAAACATAAGTTTTTTTTTCATATTCATATTTTTCTCAAACTTTTACAATCAAGTTAAACCTTACGATTTTAATTTAAGCAAGCTTATAGAATGATAGGAATCAGTAAAATAAATAAAACTATTAAACCTGGATTAACATTTTTTTTAAGTGTTATAAGAATTCAATATGAATTATATAATGGCTTCCAAACTGTGAAGAATATCTATAAAAAAAAGTAATAAACAAAACCAAATAAATTGGAAAAGGAATAAAAACTTAATTATATTGTATTTTCATGAAGATTAAAAATCTGGTATGAATGTTATGTGAGAGTTTGTATGTAAGGAAATAGTCTAAGTAAATAAATATCTAGAGGTCACATTGACCTTGGCTGCACATTAGTTAATGTTGCACTGTATAAAGTGCATAGTGGACAACATTTGAGATGAAATTCAAGTAGCTTTCATTATATGCATGGCTGACACTAGTGAGGCAAAATGTTATGTACAAGTGTATCTATATGCACATGTGCAGTAGAAATAGTTTTCTTTGCATTTTGCTTTTATGGAAAATGCCATAAAATTGACTACATTCTTGCATATTGTAACAAAATAAGCTACTTTCTTTTTCTTTTGAAGTAATGTAGCAAATTCTTATATATTCACTATAGTAAGTTTGCTAGTAACTGAAAGATAATAAAAAAAAAAACACTATTCTAATAAAAAAAACAGTTTATCATGATGGCAATATATCGAAAGAGCTTTGATCCATGTCTTACATAGTCAATAGGTTTTTACAATATATTCCTATTCCTCACCAAATGAATACTCATAGAATGTGGAATACTAAGACATTAACAACAACAAAAATATTGACCAATAGTCAATTCTTTTAAAATTAAGCATTCCATCAATTATCATGAGGAACTTCCTTTAATGCTGATTCGTTTTTGGTGATCAAATCATTTGCATTCTGATGACACTAGACTCCTTGTAGAACATGTCAATCTGATTTTACAAACAGTATTTTTTCTTCCTTAATTGTAATATGTAAAAATAAAGTAGTCTTGTGTCACATGAAATGAAAATTCAAAAGGAAATTATTTTATGTTCATATGCAAACACACAAATTATTAACCTGTTAAAAATACTGGCTAATTGTCAGGTAATCACATACATTAATAGATAATACTATTCAATTGTACATTTGAATATACACAAAAAGTATGTTGAATAATTTTAAAATTACAGTAGGTTGATTGGGTAACAAATTCTTCTGACACTAGCTAATATAACTCAAATGATATTAACTAGTATACACAGTCTACACAGTTCTGTTGATAGTGATATATTTGAAGTTAAACAAGGCAAAATAAACATTACACTTGTAAAATCCTTTGGTGACAAAATATATTTTAACTATGCCAAGAAAAATCTATGAAACTTACTTTCATTAAGTAAAAAAAAAAATTCTGAATGCATTTTCATTCTTTCTATCTATTTCTAAAATTAAAGCTAATCAAGATATGTTTTTAGTTACAATCAGGCTATTTATTACAGAAGATTACACAACTTTTTCTTTTTTAAGAAATATTTCAAGAATATATATTCTTTACTGATTGCTGTACAAGTGCAATGCAAGACTCATTTGGCATTATGCATAGGAATAAATATTCTGTATTTAGATTATTTGCATTCTATAACATTAATTTTTACTTGAATTCTATTGCATAATTTGCCTCAAGCAACTTATTTATGGTCAAATCATATAACTAATCAATGAAATATCACTAAAATATACCAGTAACAACTGAAATTTCATTAAAAATAAGATATTTTATAATTCAGTTATATCTGAATTTGTTTTCCCAATAAATGTTAGAAATGCTCATATTCAATAGAACTTTGCTCCAAATATATTAACTGATAAAACAGTAGTTACCATTAGAGAAAGGGCCAAAATACAGCTATACAGTATATACTAGGGTACAAATCAACCTCTAAAGTGTTTATTCAGGTTTAAGCCAATATATAGTTGGCATCACTTTCTTCATTCACTGAATTCAAAGGGTCTAAATAAAGTAATATACCTATTGACATTTTTTAATATTGAAATATGGTAAGTTTGACAATATATATATATATATATATATATATATATATATATATATATAATTGGCAAATTTTAAGCATAAAAAGTAAAGGCACAATACAGTCAGGTGAAAATTATTACTTTAGTCTTTTTTTTAATATAGGGCATAAGATATATGTGGATAAGACACAAACTAAAATTTCATTTGGGAAGCTTTTATGTTTCTAAAAACCTAAACATAAAATTTCTTGTCCTATCACAAAATAATGAAATAACATTGATATGTTAATATTTTCTATTACCAGAAATAATACAAAGAAAAATTACATTTTCTAAGATTTCTGAGAGTACTTTCAATATTAAATATACCTAGTCCTGAATGTTAAGCAAATCAGTTACTAAAAAAAAGTTTGTCTACTTTTAAAACTTTTTATATCAGCAAAATGCCATATGCCATATTTGATGATAGAACACTGTAACTAGTATTAACAGTTTCCCTCTATACTTTCAGTAGTATGGAGATCAAAATGGCAATAATCTATGTTGTTGCTTTTGAGCAATTTGTTAATTTTCCAATTTGAAATGTTTTTGTTTCTTTAAACCATATTTATTTTAAAGACATTGGAGTGGCCTAATGTCGGTACCAGTCAGACAGCGAGGGAGTCTATTCCTTTTTCACTAGTGCTAGACCAAGGAAATTGTTTTTGCATCTGAGGTGGGGCGCCACACCTACCATCAGCTCCTTACTTCCCTGCACAGATCCCTATACTAGTCATATGCTGAGTTGCCGATGGCCGATATTGAACCAGGAACCTTTTGATTCCTAGTCAAGTGCTCTACCAACTGAGTTAAACCGGCCCTATTCTTGATTGTTCACCATAGTAGGCAACAATTTTACTCATTAACTTTTATAACCATCTAATTCAACAAAACTGTCCATTGTTGACAAGTGTGTGATATGTAGGTACCACCAATTTTACCCTGTGAAATTTCCCCGCCCCTACATTTAACACAATGAAACTTGCAGAAAAATGAATATTTTCTTGAAATTTTTTTCCATTTTTTATCAGCTTACGAAAATAATGAAAATTATGATTGAAAAACAATTTTTTCATTTTTGCACTGTTAAATCAACTGAAATTTAACGTAGCTAAAAACAAGTTACGATAAGAGTTTTTTTTTTTTTTTTTAATTCTATGAAAAATCAATTAATGGTCCAATTTTCACTAAAATTTCCATAATGTTTACCATTGGATGTAAATACACCTGAAATAGTTTTTTTCTAAAATATATTAGGGGAAATATTTTTTTACAAGATCTATTTTATTTTATGAGATAAAAAAAAAAATGACGCAGTAGAAAAATGTTGTACTTTTTTTTCTATAAAGATAAGAGGCTGAATAACTATATCAATGAAATTGTATAACGTACCGAGCTATAGTTTTTTTAGGAAAAATTAATGAAATCAGAAATAAAAAGTGCAAAAAAATGTCATAATATTAATATTTGAAAACTTTTTTTTGCTTATGTAATTGGTATGTACTATATTCTATTAAATTGTCAAAAAAAAAATTTTTTTTTTAAAGAAATTAATTTTTAAGAAATTCTCAATCTTTTGTGTGATTAAATATTTTCATTTTCTGCATGAAATAAATTAAATTTTTTTTTTCTGCGGAAAAAAATAGAATTTTTCACAGATATTTAAAGATATGATTTTTAGAATTCAGGTGAACTAAAAGTTGGTCCGATCTGAGCTCGATTAATAATTTTAAAAGAATTTGTAATTTTTATTGTTGAATAGTAATGTATGGTTCTTAGAATATACAGAAGAGCAAAACTGACATATTTGTTTTACAAAGAGACAAGTTTGTTTTTCTTTGGTCAAAAAAGTTAAATAAAATAACTTTTTACACTATTAGAATAAAAAGTAAATATATATGATTATTTTATCAGTTTTTCTCTTAGAAAAAATATTCAAATTTTCATTTCATTTCATTTTTGATTTTTAAAAATTAATACCAAAACCGAAGATATTTTTTTAACGTCAATTTCACGGTGACATTTTAATAAATTTTTTCAAGTTTTTATCTATTTTAATAGTAAATTGTAATATTAAAGTTTTAAAGATTTTATTCATTTTAATAGAAAAATTTTGGCTAAAAAAGTTTGTCCGTTACACCGTACCTAGATGCATAACCGTAAGAAGGTAATAATATGTATTTTTTTCTGTCTAAATTACGACCTGAAAATTACCCTTTCACATGTAATACAGATAGGTTTGTTTATTTTTTAAGATAATGATGTAATTTTTTCCAATCGGATAATTTGATCTTTGAATTAACTGTTTTTCTTTGTAACAATCCTGTAGGATCTTTAATTGTTTTTTCCGAGATTTTTGATAAACAAAGTTCGGAAATATTTATTTCCGTTTTATTCAAGATGGCCTAAACTGGTCAATTGGTGGTCCCTAGTGATATGAGTTGCAAGTGTGATTGGTCAGTAAATCAAGTAGTTGACAAATGAGAACCAGGTGTAATTATTTAATGTGTGACCAGTTACAATTAGACACAGAATTACTTAAAAAAAACAAAAAAACTTTTTCTTCTTTACTATTTTTAAGATTTTACCAAGTATTAGAAATTAGAATAGCAATCAAGAGGGAAGATTAATGTTTATTGGTTTAATAAACATTGTAAGTTCCATAATGAATAGCATAATTAAAATCTAGCTATATCAAATCAAAGGCTTTGATCAAGTCCCTCTTAACTCTGGTAAAGCAGCTTAAATATGTTGAATCAAATTAATAAGAAAAAATATTGGTAAAAATAAGGTAGGAATCAAAGATATGATATTTTGGTTATATTTAGGCTGAAAATGCTGTTTTATGTTAGGTCGTAAATTAAGATCTACTTTTATTTGTATGCTGTTTCAAGTTGTCAAAGAAAGAAGTTTAATTGCATAATACATTGTTAAAATTAACAGGAATATTTCACTTGGTGTATACTCAGTCTAAAATTATCTATTTAGCATTGTTCAAAGACTTTGTAACAAAAATGATATTTTATAACATTAATTAAGCATAGTTTTTTTTTGTTTTTTTTTTCTGAATACATGTTAAAAATCATCTTTTTAGCTTAAAAATGTAAACCACATTAACTTTCACATTTTTGGCATTGATCTTTAATTTTTCTTACTTCCTACTATGTGAATATCTCAAAGCAAGTCTAACAAGATCAAAAACTTACGTACAAATTAATAAGGCCTAATGTTGTTAATATTCATCTTAATTAATTATTATTTATATAATTGAAAATAACTATAAATTCTAATAATTACTTTTTGAGCTCAATAAATGACAATAACTTTTATGAATGGAATATGCCTACATTTATAGTTGATTGACTTACTACTACTAATGCATCAAGAATATATTTTGTCTAACTGTAAACATAAAGTGAACATCAATAGGGAATTCTGATATCAATAATAGTCTTTTCTAAACATATTAAAATTACCTATCCAGAAAATTAATTGCAATAATCACGCTTAACTGGAATATATTTCCATTCTTCAAAAACCACATTCAACATATTTCAAATGAATCTAAACTTTAACATAAAGAATAACAATATATATATATATTTAAAAAAAATGAAAAAGTTTTAATAAATGTTGAATCAGATTTCTTGAAAGCAAATAAATTTCTAATTACCTGATCCTAAAATATTTACCTGGTAATTGAAAAAAGAAAAATTTTTTTATCTTCTCATAAATCAATTGCAATACATTTAATTTATAATAATTTTTCTTACTAACCACTTAATATGACGATGTGCAATTTTTTCTCAGATTGGCTCATAACAAAATTTTAGTTCTGTATACTAGTGTGTGTAGCAAAAAATTTGTTCCCCAAGATTATGAAAACTATGGATTTTGCTATAGTGACATAGTTTGTGCTATAGTGACATAGTTTGAATTATGTCTCTTCTAAGTAAAAACCATGAAAATTGAATTTACGTAATTTTAAAAAAAAATTTTTCTTTTGATTATGTTAACAGTGAATATTGGTGCTTTGATGTGTAATTTAAATTTATGTAATGATTAAAATGTAAAATTATCATTTATATCACTTAAAATGTTATATTTATCATCTGTTCAAGAGAATTGATAAATAATGATAGAAATAAGTCACACTTTATTAAATTTCTGTATGAATTTAATATCTTGATCAAATATTTTATCTATTTTTAGTTATATAGTACTGCCACTTTATTTCTTAAAATATTCTAGTTATTATCTATATATACCGATTTTCACAAATGTTATCCTCAGATCTCTACAAGGGACATAACTCTATCCAACTATAATGGAAATGCTTTTTATGTGGTTGAGATATTTATTTCCTGTTTTCATATGTGAGGTGTGATCAGAAAATATCAAGATTAAAGCTTTAACATTTTAAAAAAATTTAAGTAAAGATGTGCACAGCTAAGTGATTTACATAATAAAGTAATGATGTCTACATGAGTCAGTGTCAATTTTTTTAGAAATTATGTAACCAGTCTTGATACCCTAAGAACAAAATGTAAAACAGGATTGAGCAGTACCCTCCAGACCTAGTACAGCTTTTTCCTAATCTTATAATTTACCTCAAGTGTAAGATTTGTATTAGAAAGATGATGAATTAAATTAGAATTAAGAATAATGAAAATAAAATATATATAAATTGCATTATCAGTAGTAGTATGTTACCTATGACTTTCTAACAAATGATTACTTATCTCTAAGTTAAATCAAATTAAAGAATGTAAAATAAAAAAGAGCCCAAGAGGCAGAAACAACAACAAAAACATTTATCTAGCAATGTAATACAAATAACTGTTGTATAACTGATTTCTGAAGGATTATCCTTTTAAGTATTTCAGAATTTGCAACCTGGTTTTCTTTAATGCAGTTCCATTTTTTTAAACTATGCATAACACCTGATATTATTTCTTGAAAGGCATATCAAGAATAAATTTTTCATCTTTAAACCAAGTAAACTTATTTTGTCAAAATGTAATGTAAGGTAAGTGATGCTGTATACAGTGAGAAACAATATACAAATAGATTAGTATTTTAAGCAAAGTATATCCAAGTTTATAATGGCTATAGTAAATCATAAAAAATAAGTATCTTAATGTTAAACTATATATTTTCCAAAAAATTAAAACAATAATATATATAGGCTTAAATTTATTAATACCAAGTGTTCTTATTTTAAATTAAATAACTTGAGTGCAGTTTCAATATACAAGATAGGTTCTGTACACTAATTTATTTGGTACATTGCTACAAACCTCAGGTGGGAGCAACATTTGTTAGGATGGACAAGAAGCAGAAGAGAGAAGTGCAAGTAAACAAGCACAGGTGGAAAGATAACACCATGACATTAGCAGTTAACTGCAATGAGAGAGAGAGAGAGAGAGAGAGAGAGAGAGAGAGAGAAGCAAAGAAAAAAAGTTTATAGACAGAAAAATGAAGACAGTGAAATAGGACAAATTGTCAGTATCACCACTGCTGCCAGAGATATCCATGGTATACTGTAAAGTACAGCAGTCCCTGACCTATATTCTAAATGCCATTGCAACAGCAACAAAACAGTCATATAGGGATTAACCATTTCTTAGCAGCATCCTATGTACAAGTCAAAATCAATGGTTACTTACAACCTTTTCATATGCTTTACCAGACATTCAATGGGATTTCACAGCAGTTTCAGATGTTTAGTTAATTTGTTTAGATACTTTTTACTGAAGTAATTATTAAAAGAATTATCAAGACCAAAAAACACCAACTGAAAAGTTTTGTGAAATTTAAAGTGTATTAGTACTGTCTGGAATATATTTGCAAAGGATAAAACTTTTAAAAGTTACATAGGTTGGTAAGTGTATTTCTAATACAGGTACAAAGTTTCAAGTATTTAAAAATCCAAAGTAATGGTTGAACTTACTCCATTTTAATAGGCATTAAGTTTTGCATTTAAAAAACAATACTGGTGAACTGGTTAAAAAAAACGCTTTTAATTTTATGCTGTAATCAACCAAAATAGGGTGACATATTTTTTTAAAAAATCAATAGATATTCAGATAATCATTGAATGTTAATATATAGAATAACATTGATTTTTAATGCATAATTCAATAGTAATAAATGAGTAAAAAGTATAATTTTTCATAATTATTTTGATTAGGAATTGAAATGAAATTTTCTCACTGTAAACAAGTTTAACAGTAGTTTTTTTTTAAATATTCATTATTTATATAAGACTCGATTTGAATATAGAAGGCATTTGAGTTTGTTAAGCATGTTTGTACTGAAAAATCACATCAATAATCAGAATGAAAAACATTTCACCAGTTTTCTTTTATTATTTAACTATATCAGTTCATACTGATTTGAATTGATGGTTTTCCTCCTAAAATTCCCATTTATACATAAATCATTTGACACTTCTTCAAATTAAAATATAACACTTATGTTTACTTAATAAGCATAGCGAAAGAAAGTTATATTTTTGTAAGAAATAAAAAGAAACTTTTTAACAAAATAATAATTTTTCAATATAGTTTATTTTAAGTATAAAACTACTTTTCCATTAGGTTTTATTAGTAATATTTTATCTTTATTTATATATATATATATATATATATATATATATATATATTTTTTTAAATTTTTTTTTAAAAAGAAATTTAGTATATTGAGATACTCTGTGGTATTATGCAGAAACTCCCACTTCCTTAAAAATCCATTTAATATAACTATATTAATCAATTTTTGTCAAAAACATTTCTTTCGGCATATCATTTGTTTTCCCCTAATGTTCTAGTAAAAATAATTTCTTAAAATATAATTATTTAAATCAGTTTTATACAGAGGACATTTTAATAACTTCAATAATTGAATAGCTGTGGTCTAGCAGTTATTACTTGTTTTATATCATCTAACAGATATGGACTGACATTTATTCTAATTTAAAATGACTTTGGCATGTCTATGAAAATCTAATGGCAATAAGCATGTAATATGCAATAAGTAAAAAAAAAAAAAAAAAGCAAACAGATTTTTGACTACCACTTCATTACTCTTTACTACCAAGTATTATATTCAATTTTGCTTAATGAAAATGCATTTAGAGATGGCATGCAATTTTTTAAGTGTTACAAAGTTTTGTATAATGTTTATCAGAACAGTAAAAACTAGATTAGAATTAATTCAAAAATAAAGATAAAATAAAAACAAATAAAATTCCAAACAAGAGTGCTCATCTATTATAATAATAATTAAAATACAAAATATTATTCAAATTAAAGGAAATTCAGATTGACAAACTTGTTAAGCCATTATTTACAATGTTTTGATTGATGAGAAAATAAAGAACATTATTTTCCAATAATAGGTGAACCATAGGCAAGAAACTGGATTGCCAATTTATTTACAGAAAAAATAAACAACAAAAGAACCAGTTTCATCCAGCCAACACATAAAAATGCTTCAAATCCTTTTATTATTAAATTGTATATTCTGGTCAACAATTAGTAATTAAAAAAACAAACTTATAATTTATATCACTGACAAATTAACATTCAAATATTCAAAGCAAAATATAATTCTATAAAGAATTACATACATTTTGCAGATTAGATTGCATAATTTGTCATACTGTTATAACAGTACAAACAGCAAAATAAACAATTACCTATTTTAGCAATCAGATTAAAAACAACAGCAAAATGTTTAAATAGTAATATTATCTTATCGATGCCGTTCTTACTTATTATTTGTTAACTTTTATTCATAAATAACAACTTGGATTTTTGTATAAACACCTTTTTCACTTCAACACCAAAAAAAAAAGCCCACAAAAGATATTTTTTCTCAATTCTAACATTTTTTAAAACCTCAATATATAAAGTAGAATCATATGTTGACATTAGAATACATCGCTTACTTAAACACGGCTTTTCATTCATTCTTTCCCAAAAGAAGATTTACATTTTAATAAAGTAATAAAAAAAAAGAAGATTTTTAAAGCAGCATTAATCAACAGTTAAATGTTCTTATTTTTATCCAGTATAGGCATCTTGTCTTTCAGACCCCAATAGTACTTTGTATTGTATCTACAAAGCTTACCGTAAAGTAAAAAAAAATTGATTAAGAAAATACTTCACTTTCTTTACTTATTAAAAAAGATTATTTTCCACATAATCATCCTTTTTTTTTTTTTTTTTTTTTTCAAAGGTTTCTAAATTTCCAACTTGTTATAAAAACTGTTATAATCTGAATGTACACGATTCTTCAATCACTTTTCAAGACAGAGAAAATGAAATGTTCATATCCTATGCTTAGAAACAAAGTTTGTTCAAATATATATCTTTTTTCTTGCAGTAAAAAAAAAAAGAAAAGAAATTTAAGGTAGTTGTGTTTTCAAAGAAAAAAAAAAGGTGTTGGTCAAAAGAGAACATTTATCCATAATAATTCTCTATTGCAGCATATACTAAATTAAAATTAAAAATATTAAAAAATTTACATATAGAAAATTCTTAAATGATGGTAAGTGATCATTGTTAATAATGATAGACTAAAGAATGAGACCCAAAATTAAAGTGACCTAAAACAGAAGACATTTTTCTGAAATGTTTAATCAAGTTGAAAAAAAAAAAGTAGTGAATAGATTACTTCCTTTGCTTTTCTTTCTTTTCAAATTAAAAAAAAAACCTTATGTCTAAGGCCTACTCACTTTTATTTATGACATTTCAGCTCATAATTCTTGGATAAAATGGAAAAAAAAGTTACTTGAACATATCTTTCTCATACATACATGGAAAGTAAAGGTTTAAAATTGATAGTTTCTATTTTGCAATAAATCTAATCTCTATCATCTACATAACAAGTAAAGATTCTTGCTACTATACTCGTACATAAAACCACTACAAGATGCTTCCTATGATGAAGTTCATTTATAGTTTGAAGAACAAAAACTTCTACTTTTAGTAAAGTGTCACTCATCTACATTAAGGCAATGAGTGTGTTATGATTTACTTTTACTGAGTTCAAAACCAACTTAGAAAATATACAATTTTTGTTTTATTTAAGTGTAGAACAACAAAACTTTTTGTAGATCTAATACAGAGATATCGTCACATCAAATTTCATATAGATATTTTTTTTTTAATAGCTCAAACCAAACTTTATATCAAGTATTACATTTAATATAAAATTACAAAAAATATCACCAAGAAAATTTAGGCAAAAATGAAAGCAGAAACTATTAAATTTTGCTACTTCTGAGTTTGCATAAATCATTTAAAGCAATTAAATTAATATGAAAACAAGCAGATGCCCACAAATATTCTTAGGGAAAAAAGGACAAAAATTCTTTAGCAAGTAAAGTTACACAGCTGTACAATACTCAAACTATTTGTTCCATTTGATGAAAACTGAAATAAAAAAAAATCTCTTCCTTTTCATAATTGCTATTTTTTATAAAATAAAAACCATGATTTAAAATTGAGAATTTAATTAGCATATTGTGATTATTAAAGAAATAAACAAACTTTATATAGTTTTGTTTCCTTAATATTTAAACTCCTTAAATCTTATACTTTACCTTCAATCAATGATTGTTTCAATGTTTAAAGAAAAAGAACCTATAAGATTTGCACAAAGTAAATACTGGCTGAGAGACAATAGTACTATCATATGCCTAAAAACAAAAGAATCAAAATTACACATGTTCTTAAAAGAGAGGGAAAAATGTAAAAAGTATCCATAATTAGTGTTAAGAATATGTAAAATTAACAAAAAGTAAAAATTAAAAGCAGGTGCATACATCATCTTTCATTTTTTGCAAGATGTGTATTAGAAAAACTTTCAAGTTCATCCTGTTGACATTTTCTGACTGGTAAAATAAATAAAAATTATTGAAGTACATTTTCAATTAATTCCTTTTCTTTGTCTTAATAAAAAGAAAAATGAAGAAAATTAATAACCTAATCATGTTTTTTCTTTTACAAAAGAAGTTTCCTCAAATATTTGCCCTAAAAGTGATATGCAACTTTTCTGACAAATAAATAGATTCTATAATAAAGTAAAAACATTTTAAAGTTTTTAATTAAAAACAATCATTAAAATTAATTAAAAAATAACTGGTTTGGTCTGGTTTCTTTGTTTAATGGTATATCAACCTTCGTGGGCTATTTAATTCCAAAGCGATCCTTGTATAACAACAGTAGTGGTACTATTTAACACATTACAAGAATGCAAGGCTTCATACCTTTCCCAAGGATTTAAATAAAAAAATGAACATAATAGTGCAATTGGAGTTTGAACTCACTCACTATGATGCCACAGCCCAGTACATTAGCCACTATGCTATGGAGACTCCCAACCCTACAAAATGACTGTCATAAAAATATTTCTGAACAAAATAAATGAAAAAATAAAAAGTACAGCTAAATGAAAAATTATGAAATTCAAATGTACAATATATTGTTGAAATTAAGATTTATATATATAAAAAACAACTTTTTGTACTATTGTAGCCAATTAGGCATATTTGTTTCCTGATAAGTTTAATGTAATAATAAAGGTCATTTATTTGTTACTAAAATTATTATCTTAAATAAATATAGAATGATACATGAATAATATTCTAATAATATGCAATAATTTAGGAAAAAATGTTCAAAGAGAAAAGCTTTTACAAATGTATGTAATGTATATAAAATATAAGTATTTTGGCAGATGAAGGAGTAGGAACATTAAGTACATAATTTCAAAAAGTATTTGTAAAGTATAAGGTAGCCCTTGAACATTTGGAGCTCAGTAGAATATAGAGAAGCGTTAATAATTTTATTGTTATTGCAACAAGAGCATTTTTTTTTTTTTTTTTTTTCAAATCTATTTTCACTATTAATCTAATTAATCATTTTAGTTAGAAAGTTATTGAACTTTTATTCATTTTGCCAGAATGCTGACTAATATTAAAATGAAAATGATAAAAATTAACTTTTTTTTTTAATTTCAGAGTTTTCAGCCAAAAAGGTTAAACCTGACCTGATATTGAACTCGGTTGGTCTTTGCTATCAACTTGTAACCCTATTTAATTATTTCTTCATTCTTATTATTATTGTATTTTTTATTACAATAAGTCCAGTTCAAAAGATTTTCAACTGTTAACCAAAACTTTTCACAAATTCACTTTGGTCTCTGATGACAAACTACAGGAGGTAAATAGATACTATCTAGTCACACAAAATTATATTCATTAAAGTTATGAAATTATGATAACATTGTAGCTTCTAGAATTTTAATAAGAAATTTATAAAAGTAATACTAAAGAGAAAGGCAGTCAAAAGTAAGATGGGAAAAGTATAGGAAATATTGACATTCTATAATATTGAATAAATAACAGTCTAAAAAAGTTACAGATTCCCACTAACTTCTTGGCTATTGTTAATCAAGAATAAGTAAAAAAAATAAATTGTCATAATTAAACAAAAAACTATTTTTGTACCTAAATTGTTAGCATACTAAATATTTACAAAAATATAAATTTTAATTTCCTTTAAATACCTAAAATCTATTTTCCAACTCAATAAAGAATGAGGAAGTACAGTAGTAGATTAAAAATCAAATCAAATGAAAGATAGTAGTTATTTTTTTTTTTTTTTTACCCTGTTGAAAGAAAATAGACATGTTATTTCTCATCCCCACCACCTGGAGAAATTTCAAGAGGCAGTGTTGATTGGGATATGATGATCTTCTTCGTCATCATTGGCTACTTTTGAAAAAAAAAGTTCACTTTTTAAGTAATGAGTCAAGAAAGTGTAAATGCAAAAGTAAATGAAGAGAAAACCTAAGTGAACATTGCTGCATAATGCTTAGGGAATAAAATACGCAGAGATAAATGAGAGAAGAAATAAAAAAAAAAACACGAATAAAACAAAAAGAAAAAGAAAATGATAAACAGTAAAATGGAGAAAAGATGAAGAAAACTTACTTGCCAAAAATTCCTTAAATGTAACTTAAGTACTCTCTGGTAAATGCACTATGGAACAACCCATTTCACTAGCTCTGCTGATCACACTGGTTCTATTTCCAAAAGCCTACATGCATGTGCGTGTGCGCGCGCGCATGCGAGTGCATGCAAAGGAACACCAGTGCATATAGACACTGCACATATTTTATCCTAATGCATCTATGGGAAATGCACATGTGCCTGCATACAACTGACTTTTAAGCTGAAATCTAAGGCGGCAACATTTTACCCACGTACATCCACACGTTTTGGGGGCACTTGCTACTTACACTCACTCTCAAACTTAATCTCAATTAAAAGTATGTAGAATGAGGAGGGGGAGGTTCTGATATGGCATTTTCTTTACTAGCACATACATGGATATCTAATTTGAATAATAATTTTCTTTGTCATATAGTCTACCAGTGCTAGCTAACTATTCTTGAAACCCTGCAATTATACAGGGTGGGGCAAAAGTAATAGATTATTACCAAACCGAAAAAGAACTTTTACAATATTTAATTGGATTTTTTTGAAATTTCAGATACCACCCTTCAGTTAAGATGAATATAAAGCATTTAATGGGCAACGTCATTTAAAAAAATGTTTATTTCCTTATTTTGATTGAGTAGAAATAAAAACGGAGAGAAAAGAAAGACGAACAGGGCGAAAGAAAAAGATAAACGACTATTCTGCAGTGTAAATGTATTAAACAGATAACTAAAATTAAAAGGAAAATGAAATCTTTTTGAAAAGTGAAACACTGTGCATGTGTGTGCGCAATGTCTGAAGCAATGAAACATTTACCATTTGAGTGCATCAGTAAGTTTAATGATAGGGTAAATAAATTCAGTTCCTTCCTTGTATCCTAAGACAACTAACACGAACACAATTAATACTTTTTTTTTTTTTTTACGACTCGGCAGATTTTTTCTGTACACTGTCAATAAAACAGAATATTTCTTTTAAGAAACACAGATTTTAAAAGAATAGAGCAGTATTACCTTGGTAGCCATGAAAACGATTGAATAATAAAAACAAAAAAATGAGGTTAACAGATTCGTTAAGAAGTTTTACAATTTCTTTGATTAAAACTGAGAAAAAGAAAAAGGATCGACGAAAACTAAGGAGGCTACTGAATTTATAATAACACAAGATGTGATACAGTTGAGACCAAATCCCCCCTTTTTAATAAAAAAAAAATTATTCAAATAAAAACGAAACTTAAGTGATTTTTTTTTTCTTTTCTTTCTGGAAAGGCAATATAATATAAAATTTAGCTTCGCAGGAAACTTAAATCATGCGATGTAAAAAGCAATACACTTCTGTTAAAAACTTAAAAGTTTATTTACAAATTTAACTTTATTTTCTTCGAATAATTGTTTTATGAAGAATGATAAGAGTATGCCGTCTTTAAAAACAAAACAAAAATCTAAGTGTATTATTCGAGCTATTTGTCTAATAACAGTTGATAACGCCACCCCTTCTTCCATTGAAGAAGCCTCGAGTGTCTGTGTTCGATCGGTACCGGCTCATTAAAGAGTTAATTCCAGACATCATCTGATACCATCAGACGATTTACAATAAAGCGTGCAAAAACAATATTTCCTCTGTGTGTGTGTGTGTGTGTGTGTGTGTGTGTGTGTGTTCTGATTACATTCGACTAGCAGTAGGTCACACTGACCTTCCGCACGCACGCACCAAGCTCAGCCAAATTCCACCTCGGTCGAGCCAGCGGGGTGGGACGACACTGACGGCGGCGACGGCTGTTCGTTATGCAAGTTTTTCAACAGATTCGAGACGAAGTCTTGACCTCTTTTTGACTTACTAGCCAATGACACGGACAAGAAGCCTTCGGATGACCGACACTATACCCGCAAACAGAAGAAGAAAAAAAAACCACGAAAAACAAAACATACAGCTCCTATTGTCTCTTTCATTCTCTCTCTCTCCCAACAAGCGTGTTTATTCATTCATTAACCGACTATGTGAAAATGGCTGCTCGACTTTTCTTCTGCTCTGTGTGTGTGTGTGTGTGTGTGTGCGCGCGCGCTTGCGCACGTGTATGTGTGTGCGAGCGAGAGAAGGAAAGAAAGAAGAGATGAACAGTGGAAAGCCAGTCTGTTCGTCAGTCTGCAAGGGAATTACGTGTTGTACCATTACCAGTAGCAGGAGCAGCTCGGGCAGGCTGACATGTCGCACTGACCTATCTATCTTACCTACCTACCTAGCTACTACTGCCAGCCACTGCACAAGCACTTGCTAGGATGGTGTCTTCTTTTTCGTTCGTATTCGCCGGTCTTTTGGTCAATTCCCACTTCTTTCTTTACAATTTCGGACACTTCCTACATTACGTTCTTTTTTGTTTGTTTTTTCTCCTCGAGATATTCAATTCATTTTTCTCACGCTTCGTCCTCCGAGCATAAAGGAGGAGACTTACAGCAAATTATAAGTAGTATTCAATTGAGTAAATCAAATAAATAGACAGCAACTGATGGTCGGTAAGTGAACACACGCTATGCATGAGTAAAGTATATTATTGTGCAAATACAATAAACAAAAGATGTAGATTACATTTTTTCAATAAAAAAAGAAAGATCTGTACAGTGTACACAGACTGGGTTAGAGTTAACCAATATCATATTAATTAACTCAAGTTTTCTCTCCGGTTTCTCCGTGCAATCACGACGATTAGTAACTTGTACTTTTTTGCAAAGGTAAATAAATGACTATAACATCATTAGCTGTTATAGCACATTAACAGTTATTCTAGTAAAAGGCTTAATGAAATGGACCCACATTTCAGTTTTCGTTTTTTGTCACAAACTTTTCTCGTGACAGAACTTTACAGTACGCGAGGAGGTAAAATAATCATCTCAGCTTATACAATCAAATAACCAACACTAGGAATGGTGAAGAAAAGTACACGATAGTGATTTTCAATGGTACTCCTGTTATTTAACGTCATAAAAACGAACCCTACCCAGAACGGGGAAACTTAGATACTGCTAAAACTAGGAATTCAAAGCAAAAATCAACGTAGTTAAAAAAAAAAAAATTCTCCATTTTTTTTTTTTTTTTTTTTTTTTTTTTTTTTTTAAGAGCAAGAAATAATCTCAAATTAGATTTAGCTTTTTCTTTCCGCAACATTGTATTTTTGTGCTGATTTCGTAAACCAAACCTAGAAAAGTTTACCAACCAGGTTAATTTTTAAAAAAACTGTCGAACAATTTAGACATTATTTTTTCTTTTTCTTCAAAAGTTTTGTAATAGCTGGCAATTGTGTGACAAGTGACTTTTTGTTCAATATTAAGTCATCATCATCTTTGTTGAAATGTTCAAAAACTTTTCATGCTTAAAAATTCATTTACATATTTTGAAAATATGAACGACCGGAAAATCAACAACACTAAAAACGGAAATCAATAAATATAATAAAAATGGAGACATGCAGCTTAATCTTTTGGTTGTCATCATCACAGTACATTAACAACAATAACAACAACTAGTACGTACCAAACATAGGGTCAACATAACACCGGCAATGTGGTACTGGTAGTAATATCACAGAGCACCATACTCAACAACTCGGTGGTCTTCTCTCTCTCTCAGCTAAGCTTGGCAAACTAAAATCAAAGCCTGTTTATGTCAAGAGGGCGGGGAAATTCGATTATCAGACAGTACTTTCTGGCAACCTCAAAAGAAGAGAAGTGGGAGATGCAACACGTTCGTTAAAAACAGAACTTTACAGTACGCGAGGAGGTAAAATAACCATCTCAGCTCCTCATCTTCTGCACTCGACTGTGCATTGTCATTCACTTAAAGATTTTCAGTCATTTTGATCCCCCCCATCCTTTTTTAAATTTTTTTTTATACATTTTTATAAAGTCTTCCGTCTCTCCTTTACATCTATTTAAAAGTAAAGTATGAACAGCAGTACTTCTACAAAATACTAAAATAAATGAATGGAAAAAAAGAAAAAGACTTCCCAACTTTTGCTTTCGATTATTCATAATTTCACCGGTGAATTTTTTTGAAAAACTTAAGCCCCCGTGAATTTCATCATAATCTCAAAGTTGCGAAGATGCAACCTATCATCATTAGCTTTCTAAAAGTATATGACTATAATTTTCTCTTTTTTTTTTTAAGATCTCGAATTTGTTTGCTTTTTACAGTTCTTTTAAAAGTGTATGTTTATTTTCTAAACTTCTCTTATCCATATCATCATTGCAATGAGAAAGGGAGGGAGGGTAATCTGATAGTTTGCTTTTAAAACTCTTTTGAATGATTAGACTAATAACCGTTGAGCAAAATAAGTGTAATACACCTATATGTCCGGTTAATGACAGCTTGTTGATAAATGTTATTGTTGATATTCAAGTGATCATTGGCAAAAAAAATAAAGGGCGGAGAACTAAAAAGCAACATCAAATTTCTAATTCACACTTGTCACTTCATGTACATATCTTTAGGTTTGGGACGATGGAGATTTCAAATGATTTCTACGGAAGGATAATCGGAAAGAAAGAAAGCTACCAAAAGTATAGTAAAGTTTTTTTCTTCTTAAAGTTTGTATGGATTATTTTTTAAAAAACTTGCTACTCCTAATCATCACAAACGTGAGTACAAAAGTATGTTAGGATGTATATAGTAAAAGTGGTTTAGTTTTAACAGAACATAAAATTAAAACAAAAAAAAACCCTTACCTCAGTCTGATCAGTTTTGTCGCCTAAATAGTAGTAGACAGTAATGCCAGACGTAAGGTCGTAACTACAGTAGCTTGTTACAACAAAATGACAACTTCCATACCAATGTACGTAAATGTAACGAATTTGCTCGTCTTAATGTGCTTACGAGTCATATACATATATAAACGGACTTATGTATATAAACACACACGCACACACACACACAGTTGGATAACATAACACGTAAAAAGATACAAAACAATATCAGTAGAGAGTAGAGTGCAGAAAACGAGAGAAAGGTTAAAAAGAAGGAGGCGTGAATAGAGAAAGCAAAGAAAAAGTGGAGGAAGGGTTTTAAAATATATATCAGTGAACGAATTGATAAGTAAGTACATGTACTTACATTATGTATAGTATTGGATAGGCACATGTGAAACGTGAAAAGAAGATTAAAGAGAGTCGAAGGGGTGAGAGAGAAGTTAGAGTAAAGATGGGAATAAAAAGATGGAGAGTGTTGAGGAGAAGGAAGAGGAAAGAAGAATAAAATGAAAAAGAAGATAAGTGGAATAAAGGGAAGGGTGCAAAAACAGGAGGAGACCACCTTGATGGTGAGAAAAGGGTGTAAAAAGTAAAAAGAAAAAGTAGTGAGTGATTTGCCATCTTCAGAGAGAGGGAGGGACGGAGACAGATGAGTAGTAGTAGGAGGAGAATTTTGCAATTCGAGTGTGAAAGAAAAAGTGCAAAGGAAAAGTAGCAGCACAGGAATCAGGAGGAAAAGTACGAAATTAAAGAAGAGACGAATAATAGAGATATGAGAGAAGGTGAGAGATTGTTCTGGGTGGAGGTGAAGTACCCCGTGCTACAGAAAAGTCGGTCCCCGCTCTGTGTGTGTGTGTGTGTGTGTGCAAGAGAGAAGTTGCAGCAGTAGCCCTATCAGTACCATCGGTGCAAACAGCATCAGTAGCAGACGGCAGCAGCAACTTGCTGCGGCTCCACGGCTAAACGGGTTCCACAATAATCAGCATCGGCAGTAACAGTACTATTAGAACAGGCTTAAAGCGGCTTATTACATCCGGTACCCTACAGAGGATACTGGTACACTGTAGTTGTCAACTAATGACTTAATAAGCCTGATTTTAAATCCTAAACTTTATATACCCAGCATCAACCACAGCTTACTCTTTTTTTACGGTACTTTTACCAAGTATTATTAATTTAGGTTTAAAATCCGTTAAATAAATGTTTGAAATTATTCATTGTGCACAAAGTATTACATAACTGCAGTAACTATGTTGTAAAGTAGAATTTAAAAAAAAACCCTTAAAGTTCACTATTCACAAGACTGAAGAGTAGTAAGTGCTCTATGCATAGCATACCATATGCGTTTTTATGTAACAATGCCCAAAAGTCCATTGGGTTCTGTGATAAAGTGCAGTTTTATGAGGCACATTTAGAGAAATCAGAATAAACCAGTCAACTAACTCGTTAAAAAGCATTTTTGTTTGTCATTATCAACTAGCTAACAACCACTTGTGCTCACCTGTTACTGTTTAGTGTTACAAATGTTTTATTTATCGCTTTTTCTTGATCTGTTTGAGAGAACTTCAAAATACAGATTATTGTCCACTTATAGACTATCGATCTAGTGTTGAAGAAGAGCTAATAACATCTGAAATGACGTAACGTCTGCACTGCAGTTTTTGTCCGTTGCTTGCTAGCATTAAAACAAGTAGAAATCACATGAGCACATCAAAGCCAGCGTATTTTTTTTTAAGTACAATAGGATACTTGTCACAAAAGCAATTACGAAAGAAAAAAGAAAGTAGACACCAGTATTTAATGTAGCCAGAATAAAAGATTTAATAAAATTATTGTTTCTGAAAACTGAAGAAGAGATTTGTTTATTTATTTGATTTTAAACGGAAATATTCTGACAAGTTCTGAAGTTTAATTTAATGTTCACTGAACTCACTACGAAAGGAACGTAAAAATAAGAAAGATGTATTAAATACTGGACAAAGTGTATTTATTAGAAGATATGATATCCGGATTAACAGAAAAAAATAGTTGATGATAAATCAATTTAAAAAGTTATTTCAATTTGGAAAATGAATTATTTTAAAGCAAAAGTTTTAAAATAAATGCAAAAATAAGATTTTAAATGCGACAAAATCCCTTGGACATGTACGCATTTTTGATACCTTTGCGTGCAGCATCATTTACTTATCATATACAAAATAAATATAGCTATTTATTTTTCAGATAAAACGGGTAAGTATTGAAAAACAATGGATATTTCATAAGAACTCGACAGAATTTCCATAATATAGTTTTATCTTATTTCGCGAACTTACCCGTTGATGATTGATTTTAAAATTGAAAAAAATCCTGTACCATATAAAATAGTAGTACTCAGGGGTGGCGCATACTTCCCCCCGAATATCCGTCCGGGGGAGGGGGCACCAAAAGGGCAGGTTTCATATATTTTCTATGAAAACTTTATGAATATGGACATGTAGTAGAGTGAGGTTACATATATTTTATGAGTACTACTTTATGAAAATAGACATATAGTAGAGTGGGGGTTCCGTATCATAGATTGGGAGGTGGGTGAGGCCGTAGTAGCAATAAATTCCATTTCTATCACACACACACACAAAATCACAGATTCCTATTTTTGACATTCTAAAAATCTACAAAGCATTTCCATTAAAGGGATTCAGGAGCAAAGAACCGTTTATATATTTATTAAAAGGGAAATTGATTAAAATACTGTTTGCATTTTACACAGTAAAGAAAATAAATCTTTAATGTACGTATTCCTTATTAAAGTTTTCATTCAATATTTTGAAAATTTTCAGAAAGCAAATAGTATTTAGCATTTAAAAGTATTTATTCATTCTTGATATGAAAAGTGGAGATGGACACATTTAGAAAATCTTTTAGCGGTAAATGTCAGTAAGAAGAAAAGGAGTTGATGCTTTCGTCTTTAGCATTCAAAGAAAAAAGCGGAAGTAAACGATGAATATTTCTTTCTTTCTGAATTTAATGAAATATTATCACTAAAACCAAAGTAAATTTCAACAACTTAATAATTTTATTAAAAAATTACTTGAAGAAAAGCTAGACACCACCAAATAACTCTGAAATATGTCATAAAGGAGAACACTTGATATGACACTGGACAATCTAAATCGGTTATAGGGAAAACATCTTTAATCTTTTTTATTTATCTATTTATTTATTTTTTAAAATTTTAATTTCGTTTATTAAAAAGAGTAATTTTCGCTACACGACAAGCGGAACCTTGAGCAAAAAACAAAAACTACCTACACAAAGATTCGATTCATTTAAAAAGCAAAGTTTTCGATGAATCGATCAATCTCTTCTTGTGTTGTTTGAATTAACATAATTACATGAATAAAACAAACTGTTTATTTGCCACGCTACAAATAGTAAAAAAAATAAATATTCACTAGCAAAGAAGTTTCATGGATCATTCAAACTTTTAAAGAAAGAAATGATACTGTATCATTAATAATTGTTTTATGAGTTACAATGGAGGCTGCTGTTTACAATAGAAAATTCTTTCTCTGATCAATTTAAAACCTGCATTTGGATTTTTGGTTATTTTACAAGCTCATTTTTAAACAGTTTTTATATTGAATTCCATAAAACGGAGAAAAGACTAGAAATATAGAATCTAAATTAATGTCACAAAAATATTACCCTGGATGATAATTTTCAGAAGTGGTTTTTAATTAGTTTTTTTTTTTAAGTGAGAGGATTATTTCATGAGTTAATTTCATCAAAATGCACTAGCAATGTTATAGTATTTTTTCTTATGATGTAACCTAAGAATAATTTGCACTTTCACACATATCCAAAATGTCAAAATATTCAACTATACACGACCAAATATATCCAAAATGTACACATATGCAATATACGGTATGTACACAACATATAGACAAAATATTAACCTTTTATCAACTGGGTTTCAAGTTCACAATTTTGATATACATTTCATTTATAATAGAGTATATATAATATATAATAATACCACGGTAGCACCATAGAAATGAAGACAGCAGAGTTTTTCTTCAAGTTAGTTATAACAAATTTCCAAAGGACAAAGAAAACTATGGTTTTAATAACCTTTATTTGATGTATTACTCACAATATCAGCCATAATCATGCATGTATACAATTAAAATACAACTACAATATTTTTTTTTGAAAATAATTTGTTATATTTTTTAAAAATTCAAATATAGAATACCCACAAATACGCACATGCAAAATATTTATCACTACATTGAAATTGAACAATTTAGATAATTGTTTTAAAACATAAGACTTGAGTTTAGATATAGAAAATCTCACCATTTTCACTAAATTTTGTTGATAAACAAATTGAAAGATTGCAGCTTTTAAAATTGACAGATTTAAACTGACTTAAAATGCTTTATTACCATTTTTTACACCCTGAACATTAAATAGATATTAAACATAACTATTATTGAGGCAATTACTCTTCCATGACACAAGGGTTTTCCTGTGCCGGGTGGTGGGAAAAGGTTAATGGCTGGATTTCAGAGCACCTGCCCCTTCGCCTAAAAGACGGCGATGGCTGGGTTTATTGCCTGGTGCCTGAGGCACTGCTGAAGGGGAATGCCGATGGGACCACGCACTTTTTCTCTTTTTTTAAAAATTTACACTGGCTACCGATGAGCTTTGGTCTGTGCGTGGCTCCCCACGGTAAAATGACTTTATGAAAATCCTGACTTGGTGGGCAGTCGGGAAAATACTCTCCCATGTTCCTACAAATTTCGGCATAATTTTAAAATAAAAATGAAAATAATTTTAAGGAAATGTAGAACTTTTTTTCTCCATTATGGACATCAGATGAGTTTTGATTGTAATCAAGAAAAGCTATGGACAATTACTGTCAAGCAAAAGGAAGTTATATTTGCTATTTTTCTTTTCTTTTTTTATTAGGTGAATTTTCATCTGTAAATTTCAATTCATGCATTTGTACTTGATAGTCATTATTCATCACTGAATTTTCAATGTACTTAATACATTGACAAAAATAAGATAATGTTGAAAAGGGAATATTTGTTTGTGAAAATTCCTTTTTTTCCCATTATGAACTTTCCGTCTTCTTTCAAAGTATTGTTCTAATAATTTGAAATACATAAGTTTTTATTACAATTTTAAATTTTTAATTATTTAACATTTTTTATTAAACTGATAGAAATTTATTTACGTTTTGAATTAAGCAATATAGCACGAATACATTTTCTTGTTACACTAAAAGTTCGAATTATAAAATGATGTTAGTTAAATGGACTTAATATTTGCTAATAAAACCCAGTCCGAGATGTTGACAAATTTCTCAACGAACACAAAACCATCCATTCTAAGTAATGACACTAGTCGGAGTCAATTTTTAGAGGCGATTAAAAAGTGAGATTGTTTACTTGAGGGACTGATTGTTTTGTTCTAAACAAAACAATTAATTCAACCCTAAATATACTTATTTTGTAGTCAAACAGTTTGTTGTTGTTGTTTTTTTTTTGTTATTTTGTTTGCTGTCCCGTCTAAAGGACTATCGTATGGAGAGGGGATAGGAGAGCAAAAGAAGAGTCATTGACTTTTAATTTACTCTTTTACACACACACACATCCCACAGTAACAAGGTAAGTAATCGCGCCGTGTCATGTCATCAGACAAATATTAGCCATAGCAGTTTTAGTAGGTATGCACCAACAACGCCCAACACAAGCAGTGTAGACAACCACAACATCTTGCCAATGAAGTTGGTTGCGGCGTTACAACTAACGAAACATTCGGATGCACAACTATATACTTTCTTTCTTATTTTCTTCTTTTTTTTTTTTTTTTACTTAAAGAAAAAAAAGTGTCTGCATCCATGCTGGTTGCAAAGCGTAACAACAGAAGAAAAAAGTTATATTTCGCAATTATTGAAATTGCTGCCAAGATCGATAGAGGGATGTGCAGAAGAAAAGATTTCTTTCTTTCAAGGTTGCATCTTCATCAGAACAATTTTTAATCAATTTACGTCCGCGATATTCAAAATCTTTTTTTTTTTTTTTTTTTAACTTTATACTATAAAGTTTATAGTAATAATGAGTGTGTCTTTTCCCTAATAATTGCATCTCTTAAATACTTTTAAAAACAAACAAACAAAAAAACAAAGACCCACAAGCATGTATTTAAAACAATTTACATGGTTTAAAAAATCAAATGATAATAAATGTAGGCTATAAAGTTTTATTTTTGATGTCTGAAGAATTAGCCTCTTCAAGGAATGACATACACCTGTGTTTCTTGGTCAGGTGCTAAAATGTACGGAGAATTTCGTGAAAAGCATTGAAAAATCTATACAAAAATTAATAAATATGCAGAACTTTATTTTTTATTAATTTGTGAAATAAAAGTGGAGGTAGAGAATTTTCCAATTGTTCTATTGAATTTTATTTAACCCCTTTGTAATGATTATAGTTAAATTAGAAATAGCATTGAAAGTAAGAAAATTTCTTTAAAAAAATTTGATACTTCCAATGAATTACTAAATGAAATGTTACTAATATTGAAAACTTTTTATTTTAACATTCTTGTTCCGCTCGTTGTATATACTTTTATGGTATGTTTTTAAATTCTTTTTTGTGGCAGAAGATATAACATAATGATGAAAAGGAAAAGAATACCACAATTCCCAAAATAAAGAAATTTACAATTCTAAGTATAATGAAAAATAAATTAAAGAATGAACTACATTAATTTAAGTATCTTTTTTATGTATAGATTATGTTATTCAGTAAAAGATACATTTTTACCAAGTTTGAGTGGACACCGCTTTGAATGTTCTCATTTCATATCAGGTCGGATTGATATAAGATCTTTTTAATATAGGGAGCTACACACTAACCAAAACTCATGTGGTGACCAGTGAAAAAATTTGTGGTACCGTCGGTATTCCCCTTAAGAGGCGACTCATGCACCTGGCAATAAACCCAGTCACCCCTTTTAGGCGTGAGTGCAGGGGCTCCCGACGGGTGGGGAAACACGACATTAGTTTTTTTACATCACTTACCCGTCCCTCCCCTCTAAACTTTTTGTAATTCAAAATCAAATAGTTTCACTTAAAAAATACACGACAGGCCAAATTTTAATCCAATGTTCGCTTTCCAGTCCAGTTCAATGTTCACTGATTTATTGAAAATTGTTATAGTAAATATCCTTTCAAAGAAAACAATAAAAACAATTCCTTATTTGTCAAAATAATTACATTAACAGTAATTATGTATTTAATTATCAGTACAACATAAACAGAATTGGTTAACTCATGGGTATTAATTAGATTACTGATTACCTTCTAAAAGTTACCAAATGATAATACAATTTTTGCTGATGCTTAAAATACACAAGTTGAGTAATTTAAAAAAAAATAACTTAATTGTAATTACAAATAAATCTTATTAATATCTTTGGCCTAAGTTTTTCTTTTTTCTTTTTATAGTTTCACCTCTGAGATGTTTTATTTTTGCTTTAAGATTACATTTTAA
>CM042142.1:98770517-98775517 GCA_023376005.1 Doryteuthis pealeii
CGCCCAACTAAAGATCTTCAAACAGAGAATGTCATTTTGATTATCCAGTTGAAGTTACAATTCAGTTTTCCTGTAAATTCTTCTTTCTTTCTTTTTTTTTTTTTTTTTTAGAGCCATCATAATGATATCGCATCATGCTGATATAAAACAATTATTGTGTTTATTGTTTGTGTTTGCTTTAAGTAAAAAATTAAAAATTAGAAAAAAAAGAAAGAAACGAGCGGCACTTTTTAATTGAGTCTCTTGAAAATTTTTGATTTTGTCAGCGTGAAAAAATATGAGAGAAGAGAGAGAGAGAGAGAGAGAGAGAGAGAGAGAGAGAGAGAGAGAGAGAGAGAGTATAAAATAAATAAAGATACTACACTACCTTCATTGTTTATTTTTTAGCTTCTTATTCGTAACGTAAAAATTCAGCGGTGCAATAGAAAATATTTTTTTTAGTTGTTCGCTCTTTACTATTACAAAGAGGTTATTGGACAAAAATGTGTTTTAATTGTTCCAGTGTATAAAAAGACGAAAAAGAGGTTGCCGAGGGGTGGAATTGTGTATTCAGCTATCATCATTCATAACTATAAAAGAAAGTAGCAGGTGTCTCTCAAGTTAATGGAGGAGCAGGAGTAGCAGGAGGATGACGACAAACTAGGAGGAGGCTTCGAAAAAATCTAACTTCTCCTTCCAAGACTTTTACTCCCTCCCTCCCTTGCTTAAAAAAGCAGACATGGAACGCTTTATATTATAAAACAGATTTTTAAAAATGCCGTAAACTAATTAAAAATATTGTGTCGCTAAATAAATACTGAAAGCGTGGAATGTCATCACCAATGGAATGTGAAAATAATTATCAAAATTAAAAAAAATAATAATGCTACAGCTTTTCTATATTTATTCATTTAGATTAGAAGCACAAAAGTAAATACCCCCCTACCCCCCAAAAAACAATAATTAAATTAGGTTGTAATAAATTGAGATTTAACTGATAAATTGAAGGAAAACATAAATATTCTTAAAAACGTGTAAAAATTTATGCAAATCAATTCTAACAATATTTCCATTAAAAAAAATACTCTAGTATGTAACTTTTGTTACACATCTTTACTAATCAAACACACTAGTTATAATCGCTTTAGTTTATAATTTTTCGTCGTACTTTCTCTCTCTCTCTCTCAGGCAAATAAAGTTGCTTTCAACATTTGCTTAAGAAAAACAAAAAAACAATGCCAATAATACCGTCTGAAGGTATCGATTTCAAGAACAAAATTACAGTTTTGAAGTGCCCGTGTACGTTTTTTAATTAATTAATTTCGATTATTTCCTAA
The DNA here is from genome assembly GCA_023376005.1 of Doryteuthis pealeii. Classification (NCBI taxonomy): domain Eukaryota; kingdom Metazoa; phylum Mollusca; class Cephalopoda; order Myopsida; family Loliginidae; genus Doryteuthis; species Doryteuthis pealeii. Next base: position 98,771,834 of record CM042142.1, read on the forward strand.
ACCATTTGTTTATTTGACATACCTTAAATTAACCATTACATTTTTTATTTATTTATATTATCCATTTGGGTTTCTATCTTTACTTATATTTTCCCACTTTTTTTCCTCTTAAATAAACTAGTATAATTTATCTAATCATTGCGAAAAGAACTTTGACAAAGTCAGTAAAAATTATATCTAATTATATTTAATAATTTTTGTATTTAAATAGAATTTCAATCTAAAATTTATTACATTTTTTTAAATATGTCTACAATTATTAATTATAATATTTACAGAAAATATGATTAAACTATAAAATTAGTCTTTAAAATGCACTTCAAAGCGTTCAAGTTTAATTTCATTTAAATGTAAAAACTTTAAGAAAAGCAAAAATACAAATCAATAATAAAGTTTTGGCACATTTTGTCTCGATCATTTTAAAGGTAGAAAAAAATGATTAATTTTTCTTTTCTTTTAGACACCTTTATAATTATTTTCAAAAGAGTCTTAATTTTAAGTCAATAAACCTTTAGGAAAAGGAAATATTTTTTTTTTTTAATGTTTGTAACTTAAAAGAACATGGATTCAAGACTTACAAGAATGTATTATTTTCAAATGCAATTAAATTAATAAAACATTGATATCATCGTCATCAACTTAATTCAGAATATTTCATTCAAATATAAAAATGTGGTTCCATATTTTTTAAGAACTTGTATGTGTATGCACATACAGAAACAGAATGTAATAAATTTACGTTTACATTAAAAAAATGTTTTAATACTTTCTGTGTCCTTTCACTTAAACAATAATTTACTTTCAAACAGAAATGTTTAAACACATTTCCTTAGTTTATCTACAATGCAAATGTTTTAGATTTAGATCAAGCATAATTATTTGTGACATTTTGGAAATGAAAAAATGTTCACATAAATTTGACAAAGATTAAAGGCATATTGTGAAAAATGATCCAATATGAGTTTGTAGGCAACATTCCGCGGAAACATGTGTAAGTTCAAAACCAATTAAATATAACTTCATTTGCAGAATCTTGTTTGATTTTATATAAAACAAAAATCCCAAGAAGACTATCAAAATTTCAGTTGTTTTAAAGATGTACCTTAAATACGGTGCAAAATACTATATATATATATATATATATATATATATATATATATATATATATATATATATATATATATATATATATATTATATATATATATCCTTTTGCTTCATGCAATAATCTTTCAACTACAACAAGCTTAGCTTGTAATATATGCTACAGAGGGTGGTAATAAATAATACCTAATAATATCTGTTTTGATTATTCTACTAGAAATACATTTTTTAAGACAATTAACTATTGATAAAAAATAGTAGGGATGTATTTTTAATGGGCGATTATATATATATATATATATATATATATATATATATATATATATATATATTCTATTTTTGAGAAGTTCTCAAAAATAGAATACATATATATATATATATTCTATTTTTGAGAACTTCGGCGAGTTCATGCTCCGTAAAGTGTTCTAACTTCTTGGCTATTTCTGATTTTCATCAGAGATTTTAGGGGGGTTTACAAACAGATTTTTAAGTGTTCCTTCCACTTCAGGAGTCTGTCTTCTTAGCTGACAGCTTTTATTTTTGATATCGGGGTAATTTTCCTGTCTCTAATTTCATTTACTGTCTGTTTAAACATATTTCCTTAGTTTAGCTACAATTCAAATGTTTTCGATTTGGATGAAACAAAATTATTTGTGATGTTTCGGAAATGAAAAAATGTTCACATAATTTTGACAAAGATTAAAAGGCATATTATAAAAATAATCCAATATGAGTTTGTAGGCAACATTCCGCGGAAATATATGACAGTTCAAAACCATTTAAACATAACTTCATTGCTAGAATCTTGTTTGATTTTATATAAAACAAAAATCCCAAGAAGACTTGAAGTTTAAAAAGTTGTTTTTTTAAGATGTATACAGGTAGATACACACACACACAAGATATATACAGGTAGATACACACACACACACACACACATATATAATATATATATATATATTATATATATATATATATATATATATATGTGTGTGTGTGTGTGTGTATCTACCTGTATATATACGTGTATATACATAATTAAGCACACTTCTATGTTTATTTCTATTAGTAGCATTCTGTTTCTATTTATTTAAATTAAGCAAACGAAAATGAAACCCCAACAAATCTATAACTAAAAAACAAAATTGCATGTATATGTATAAAGTAAATTCAATTTTGTCAACACTCTCTTTTATTTACATTAGTTTAATGCATAGGCTATATGATTTATATATATATATATATATATAAAAAGGAAAAAGTTCATTTTGCTTCATGTAATAATCTATTTCAACTACAACAAGCTTAGATTGTAAATATATGCTACAGAGGTCGGTAATAGTTAATACCTAATAATATCTCTTTTGATTATTCTACTAGAAATAAAAGTATATCTTTAAAAAAAATGACTATTAGTAAAAAAAATAGTAGGGATGTATTTTAATGGGCGACTATATATATATATATATATATATATATATATATATATATATGTATACATACTTTTCTATTTTTAAGTGCTTTGTGAACTTCGGCGTAAAGTGTTCTAACTTGCTGGTTATTACAGATTTTTTAAAATATTTTCGTCAGTTATTTAAGGGGGGGGGGGTTACAAACAAACAGAGTTCTTTCCACTTCAGTAGTCTGTCTTCTTAGCTGGCAGCTTTTAGCTTAGATTTCGCAGTGCTTTCCCTGTCGCTGTCATCAACAGAATTTTTAATTTTATTTATTTGGCTTGGGTAACGGGCCTTGACGAAATACCTCTTGAAGTATGGAAGTCACGGGAATTTGACGACATAATTCTTCGATTATGTAGCGCAGTGTATTAACAAAATGCATTAGAGAAATGAACGAAATTATGAATCCCCCCATTCCCGAAGAAAGGCGACCTCGGAAACAGAGGTATAATTCTTACTTCCATAGCTGATAAGCGCATCCGACCAGATGTAGATAAAATTCTTAGGAAAAATCAATACAGCCTTCATCCACGGCTTCTCAGGTTCTGACTATCCGTCGAATCGTAGAAGGGGTACGAGGAAACAATCTCGAGGCAACACTTTTGTTGATTTCTCTGAGGCATTTGATTTCATACAAATACTCCTACTTTATGGTCTCTCGAAAGGAAACTGTTACCGCTATAATGATACTCTATAAAGACACGCAAACAATGGTGACAGTTCTTTGACATTGTCGCTGGAGTTCGACAAAGAGATACCTGAGCTTCATTAAATCTAATAAAAGAAAAGGGCTTGACGTTAAAAAAAAGGCAAGAAGCAGGCGTTACCCAATAGAAACTATTACAGATGCGGACTACACAGATGATCTATTACTTCGCGGAAATACACGTCCAAGTCAAAACACTACTGCATAGTCTGGAGAAGGCAACAAGTAGGCATTGGCCTCTATGTAAACTCAGATAAAACAAGTGTTCACGTGACAAGAAGATGGAGACCCTAGGAGGTAAGAACTGAAATTAGTAAATCAATGAACATGCCTAGTTTGTAATATCTCAACAACAGAAAGCTATGTCAATATACGCATAAGAAGGCAGCTATAAACAGATTATTGATTATATGGAAAA
>CM042142.1:98785517-98788017 GCA_023376005.1 Doryteuthis pealeii
ATATGCTGATTTGCAGACAAGAAAACTTTTGTACCAAGAAACTTTCCATTAAACTAGGGACTAGCAAAAAAAAAAAAAAAAAAAAAAAATCGAATACTACGAGTTTTAAAAGCGAATTAAGAATAATTAAATCTATTATTTAAGTTTAAACTTTGTAAATCGATAAGTAGTACATAATAACCATCATTAAAAAAAAAAGAAAACTATAATTACATATGCAGTTTATTTTTAAAAAATTTAAAACTATTTGTTTTTGGTCAATTTCGACGCAATCCGCCATTTTGCCTCTTTTTCAATGTTTTTGGCGCTTGTTTACAATTTTAACGTAACATTTGGGATGGAAATTTTTTTTTTTTTTTACACCAAAAATCAGGTAATTATCCGATTTTAATGAAATTTTCAGAATTGATTTAACAATTAATAAATTTTATAATACATCAGTTATTTTATTTCAAAACTTTAATTTAGTATTTTTGCTATGAAAAATTAATATATAAAATTGATTTAAAATAAAAATTTTTGGATTTTAAGTTTAAAATGTTATATTTTTAGATTCTAAAAATAAATATCTACTTAATGCAAACCTTATTTTTTCGAAAAAAGTATACGTTTTGAAGAAAAACTCGATTGAAAATGTACCCTATCACCCTTTTTAAGCAGAAAAAAACATCGATGTATAATGTTTTCTTTTATAAAATAATATCCAATTAAATAATTATCGAAATGAGTAAAAAAGAAATCTCCAAAAAATAAATTATTATTTTTTTACATTTTATTTTTCGATTTTCGGTACTTATTTTCTCAAAGAAGCGCAACCGTAAAAAAAAATTGTTGTTTCTATTCATAAGTTCGGTCTTTTATCTCATTATTTATACTGTAATTAGTACAATATATGACCAACTTGAAAAACATTTTACGCCCCCAACATAAGGGGGGTCAAAATTAAGCGACCTGAAAAAAATGAGAAAGTTTTGAAATAAAATAAATAATGCATTCATTAATAAATAAACACTGAAAATTTCATTAAAATCCGATAATTCCCTGAATTTTGGTAAATTATTTTCTGTAGGGGGGCTAAAGTCATTTTGTCAAAAACGCATTTTAGGCTCTGTTAAACCCTACAGAAATAAGTGCATTACAGGAGAAGAGAAATTACTGCAAATGATTTGTCTTTTGTTATTGGGAGAAATCAACCATCTTACAATAGAATCAGATATAAACATACAATATTTAATATAACCATGAAAACAAAAAAAAAAAATCATCACAAAAATGTACAAATAGACACTGTTTTTCTTAATTGTTCATTTTCTAAAATATATTCTATTTAATTTTTTTTTTACATATATTTCAGTATATCTCTTGAAGATTTTTTCATAAAACCTGATCGATGTTTTCCAATATTTTATATCACAATATATATTGATATAAATAAATTTCTTGCATGTTTTACACAACAAAAGATCTTAAACAGAATATAGGTTAACGCATCCTTCCATATTTTCACAGTATACATATAATAATTGAATTGTGAAAAAAGAAAAAACATACACATGCATCGAGTACTATTCTCAGAATGAAAAATTAACCAATCTTAAGACAACTCTGTTCGTCTAACTTTTTAACATCATAATATTAGATTAAACCAAAATGTTTAAAACAAATTGCCACTGAGAAAACATATAAAAAAAGGTTAAAAAAATATTCAGCTTAGTGATAGAATACGTTTCTATTTCAAAGACAAATATACACATTTAAATAAAATCATTGCCACATTTTTATCAACCTTTCTCCTCGTGTCCGAGTACCTTTTGTAATTTCTGTTATACGAAAAAGTTGATGGAAAGAAAATCCATGAAAAATTATGTTGTGTTCATTTTCTTTTTGCATAATACACAGGGCGTGTCAAAAAGTATCGCGGTTTCTTGTACTTTTTGACACACCTTGTATTCTGAAAAATCAACGTTCCATTCATTGTTCATTTCTATCTTGGTAAATGCAGCTTCAATATTGATACTTTTATGACACACCTTGTATGTACCTTATGTTTTACTCTTTAAATATAACAGAATAAAAACTTTTTTTTCTTTATTTTCTTTTACTTTATTTCATTTATTCATTTTGATACAATTTTAGATTGATGATTTGCCTAGATTTCCTTAAACTATATGAAAAATGACTGGAGATATAAAAGTCATAGGTTTCTACAGAATTTATGATTTACGAGAACTACATAGATGCATACATTAAATAAAAATTAAAATTGAAAAAAAAATGCTTAAAAATGTGATTGAAATACATATTTGCAAACAAATAACCATAATTGTAAATATTATTATAACAGTACAATTAGCTATTTTGAGAAAAAACACAAGAACACAGATAAATAACAGGGAAGGTTTATAGAGGTTCAAAAGAATTACAGCTGAGTAAGCGGTTTACAAACACTAGACCAAAATTCAGCTCAATATATTATTATCAAGTTGAGATATGTCTAAAA
>CM042142.1:98793017-98806316 GCA_023376005.1 Doryteuthis pealeii
TATAATTTATTATATATATTTTTTCACGATAGATTTACATAATACTGATAATTATAATATATATATTATATATTATTATAATATATTAGTATTAATATATTAATTAATTAATATATATATTATTTATGATATAATGTATAAATTTCATATATCAGTAAATGATTATAACGAATATATATTATATTGATAATATTATAATATATAATTAATTATTATATTATCCTGATTTAATCAATAATTATTAAATAATATATATTAATTAATATATAATATGTATATATTGAGTTAATATTAATTATTAATATTATATATATCATATTATACTTACGACACTAGTATTATATAATGATTCATATATATGTAAATTAAATATTAATATATATATATTTATAGTATATATATATTATAATATGATAATAATATATATATATTATTATATTATCGTAATCTAAATTATATGAATATTTCAAAATATATGATTAATATGTATAATACGAATTATTCATATATTATATGGATATATTTATATATTATATTAATATAATATATTCTAAATCTATAATATGATATAAAATTACATACACTATATTAAATATATTGATATATATATTATTTAAATATATTCAATATAATTAAATTATATATGTTCTAATACATTACGTATGAACAATAAATTAATATATAATACATGATATATATATATATATATATTAATATTTATATATATATATTTCGTAATCATATATTGTAATGTACTATTTAATTATAATATACTCAATGATTTTTAATACGTCAATATAATTATTATATTAAATATATTAATTATTATTATTCGTTACATCATTATATATGAAATAATATAATACATTATATATATATATATATTTTGTCGTTTAAATCAATAATATGTTAAAATTATGTATACATCTATATAAATATTATGATATACTAGTATAATTCTGCATTAAATTCACTAAATTATAATTACGTGATAATATATATAATACTTATAATAAATTATAATATTATATATTAATATATTGAATTATCGTGTAATTTCTCATTTCATATATAGAATAGTATTATCACGATATATATAATTATATAGTATATCTATAATATAATTTGATTAAATCTATATATGAATTATACTATATATAATATATATATTATAAATATATATATTTCGTAAATTACTCAATAATATGAAATATATAATATATATCAGTATATATATATTTATATTATAATCTAATAATATGATTTACGATAATATTAATTATATATATATAATATTGATTTATAATTTCAGTAATTCATAATATGAAATATTATATACAATTTATATATATAATAATATTATTATATGTACTATTTCAGTTAATTAATCATAATATGAATATATATATCAATAATATATATTATATATCATATTATATATATAATTCGTTATCAATATGTGAAATAATTATATATACTGAAATTATATATATATATATATATATTATATATATATATATATAATTCGTATATACATATATTAAATATTAATATTATTATTATATATAATAATATATGTATATAATTATTTAATTTTCTATATATTGATATATATCGAATAATATCTATATATATTAATATTCGTAATATCATTCTATATGAAAATTAAATATACATAATATATTAATATATTAATATATATATATTATCTGTAATCATAATATGAATACATGCTATATCATATATATATATATTATTATTTATATTATATTCGTAATCTAACTATCCTAATATGTAAAAGTCAATTACGATCAGTAAATATATTATAATATTCTATATATATTAATATAGTAATTCTTCGTAATATCATTAAATATGAATACATATAATATATTAATTTAAATATAATATATATATGATATTAATTTTCGTAATCCATATATGAAATACTTTATTATTCATTTAATCTATATATAGTAATTAGTATATATTTCCGTATCATATGATGAAATAACATTATATATATATTATGATGATATTATTATATATATAATTATAATTCGTAATACATGTATGAAATACTAATTAATATTATAATATATTATATAATATAATTAATTCGTAATATGTTATAGTAATATGATAACATATTACTAATTATTTTTAATATGAATATATATCGAATTTACGTTAATCATAATATGTAAAGATTACTATATATTAATATAATTATATATATCATATATTAGTATCATATATATATAATATGAAATATACTATAATGTACTATACTATATATATATATATATTAGTATATTCTGTATTTAACATTACATTAATAGATTATGACGAAATACATTATATATATATTATATATTAATATTATATATATTTTTCATGTAAATATATCATAAATTAATATGATTATATACAATATATATATATTATATATAGTATATTTATTATATATTTTCATATATGATTATTACTATATATAGAATATTATAAATATATTATATATATATTATATGTTACTATATATAGTGTTATAATATATATATTATACACCATTAATTATGAATATTTCTAATATATTATATGTATATATATTATATATATATATCTCACTTTATCTGATCCTATATTTTACATTAATCTATACTTACGTTAAGGCCATATATGAAAAATAATTTATATAATACATACAACATATATATAGTTATATGATATAATAATATATTTATATTCCATAATATGCAATTTACGAATATTATATATATATTATATATATATATATATATTGTAATAGTACAATATTAAAAAAATGTAATTTGTATATAATATATATATATTTATTTATATATCATATATTATATGATATTACGTAGCATGTATGAATATAAATATTATGTAATTTATATCACACACACTTATATATAATATATCATAATTAATATTAGTATTATATATATATATTATAAATTATATCGTAAAGCTATATAATTGAGTGAAAATATAACTGTTATATATTATATATAATTAATATAATTATATTATATTATATAATGTAAAGCATATAATGAATAATATATTATATATATATATAATATATATATAATATATAATGTATTAGCATATCATGAATGAAATATATTATATAACAATTATATTATATATTACCATTATATGATCTGAAATAATATATATAATAATATATATATTATATATATATAGTAGATAATTAATTTATTATATGCTTTATGACTGATTAGTACTGAAGTAAAAATATATATATCTATACATATCTATAATTATATATAATATATATATAATATGTATAGTGTTACATTATACAGAATAATAATAGATATTCGTAATATACTATTCTAGGTATATATTATATTCAAATACTGTAAGTGCATATATCGAATATATTATATATATATATATATATATATATATATATATAATTATATTATATGTAAGATATTATGAAAATAGTTATATATTCTATAATAATATTTCTATATTAATGTATGATATTAAGCGCAAAATATATTATAATTACATATATATATATATATTATAATTATTATATATATATATTATATGTTGACTTAATGCTCATATTATGCAATATAATGATTTTAATATACATGATAATATATTTATATATATATTATATAATATATTATATAATTAATATATATAATATATTATTATATATTAATTAGTAAAGTCAATTAATGTAATAATATCTATATCATATATATATTAATTTAATACATATATGTATTATACGAATTTATATATTATATGGTACGCATAATATGAAAATTATATATATATATATATTTAATATTTATATATTTAAATATATTAATATTATTTTTGTACAAAGTCATAATAGGATAAAATATTATACGTATACATATTAATCTATATATATATATATATATATATGTATATATTAATTTATTTAGTAAGCATAATATGAAAATATATTTAATTACATAATATATATATTATATATATAGTTAATTATATTATATATATATATTGTATTAAAGTTCATCATATAGTAGATTAATCAGTTAATATCATATATACAATATTATATATATTTATTTTTATTATATATTAATGTTATATTATTTATATTATCATTTATGTGATTAACGAGATAAATACTATATATAGTATAATAATTATATATTATTATATAACTAATATAATATAATATATAATATATATAGTATTAATTTAAATTTACATATAATATATATAATATATTATAATATATATTGGATAAGCATAATTATGTTATATTACAGAATATGTGCATTATCAGCATATATATATATATATATATATATAATATATATATATATATATATTTATATTCGTAATTCATCATATGAATAATGATTATCTGAATATTATATATAATATTAATATATTATATATAAATTAATATATATATTATATTATCATATATGAATTTACGAATAATATATATATAATATATTAATATATATTATTGAATTAATATATATCGTTAAATTACCTATCTATGCATATATGATAAATACGAATATATACTATATAATATTATTATATTATTATATATATATATATATATATTATTCATATATGATTAGTAATATATACTATAGTTATATAATGACATATATGAATAAATTATTTTAATATTATATATAATATCTTTACAATAATATATATGATTATACGAATACTAATATATATCGTAAGCATAATATGTATAAATATATATATATTTGTATACATCACATATTAATCTGATATTAATCTTATCAATATATATATTATACTAGTGTAAAGTATCATATATGAATATATTATTATATATATTCATACATATATATATGTAAGCCATATATGAAAAATATTTATATACATATATATATAATTATTAATTTAATTATATATATATATATAATAATATTATCATAATATGATTAAGACATTATATATTATATTATTATATAATGTAATGTCACTAATATAATGATAAAATATATTTATATAATTATATCATTAATATGATATGATACGAATCATATATTGAAAAATATATATTTTATATATCATTATATATATATAATATATCTATATATGTAAGCTATATTACATGAAAAATATTATACGTAATAATATTATATAGATTTATGATAGCATATATGAAAATATTTATATATATTATATATAAATTATATATATGTATAGCCTCCTAATATGATAGATTACGAATATATATATATAATATATATATATTAAATATATAATATATTGTATTAGCTATATATCGAATATATGAATATACGATATATATATATTATATTAAATAATATATATTAATTAATTTACACATATGTTAGAAAGCAATTATATTATTATGACATATATAATAACATATATATATATAAATAATACTATATTGATATTAATATATATATTTATATGCAAGCATATATGAAATATTTATATAGTACAATAATATTAAATATAATTAGATATTAATGAATATTATTATATATATATATATATAGTTAATATATATTAGTGTATAGCATATAATTGAAAAATATCTATATACATATTATATATTATATTATATATATATATATATATCTAATTATATATATAATATATTTGTAAGTCATATATGAAAAATAGTCTATATACATAGTAATATATAATATAATAATATATATATTTCATATAATGTATATTAATATATAATATTATTATATTATTTGTATAATAGCATATATGTATAAATATTTATATACATATATATATTATATATTATATATTATTAATTTATTTACATTAATTATGATATATATTGTAATTATATAATTAATTTGTATATAGCCTAAATATGATAATAATATAGTATATATATATGATTATATATTATATATATATGTAAGCTATATATGAAAATATTTATATGACATTATATTAGTAATATAATATATATATTAATTATTATAATATCATATGTTATATTAATATTTATGTAAGGCATATATGAAAACATTATATGATTAGTATTGAACTCATTAATACATATATTAATATATATTAATTAATATATTATATATTATATATAGTATATATTGTAGTATACTTATTCATAATGAAAATGATATATTGATTATTAATATTAACATATATATATTATAATATATTATTATGTATATATATATATTATATCTATATATGATTAATTACTATATATCATCTATATTATATATAATATAATTATATATATTAATGTATATTTGTAAGAACTAAATATATAGTAAAATTTTATCATATTATTGATTAATATGTAACTATATATATTATATAATAATATAACCTGTATATAAACATCATATTTACACCCAAAATTAAATGAATATTATGTAAATATATTAATATATATATTAATATTATATTATATATTAAATAATAAATTATGTATATATGATATAGATATATAATATTCTTATTACAAAAATACTCTAATATATGCATATATATGATATAATATATCTACGGTCTTATATATATACATATATATCTATATCTATATAGATAGATGTATATATATATATATAAAAAACCCTACCTATATATAACCATATATGATTAATGAATATATATATATATATATATATATATGTCATTATATAGATATGATATAATTAATATCATATTATGATATATGAACTAAAATATCACTATACTATATATTATTAATATTATATATATAGTATAATAATAATAATTACTATACATAGATTATGAGATATGTATATATAAATATATTATAATAAATACTAACTATTATATAATATATATATTAGTATACGATATATAGCATATACGATGATATAAATATTATATTCATATTAATGAAATCTTCATAGAAACCCTCAATATATTAATTATATATATTATATATATATATATATATATATAGAGTATGTAGTGATATATATATATACATATATGATCATATTAAGCACATATAACTATAATATAGTTATATATTTATATGTATATATATTTCACTATATGAATTATGGAATTATATATATATATATATATATATGTATATATATTTCATATATGATTATGAATTATATTATATATATATATATATATGTATTATATATTTCATATTGATTATGAATATATTATATATATATTATATATATATATATATATGTAATATAATTTCATATATTAATTATGAATATATTATTATATATAATGAATTACGAATAATATAATATATATATGATATATATATTATATAATTTATATATGATTACGAAATATATATATATATATATATATATATATATATATATTTCATAATATGATACGAATTATAGTTATATATATATATATGTGTGTGTGTGTGTATAATATTTTTCATATATGCTTACGAATATATAATATATATTATATATATATAATATTTTTCATATATGCTTACGAATATATATATATATTTATATATATATAATATTTTTCATATATGATTACGAATACATATATATTTATATATATATGTATATAATATTTTTCATATATGCTTACGAATATATATTTTCATATATCCTTCGAATATATATATATATATATATATATATATATATATATATATATATATATATAATTTGCTATACATATCTTTTTCCTTCATATTGCGGTTCTATCAGCATTGTGTTTTCCCGGATTAATTAAGCTTTTGTTTTTCTACATCTTTTTCTCTCCACGTGTGACCCACTCAGCCATAGCTGACACTGATTCTTTGCACTGTAACACGCTTTCACTATTCCTTTTTTTTTTTTTTTAATTGATTATACAACACACACACACACACACACACACACACACACATATTTTTATATATATTATAATATATATATATATATATATATATAATTGGCATGTGCAAATATTCATTCAGGAAATGACTAATCTTTTAGTATTCTTTTGGCCACAGATAATAATCATCTTTACCCATTCTTATGCCTGGAAAATGTCCACAACTTGGTATTTTATAATCGGAGACATCCCTCTCATCTTTTATTTTTTAGACATATCTCCACTTGATAATAATATATTGAGCTGAATTTTGGTCTATGGTTGTATAACCGCTATCTCCGCTGTAATTCTTTTGAACCTCTATAAACCTTCCCTGTTATTTATCTGTGTTCTTGTGTTTTTTCTCAAAATAGCTAATTGTACTGTTATAATAATATTTACAATTATGGTTATTTGTTTGCAAATATGTATTTCAATCACATTTTTAAGCATTTTTGTTTTCAATTTTAATTTTTATTTAATGTATGCATCTATGTAGTTCTCGTAAATCATAAATTCTGTAGAAACCTATGACTTTTATATCTCCAGTCATTTTTCATATAGTTTAAGGAAATCTAGGCAAATCATCAATCTAAAATTGTATCAAAAATGAATAAATGAAATAAAGTAAGAAATAAAGAAAAAAAGTTTTTATTCTGTTATATTTAAATGAGTAAAACATAGGTACATACAAGGTGTGTCATAAAAGTATCATCTCTATGATAAGGCTATAGAGTCACTTCGATATACTAAGTAATAGAAATAAAATAGAATAGAGAGACGGCTTGAATTTTTCAGAATAACAATGGAGTGGTAGTACTAAAAAGTACAAAGAACATCGCTGAATTACGTATTTTATGATATCACGTACTACCTGATGTATATCGTAGTAGCAAAAAGTAAATATACTATATATATAGAACAAACAACACTACTATTTTACATGAGTATATATTATCTTATCTACATAGAACTAAGACTTTATTCGATATAATACTAGATAATATACAAAAGAAGGTTACTACATGAGTATACGTAGGAGTAAAGGGTATGAAACTCTAACAATAGTAGGCTATATGATATTTACTTTAAATGTGTATATATATGACTTGAATAGATATAAGTATTACATAATACTAACGATACTCATAATATATTTTTTTAATCAATCATATATTATTTTATATGTTTTCTCAGTGGCCAATTTGTTTTTTAAAACAATTTTATGAGTTTAACTAATGTTAATATGATGTTAAAAGTTAACGAGAGCATGAGTTGATGATTAAGTATAATAGTGATATCAATTTTTCCATTCTGCATGATATATGATTACTATTGGAACTAGTACTGTCAGTAGTGTATCGTTATTTATCTATCTTTACCTAATTACCAATTTATATATATGCAATATTACTTGCGAATAGAGAACGGATGCGTTTAACTCTATATATTGTGATTTTAAGTATCTTTTGTTAGTGTATAAACTATAACAAACGCATAACTATATATATATATCAATATATATATATTGATTGTAATATAACATATACATGGTATAAAATACATACGCTAATAGTATACTAGTAGTTATTATATGACAAACACATAACATCTATATCAAGTGGATTATACTAGAAATATATGTAAAAAAAAATATTAAATATGCATATATATTTTATAGCCCAAATCTAAGCATATCATATATAATGATAACTACTAGTAGATCTGTTTTGTCGCAAAATTTTTGTAAGATCGATCTATCATATTTGTTATTATAGGTGTTTAATGTATATATATTACATATGTGTATAGTATTTATATCATGATTATCTATATCGTATAGATGGTCTGATTATCTATCACCAATAAAAACCCTAACATGCTACTAATATCTATATTAGCAAGTATATTTATTCATACTTCTCCTGGATATAATGCTATTTATATTATCTATAGTAGTAACTGTATCTAACAAGAGCAAACCCTAACATATGCTAGTTTTTTATGTTATAATAATAGACCTATATAAGCTATACCCCCTACATAGAAATATAATTATATCACCAATATATTCAGGGTATTATCTAGGGTACATAATATCACTCTAACTATATGATTTCAATTATATTACAGTGTATAATATATATATTATATATACCATACTAAAACCCTTAGACATATATATATATAATATATATATATTCAAAAACCTAACATATATATATTATATTATATATACAATAAAACCTAACATATATTAATGATATCTTTATATAAATGCATTATTTATTTTATTTCAAAAACTATTATCTCATTTTTTTTCAGGTCGCTTTAATTTGACCCCCTTATGTACTGAGGGCGCGTAAAATGTATACTTTCTCAAGTTCAGGTATATTATTGTAGTTACTATAATTAAGTATAATAATGAGTAAAAGATCTTAGTACACTTATGTAATAGAAAACATACAGTAATTTTTATTATATCCGGTTGCGCTTACTATTGAGCAAAATACCAGTCACATTATGTAAAATACGGTAAAATATAAATATAGTAATAAAATATATATAATATATTATTCATATTATATGAGAGACAAGATATAAACCTAAATACTATATATTTACTCATTATCGATAATTATTTTAATTGAGATATTCTTTTTAATAAAATAGATAAACATTATACTACTATCGATATAGATCAATATATTATTCATTCTTTAAGCTTATAATAAGATAAGGGTATAGGCTGATAATTTATTCATATCGGAGGTATTTTATTATGTACAAAACGTAATACAATCCTATCATTATCATGGATAAAATATAAATGAGTATATGCATATAAGTTATATAAAAGCTAACATATATAGATATTTTATTTATTATAGTATAAATCTAAAAATATAATACATTTTAAAACTTTAAAATCACAATAATATTATTATATATTTAAGCACTAACAATATGTATAATATATTATATTTTTCATTAGTCAAAATCACTTAATTAATAGTTTATATGAATATATAAATATATACTGATGATATTATAAAATTTATTATATTAGCTTAATGCTAATCACTGATAAATTATTATCAAATCGGATAATTATACACTATATTATATGTGATGATAAAAAAAAGACAATAAAACATATATTATATAACCATCCAAATAGTTACGGTATTAACATATTGTAACAAGCGCCAAAATACCATTGAATATATAGTAGGCTAAAATGAAGAAGGGCTAAGTATAGCGTATGAATATTTGACCAATATAATACAATAATGTATTTAACTACTTTTAAATAATAAATCCATAGCATATGTAATTATAGTTATCATCTTTAATTATGTTTCTATCTTAAATTAGATGGTTATTATGTTAACTACTTTAAAACGTTTACATAATGTATTTTATACCTATAAATAATAAATAGTATATTTAATATAATAAGTCTATAATATATACTGATATTTTAATAATACTCCACTAGTAGTATCCGATTATTTTTTATTATATTTTTTATTAATTAGTACTGATACCCTTAGCTAATATATTAATATGTAGAAATAGTTACTTCATTGAGCTATACATAATAAGTATATATATTCCTTGTCTGCAAATAGTACTAATAATAATAGCTATACAACCCTATTATATATATATATATAATTATATATCTATTATATATATATATATATATATAATATATAAAAGAACTAACTAACATAATTATATATACTACTTTATTATCATACTTATATAATGTTTTATCACTATACTTTTTTATCTAGATGAAATTATAATCATGTTGATGATATTAGTCAACTCATGATAGTATTACAGGTATTATATACAGTATGAGTCGATAAAAATACTATATAGACACTTGAAAAATAATACTAACATTGAGTATATTATTATAGGTTATATATTACAAATTACTATTATATTAACAAATGCTAAATCATTATTATTAATTACAATATACTTAATACTATAATTAATTTATACTTTATTACAATATATAATATACACTAGCTACTGCAATAGTAGACATATATATTATTCATATATAATGTTTTTTTTTTTTCTGTTGTGTTCATCGACGGTAATTCAACTATTAAATAGTATATTTATATAGTGCCTATTTAACAAAGATGGTAGGGGGTGTATGAGTAGGTAGGTGAGTATACAGATATTATGTCTATAGTTACTTTAAGAAGTGCATAACATATCTATAACAACATATATACATATAATCATTAAATACTTACTATATATTAACAAGCTACACAATATATATAACTATTTATAGTAGTTGTTATTATTACATACACATTATCATTATCAGTGAAAAGCTGACTCTATAATCTATATACCTATATTATTATAATACAATATATTAAACATATACGTGGGTTAGGATTTAACTCGTATTAGTATCATATGAGCTAACAATAGGTATATATATTTTACTTTTTTATCATAATACTCACCTTACATATATATAAAATGATTTTAATAACAGAATAAATAACTTTTACATATATACTTATTCATTATTTAATTATATTCCTTAGTACTAATACCCGTAGATTAGAATAGAAAAAGACTTAAATTATAATATATATTACTTAAAATTATAAATAAAAAAATATATAATTCACGTCACTAATATACTATATCACGCATGCAACTATATATACTGTCATATATGTTATTTGAAAAGGTGTATAAAATAATCGATACACTATTAAAGCGTACACATCATGATATAAATAAATGTTTTGAAAAATTCAAAGCATACATAAATTAATATACTTAATTAAATGCAACATACAAGATTAAAGAATATTATAACTGTGGTAGATATACCCTACACCATACTCACCTTATATATATATATAATATACTACATCTAACAAGCTACATATATTATATTATATTATACTACTATAATATATACATTATAAAACCTACATATATATATATATATTTAAATATATAAAATCTAACACATATATATATCATATAATAACAAACTCACATATATATTATAAATAATAAAAAACCCTAACATATATATATTATAATATAATTATAAAACCTAAACATATATATAATATATAAATTTATAAAACCTAACATATATATATTATATAATATAAAACCTAACATATATATAATATCTAAATATAAAAAAGCCCTAACTATATATATATATATATATAAATATATAAAACCTAACATATACATAAAATATATATTAAATAAGTATAAAACCTAACTATACATATATCTATATATATATATATATTATATATAAAACTAACATATAATATAATTATATATAGTATATATATATTATAAAAC
>CM042142.1:98806416-98848396 GCA_023376005.1 Doryteuthis pealeii
AGAAAATGAGGGCTTCATACTTTTTCCAAGAGTATTAGTGTGATTTACACGAAGGAGATCCAATTCGCTTACTACTCAATGTCACAGTATACCACGAGACTCACCCTCACCGTAACATATGCCGCCGATTTATAATTCGTTTGCATACTTAATAAAAAAAACCTTATGTAGAGCAGACCGTCAAATAGGACATCGATTAGAGTGTTGTATGCGTTTCAGCAGGGCGAATGATGTGAGTGACACCGCCCCGTCAAGCCAAACTGTTAATCCACAAAAAGCAGAGTGCCTCGACCAACACATTCTCATTGCAATGGCGACAGTTCAGGAGATTAACGTTTTCCAAGATACAACGCCGTCATCAATACCGTGCAAAAAGAGTGTTACCTCGGTTCTGACGGTGCAGATTCGTAACAAGATTACACATCAATTCCTGAGGCGACCAGTTTGTGGAGTAATAGTTTGCAAGCGTATATCTCATAGAAACCCATTTTCACTAGTAAAATAGCAACTTCGGTCCTCTCTGGATGCCCCATTATTTGCAATCTTTTGAGACATCTCACCCGGAATGTATTTAAATATCTACGGGTTCCTGTTACTTTTACCGTGTCGAAAGGACAGATTTCCAAAAATTGCTGGACTCGGTGGGCAAATAGTGTTTTTTTTTCTTCTTCTTTTTAGCTAAAAACCTGCATTACATCAACCTGCTAAATAGCTGTTCCCCTTGCTTTCTGTGTGTAATTTTTGTATCCCTTCGTACAAGATCAAGCGCATTAGCTAAGAACCATTACTTGGATCTGTGCGAGAAATGTAGTGAGATATAGTGGTAGAGTTTGGTGCCCTTCCACTTCACGCAAAAACAATATCCTTCTGGTCTAGTCAAAGGGAGATACACTCTCTAGTGTTCAGCTGATTCCGCCAATTAGGCCATTTCCACCTATGCATTTTAATTAATTATGTAATGTTCAATATTACAACGTTCAGGGAACGAGTTAGATTTCTATTCATTTAATAAAATAAAGCATTTATTATTCATATTTATCCACGTTTAACCGTCTCTCATTGACAAAGATAGATAGCCTCGGGGTCGGAGGGAGATTTACTGCCCGCCTTGAGGGTAACCTTTCAGATTACACAGATTCCTTGAAGGTTTTGATAAATGTAGGTAATTTCCCCATTGATTACATTGTTCTTCACTCCGACCACACATGACAAACATAATTTCCATCTTGGTTGTGCTTATTCTTATATACCTGTAAATAATTAATTCTATTGTTATAACATCATTATTCTAGATTGATGTAGATGGACATTGGAAACCAAATGTTTTGTTGCATTTTATTTAATTTTTAAGCTAATCTTCAAAAGTAATAACTTATAAATCATTTAGGCCTCCGCTCCACGACTTCCTACAAATTATGACCTACAAGTATTACCGCATTATCTATACATGTAGTGCAAAATAGAATATTTCTTAGTGGTGACCGAGTCATGGTCGTTACATAATATTAAATGGCACTTCTTAACTATAAATAGAAAAAACCTTAAGTGCAGACATGTAATATTTTGTGACATGAAACATAATTGTAATTTTGATCACAGCCTATTAAAATACTTATTTTTACATGAAAAACTTAATTAACAATCAGCTATTATATATTTCATTAAAGTCGACACTATGGTATAATATGTGGAAACAAAAGACATTAGTTAATTATTATATTAGCACAAAGGATTTACGAAATCAAAATCACCAAGTTTATCCTGCTTAGTTTTTTGGCCAAATGCTGGAAACGAGATGCTTTCAGAGATTCACTTTAGGGGCAACGCCGGAATTGGGGACATTTTTACAAAATTTAAAGTATTCAATGAAGAAGTTGCCCCAATTTATATAGATTTATTTCAATTTCTCAAAAGGTAATTCATTTCAGCAGTTTTGCTTTCAGATTCATAGACGTTGTTATGTAGATATATTCTGATAGTATCTAAATGATGTTCTATACCCGAAACTTGAATGCAGTACTTTTCCAAAATATTGTCATGGCAGCGCTCTTTTGTAAAGGAATAAATTTTCGTAGAAAAATGAATCGGTGCGCGAGTTCATATCCTGCACGAGGTTGTTTTGCATTTCACATAGCGCTATGTTCTTGGAAATTGGCATTCACATCCTTTCTTTTCCCCCAGCTATGGATAAAATAATAGGAAGAATACAGTTTTTTGTTTGTTTTGGCAATCAGTTCTATTGAGAAGGAAAAAAATTGAATGAAAACCAGTTTTTTAATCTGCTTGAAAATTGACCTTGTCAAAGCGGAGTGTTGGTTAATTACTCAATAATATTGTGGGGACTAGATTAAAAAGTACTGTTTTCAACTTTTCATAGCTAAAAATCGTTCGAGCAACATCCCTAAAATAGCGTGTTCGACATAAATTTAAATAGCTTTATTCAATCCGTTTGTTATCTGGGAGGAAATGGGTAATCCAATAATTCTTAAAACTGCCGAGGTCACATTTTAAAACTAAGCTTTTGTATTTACACCATTGTAGAACGACAACCTATATCATGGATTGCTAATGTGTACATGCAGGTGATTTTACTGTTTAAGGGTGGGGATGAGCAGAATTGGTTCTGAATCTATATTCTTTCTGCAAAAATTTAAAGTTCTATCATTGTCAAGACGGCTAGAATTGGACTTGCTCTCAAGGAGACATATGAACATGGGTAGCATCAGGACTCAATTTAGAGCCCTCGAGTTTTCCGGTCCGTTCTATATACTTGAGAGATTAATCTAATCGTCTCGAAGACGCAAACGAAAGAACTACTCATGGCAATAGTCACTGGATTATCAGTACATTCTGTACTAATCATAGTTCTGATTCGTCCTTTTCCTTTCTGTGTTATAATGACAACCGTAATGATCCGCATGTCAACACTCACCATTTTAGGCTGACATTGCAACTTACTAATAATCTACTACGTACTATATATATATAATTATATATATACTATATATATTCAGCCCCTTCACATCAGCGGATGAGATCAACACATGTCAACAATTTACCCGCTTTCTCCTAGATTTGATTTGCCTATTCATGGTTTTAAGAACCCAGTACTGGTCTCTCTATTTACCCAGAGCTATTTAGGGAGTTTAATAGTTTCATGGATACCTTTCCAAGTGTTATAACACTATGGGAAACGTAAAAAAGTCTTCTAAGAATTGAATTTGTCTTATAGCTGCACGAGTGATGAGGGAATTGTAAAAGCGTCTTTTTCACGTTCTATCTTTTCGTCGATTAAAAAAAACTTATCATACACACACACACAACACACACACACACACACACATATATATATATATATAGTGTGTTATGTGGCGCTGTATTATGCGCGCTCACGCGGCGTTTGATTACCATATCCATTCATTAAGGTGGATGCGGAACCATCGATGTCGAAAGCTAAGTCTACAACTAGGTTCTTCAGTAGACTGGTTTTCTCCTTAACAAGTCTAAAGAACTCGTTATAAGCTACTATTTACTAAACGTGCTTCTCTATTGTGTTCTCTCTTATATATATATATATATTCTGTATATAAATATATATTATCATTATCAAAAAAGAGAGAGAGAGAGCTTTAATAATTCGCTGAGGGTATTGTGTGATATCATTGTTTTGGCGGTTGGTTTGTGAAGGACTACTATAATTGAAAGTGTAAAGAATAGATTTGAGCATTGTAGTTTATTTCACCTTTTGATTTATTTTTCTTAATTTTAGGATGAACTCCCAAAGAGAGAAGCATCAGATATCTCTAATAAAGGTGGTGCCTTCGAGAATATCGGTGTTGACTTTCTGTCCAATTCAATCTATTTCTGTTGTTGTTTGTTAATTTTGTGTTGTGCTTCTCGGTGTGTGGTGCGTGTGTTGTGTATGAACACTCTAATCCAACCATACCGCTCACAACATGACAAGCATCCTTTATTATCAGAATTATGCATTAAAATGCTATTAACTTAGAAAGTAAAGTATTTATGCCCATTTAACATATTTTGCAACGGCCTTAATGGGGGATATGGAGCTTCGCCTTTTTTTTGAGTGAACACTTTTCATCATGGACAATTTTCACTTAACGGAGAAAACAATTGTAATCCTGACATTTAAACTAAATATCTCTTACTTTCATTGTTCAAGAGAAATTTTGGAATACCAACACGAAACGCTTATTAAAGCAAGAACCCACAAAGGTTCCATTTTTGGGTCTTATTTTTCGCGAATTATAAAATCACAATGCGTAGATTATATCCGCGTGAGTTGATTTCCTGCACAAGTCTCTCAATTCTGTTAATAATTTATTTATATGGAAATTGTATAAAACGATTCGGTATAGTATTTAATTTCCAAAACCTTAAGAATTAAGTTTCACTTTCTTTTCTTTTTTGTTTCCAATCTTATTTCTTTTTCTTCTTTTTATTAACTGCGTTGAATGAATGTTTAAAGGAAACTGTATATTAACATTGTTTCACACACATAAGAAGATAAAATCCGTGACCAAATTACATTCATTCTTGTATTTTGACGCCGTATTGATCTAACAATGTTACACCGCAAATTTATTATTTTCTTATTGAAATGCATTGCTAATAGCAGAGTCGCATGACCTTATTTACATTAAGCCAACGAATGGAAACAATAGAAATGCCTTTTGAAAGGGCTAGATCAGGTTGTTGTGGATTTACAATGTGATATGTCGTCGATATGAAGTTTTATTCGGGGAAAGATTCGAATTGTGGAAATAATTATTTACAGATGTTACCTATTATGCATATAAACATGACTTCCGGATTTTTCGCATTTGATATTAATTGAAATACATAAATGGGAAATACACATTCTTAGCAGAGATTTTTGTTTGGGACTGTAACGTTAAAATGCTTGATCTAGGGCGAAGAATATTTCTTTAATCCTCAATTTGCAAACTTAATACATAGTTCCGGTGTAATCTTGATATAGAAACTGATTTCACTCATTCATCCTTTCTCGAAGGTAGGTAACTGCTAAGTGTTAATTATCATTGATTGTACTTTACTTATTTATACTTGGGAATGGATTATATCATAGTAATTCTCTTACGATAATGGTCTATATGTGAGCAGTACTTTCCTTAGTGAGCCTTCTTACAATTGGTAAAGGATTCATATGTCGTAAAAACGGCGATCAGAATCTTTCGTCCGGAATACTCTAAGAGTCAAACATACTGTTGAAGAGATTTTTTTGGTTACTTTTTATGTTTTTAATGGCACTGAAATATATGCACCCTCCGGGTGCAAGTATTTTTTAAGTTTTTAATGAATAAAATATTGTATTAAGAACGATCATTAGAAAGACTAGAAGTTGGAAACTAAATAAGAATACAGATAAGAAGATTTTAAACAGAGGGAGTGTGTGTAATAAAAAAATGGAACTAACTGAAATCTTACTCTATCCATCACTTCCTCTTTCCTTGTTTATTTTTCTTAATTTAAGTTAGTTTAGGTTATAAGAGGAAGTTAAAGAAATAAATATTGACAGTATTCTTTATCTTGTTAAGGATTTCATTTAAGATTCATTGAAGAGATTTTGCCTTTATATTCATTAAATAAAACCAAACAGTTAGAAATCAATACATTACTTAAGCACATTATTTATTAAATCGATCTTTTATATTTCAATATTGTGCAAATTAGCCTTTCCATTCACCGATGTGTAAAGCGCTATTTTTTGTATATAAAAAGCCTCACTCTAGGAATTTTGAACTGGTTCACATGTGTCCAATCTCCCTACAATGATAACCTCTAACCACAAGCACACCTCCTTGTTGTAAAATATATGTTCAATCAAATGATGAAATATTGGTATCTTGCGAATGTGCTCTATTGTCCTTGCTATAGTCCAATGCTATAGATTTAAGATATAAAACCAATATTCAGTGGGATAACTGTAGTATCCATGAAAACAGTTATAAAATGTATATATAATAAAGAGCATAAGAAATTGCCTTGTGTAACTTTTTATATTCTGTGGATTAATTGGGTGCAAGTTCATTGTTGAAATGTTCAAAAAAACAAAAAAGGCGAAAAAGAAAAAAGAAAAAGGAGTCCATTAAGACCTTGTCAATCTGATTAATCCATTGTACTTATATACTTGTTGTGAGGTAACATCTTTTAATCTTCTTATATTCTTCATCTTATTCTAACTGTCATCAGTTCTTTTTTTTAACTACAAGTCTAGACTTTTAAATGTGTTTCCTTACAGAAAAGCATCAGATGGAGTATATTATTTCTCTATACAGCATTATTTGTGACCTATTCAACTTCACTTTTAAACAAAAATACTACATAAAACCTTTAACTTAAAGAATGTATTTGTACAAATAGTGTGGTTGTCAACTAAGAAACTTATCCTGCAACAGGTAAACTAATCTAAGTTCTTACCCTGACATCCAGCAACTGACATGCCAACATATATCAGGTCAAACAGACTGGATAACTTGTAGCACACTTTAACACAGACAGCCCAACTCAAACAGACAAATAAACAAAATGTGACCTGATTTTTATAAGTTGCAACAACTTGGATAAATATATCCCATAAAGTTATCATCATATTTGTTAACAAAAAAAAAGTAAATTCTTCTACAATTAATGTGCAGCCGAGTGGAATGAGCATAACACTATAGCAAAGAAATTCATTCAAAAAGCTAAGAAAAATATGCACTGCACTAATATTCAAACACAGGTAAAGCATATAAATTACGCAGACATAGGTCAGACTGACACACATATATGAAGTTTTTGTTGACATACATTATTTTTGCTATTTTAAGTGAGTAGATATAGACTGCTGGCTAATATTACATAACTACATTCTCTGAATTAAGAACACATGGATATGTGTTGTTTTCTAGGGATTTATAGTCTTGCTGATTAAGTGATTTAAAAAATGTTAGAAAAATAAAATAAAAACAAATGCAACAGGAGACAAAAACAATATCCCAAGTGGCTCCAATATAGTCTTTAAATTGAAATAAAATAATCTATCAGAACTTCAACTTTTTTTTTTTTAATATTTAATATTGGGTTTTAAGAAACTAGTAACAAGATATTATACGTTTTTTTTTTAAATTTTATCTTGAATTAGTTTGTAAAAATTAATTCTAGGAATATATTGACTATGTTTATCATACAATCGTCAACAATTTTCATTTAACAACAGCTTTTTCAGTAGTTTCTTAATAGTTTAATTAGATAAAAAAAAGTAAATACAAATTTTATTTTATGATATTATTCAATATTAAAAATTAAACATTTTAATTTTAATTACAAATTCTTGGTTTTTTTTTTAAAGGTATTTTATATCTAAGTGCAAGACTATAATATATTTTAAAAAAAAACTTTACCATTATCTGTAGATATATTTGCAAACTATTTCCTAAGGATCTATTTACTAAACATGTAAAAATTTAGCAAGTAGAATGAATCCTTTCTAAGAGGGTTATATATAAGTTCTATGTTGGTACATGCTTGAACTCTAGCAAATCAAGTAAATGTCTTAATAAAAGTTGTGAGAAAATAGTCTTTTAAAATTAAAAGGAAATAAATATTACAACATTAAAAAAACCAAATCTACAAATAATACAATTAGGGATTTTTTTCTGATTTTTCAAGGAATTTAAAAAAAAAAAAAAGATAGATTTGTAAATTGATAATGAACAGATGTTTTGATTACAGACATCCTGAAATAAATATAGGTTTGCAATATTAAACAGTAAATTTTCAATGTGACATTGCAGGTGAGTTGCAAATAGTTTGGGAAGTGTACATTGCATTATCTGAATATTCGAGAAAAAACTGCCCTGGCAACAATAGAAGGTGGCGGCTGCAGAGAAGCAAGTTATATGCGGAATGTTCACATTTATTTTCTCTTACCTTCACATTAACAACAAAAGCAGTTGTTTATTTGCAATTCGAGATTTGTATTAACCAAAGCATGTGCTTTTATTTCAGCGAATTAGCAAAAAAATACAAACTAAGATATGAGTTGCTGTTATTTGTGCTGGCTTTTTGATATCTTACAATGCAACAGTTACCAAATATTATAGCATCTTTTGTAATTTAATGACAACAAATGCATTAGATCAAAATGATATTTCAAATTCAATTAATGAGTATATATTTTGTTTATGGTAAAAAGTTTTACAAATTAAAATTGATAAAAAGAATTAGAGAAATCTATTAAAAACAATATGTGAAGATGTGGATACATTTTTTTCATTAGTCATTGAAAGTTGCAACTTTTCTTCTTTTCAATTTTAATTACTAACAGTATACAATCAAATCATAAAAAATGTTGATATATAGTTGGTTGGATTTTATGGCATGTCAACCCTTGTTGGGTTATTTTATGCCGAAGATGTTTTGTTTTATTCATTATTTAAAAATTCTTTTTTAAAACTCATTTTTTTTTAACACTTTCTTTTTAAAACTATTTTTTTCCTATTATAACCCCATAGATGTGACCCTAATAGGTACTACCACTTCGGGTCTGGTTGGTTTGTTGAATTTATGCATATCAACCCTTATTGTGTTTATTTTATGCCAAAGACGTTTGTTCTATTTCAGGCTTGATGGGTATCAATTTTTTTTTTTAACTCAATTTTTTTAACTCATTTTTTTAAACTCATGTTTTTCTATTTAACCCATAGATGGGACCCTGCAAGTACTACAACTCCCGGTCGGAGTGAACCTGGCAAGAACTCCAGAATTGAAACTTCACCATCGGATACAAATTTAACGTCATACCAGACACACTGATATATAGAAACAGCATATTTGCAACAAATTTTTTATTACAGAAAAAGGAACTATAAAGAAGTTGTTTCATGAATATCTCATTAAAAAATAACTGCAAATAATGTTTTTAAATGTTTCAAAATCCATTATACCAATTAATCACAATGAAAAAAAAACTTCTGGAAAAGACACAATTGAAATATTCTTGAAGAATATACTTAAAACATTCAGTGGATCAGGAATAAAATTCCCACAGAAAAGGCAAAATAAAAAATAAGTTAAAACCCATTAAAGTTATTTAGACTATGCAAAGAAAAAACAGATACTAAAGAAATTATAAAAAGTTACTAATCAGCAAATATTCATTTTTGTTTATTATGACTACAATAATTATGAGTTAATAATATGTTTGAAACTTTTTTGTAAATTGGTTTGTTTTTCAGTCAAACACAGCAAAACATTTGCTATGATATCACTTATTTTTTTAGAAAGGCAATAGTTAAAAACATAAGGAAATTTTAAAAAAAAAAAAAACTCTTATAGATATTTTTCTAAAAATATTTTTCATGTGGTTTTCACCATGAAAATATTTTCATTTATTTAGTTTTATTATATTAACTTTTCTTTTAAGTCAATAACTGCATCTAAATTTTAACAATACTGGATATTTAAACTGAAAGTTTCTCACTTAATTTAAAAGAAATTAAATATTACCAAAACATCTAATGATGAGAATATCTTTTTATAATTAAGAAATTCTATAAAGAAGATAAAAACATGTTTTAGCAGCACAATACTTTCAGTAAATTCCTATTGTTCTTTAAGCAGAACTTGAATGAAATGCTTCAATTAAATTATGATATTTAAAGGATACAGTTCATATCAGAATATCATAAGCAGCAGATCTCATTAATCCTTTATTCTACAGAAAAATTATTTTTGATACTTAGATAATTAGTATATCAGAGATGTTGGTAATTGAATACAGAGATGCTGATAGGTACATGTCCTGCGTTGCTGATGCATTAAAAATCAAAAGGACGCAGTAAAATCATATCCATGCATCCCAGTGTTTTTCTATTTTCTTCCCTCACCATTTCAAGCTAACTATAAATACATTTCAATAGTTTCTTAAAAACCGAATTACACAGGATAGGTTATAAGGTAGGAGTTAGATGGCTTTAGTTGTTTCCCCAGATCATGAATAAGAACCCTACAATCTATTAAGAAATTTTTGTTGGAACCCATAAATTTTCCCGGGAACTCATTCAAAGCAAATAGGTGTGTCCCCAGACTCACTAAATCAAAAAAGGTATCAACATCACTGGAATATATTGATTATTTGATTTTATTGTTTATACATTTTTTATTAAATTAGTAAGAAAGGTTTGGGCAGAAAAACTTTTCATTGAAAAAAACAAAAACAAAAAGAACAACAACAACAATAAAAAACAATAATTTAAAATAATCAGGACTGTTTTTATGTTCTGTCAATAAATGGGCAAATTATAGATCAGTTTGCAATAGAATGAAGTTAGTTAAAAGTAAACACTCTGAAATATCATCTAAGAACAAAAACACAACATTTTTCATCAATCCATCCAGATTTAGTATTTTCTTTACAAGATGGAACTAAACTGAATTAGCTGTAAAATATTCTTTAATCACAAGGAACCAAAGTAAAGTAGAACTATTAATCTACATTTGATCCATAAAATTTGAACAAAGTATTCCCCTTATATACTGTAAGGAATTGCAATTGATTTATTTTTCCTTTTAAGAATTCCTGGAAGAAAATAATATTCTAGTTGTTTCTAGACAGAAAACTACTAAAATTTGAAAATGTCAATTTAACCAGTTTGATAATTTTGAACTAAATAGTTTTTTTTTCTTGTTTCTTCTTTTCAGGCTGAATATTTAGATCATTGCTAAATTTTATATTCACATGAATACAGTACACATGAGTTTCAACTTAAGGTCTAAGTTCAATTTTTGTTTTTAATTAGAAAAAAAATATTGCAAACTCAAAATGCAAGTTAAATTTTGTATGGATGAAGAAGCAATTAATACTTTAATGCTATGACTGTAATTCAATCTTAGTAAAAGAGAAAGGCTAAATAATATTTGTTAGTTTCAACTCAATTTTTGATAATCTATTCATATAATGCTTCTTTCAGGACAGATTTGAACTGTCAATTATGATAAAATATACTTTTACTAATTGCCAAAAAATTGTTATAACTGTTAACTAAATTACCATATGTCTTCTGAATTAAACAAAAATTAATAAATTCAAATAATAATCAGATGGAGATGCCATCACAGTTAATTCTCCACTCTCAAAAAATAGTAATATTTTTTGCCATATAAATTCTTCTTTAAAATTAGCGGAAACACTGTCTAGATATAGCCTTTCATTAGGTGAATTTTTTTTTCATTATATACTTTATATAAAATATACCTTATTTACAGCTTTTAAGAATATTTTTAATATGAAGTAATATAAAATTATGTATTATTCAATGGCTACAGTCATTAAAAAAAAAATAAGTTCACAAATTAAAAGATAAATTGTAAATTTATGCTGACATTGAAAAGCAAACATAAAAATCTACAAAACAGTTTTCTACTCTTTTTAATCAATTATTATTGTTGATAAAAGTTTGAAATTCAGCCTGATTTATTATACAAAGTAGCAATTAATTATATTGATCCTTATTGCTTGGGTAATTTTAGTAAAGGATAAAACAC
Source organism: Doryteuthis pealeii (assembly GCA_023376005.1). Lineage (NCBI taxonomy): Eukaryota > Metazoa > Mollusca > Cephalopoda > Myopsida > Loliginidae > Doryteuthis > Doryteuthis pealeii. The sequence continues at coordinate 98,817,988 of CM042142.1, forward strand.
TTTTAAAATGAAAAGAATTTAACTAATTATTATAAGATTTATATTTCATTACATATTTTGTCATTAAAGTCATCTCTTTATTTTCTTAAAATATATTTTATATTCTACAGTTAACAGACCAAGAGAATTCATAAATTTAAGTCGTTGGCAGCTCTAAACAATCAAAATTTTCAGTTTTTATGAAAGAATACCAGAGAAATATTAATTGCATAATTTTAATAGATTATCAACTTGTGCTCTACAAATGATTCATGCAAATTCATTTCTTCATATTAAAAGACAAGTACAATTTAATTTATGTATTATTTTATCAATTGGTAAAATTTGAATTTAATCTAAATTTCAAGATTTGAACTTGGTAAAGAACCATAAAGCTATTTCTTAAAGTGAACCCAATATTTTTATTGCTAAGAATAACAACGTACAAGATTCCAAAAAATAGATATAATCTTACCTTTTAGTTTTTTCTTTTAATTCACCAGCAAATTTCTTACTTTTTCAATCTAGAAATAGAAAAGAACAGAGAATGACAAAAGGTTAATAAGCAGCATTGATATCAATGATATTTCATTATATAGGAAAAGTCTCTGCCTTTTAACATTTTGAACTATGAAGATTATTTTCACACAAACTCTTGAGTACAATAGAATCAACATTGGCATTTTTACAATGTTATCTCCACAAATATGCAGTTCTCATATGTTTGAGTGTGTTTGCAAAAAGTGAAGGGCATTGCAATTATAGTCATAATAATGTTGTAAATGTCATGTTCATTTTCTTAACAGAAACACTGGATGCTTTGCTTCATAGTCAAGTAGGGAGTCATCAAAGAACATCACATTATCATCATCAGAGGGGTTTCATGGTTCTGCACCCTCAAAATAATATAATACAATTATATATATATATATATATATAGTGTGGAGAGGAGCTATCAGAAAAAAGTCTGATCATTTTTAGTCTATTGTTTTATAATGGTCAAACCACTTTGAAAGTCCTCATGATATATATATATATATATATATATATATAGTAAGTGAAACTATAAGTTGGTATATCTAACTCATTAATATATATGTATATATATATATAGTAAGCGAAGTTATTAGTTGGTATATCTGACTCATTAATATATATATATATATATATATATATATATAGTAAATGAAACTATTAGTTTGTATATCTGATTCATTTATATATATATATATATATATATATAGTAAATGAAACTATTAGTTTGTATATCTGATTCATTATATATATATATATATATATATATATATATATATATATATATATAGTAAGTGAAAGTATTAGTTGGTATATCTGACTCATTTATATATATATATATATATATATATATATAGTAAGTGAAAGTATTAGTTGGTATATCTGACTCATTAATATATATATATATATATATATATATATTATATATATAGTAAGTGAAAGTATTAGTTGGTATATCTGACTCATATATTATATATATATATATAATATATATAGTAAGTGAAAGTATTAGTTGGTATATCTGACTCATATATATATATATATATATATAGTAAGTGAAAGTATTAGTTGGTATATCTGACTCATATATATATATATATATATATATATAGTAAGTGAAAGTATTAGTTGGTATATCTGACTCATTAATATTATATATATATATATATATATATATATATATATATATAATATGAAAAATAAAATACTGTTTTTTTTTTTAAATATGATTTAATTACCATCTCAACAAAACGTTATTTATACCTTCAATAGATTACTTACTTGAATTGATTCTAATATTTACAACATGCTATATTTTTTCAGTAAAAATAGACAATACTAAAATTTAAGTAAAAATTCTAAACTAAAAAAAAATCTAAATATCTAATCTAAAATCATTCCTTAAAGTTGAAAGATGTACTTGAACATAGGTTCTTTTTTTTTTTTTTTTTCAAAACATAAAAATTGCTAAATACAGAAACTATGAAAAATAGATATTACCTTTGAATATTTTTTTTACCAAAATATTTGCCACATTTTGAAAAAAAATGTAATATTCAGAAACCCTGTACATACTATGTATAACACTGACAATAGCCACTTAAGTTTTTGATAAAATTTACTAAAAGAACTAAATAACTCGCATTTTCCAAATAGTAATTTTTGTATTACATTCTTATAACAAGTTCAAGAAATTCCACATAGAATATTTTTTTAAAAACTAGCAAAAAAGGTGTAAAAATTACTTTTTAAAAGATATTGCCTGAGTGGGTGGGAGTGAAAAATTCAATGTCAGAGGGTTTGTACCATAAGTAAGTAAAATCAAATTTATTAAAGAAGTAAAAAATAAAACAATTTGAAATGAAAACTTAGTTTTTTACTAAATAAAATGTTGCCTGCATCTATTAATTATTAACTAAATAATTATTTTGAATATCTTACACCTAAATTTTACACAAAATTGTAGGTATTTATTTATTAGTAAACTTTTTAGTTAACTTATTGTTACTGGAAAAAGGGCGAGAGTAAAAAATAATTTTAAATATTGATTACAAATTTCGCAAATAATCTTTTCCATTTAAAGAAATAATACAATTTTTTAATTAATTTTTCAGTTTATTAATTTAAATTTTCATTATTACAAGGGAAAGAATTGAAATGTTGAGTTATTAGGAAGAGCTTTTATTCATTTTATTAACATTAATATTGAATATTTAAGAAAGATTACTCTAAAAAAAATTAATTACTTAAAACAATTTAATGTTTGTCTTGTTTTACAACAAACAATTTTTTTTAAAAATACACTCATTTTTACATAATTCTACAAAATTTTATTAAAATTGAATGTATATTTTAATTTTAGTGAGAAAAAAAATATATATACATTTTTAAAAAATGTTTATCTCAATTTTATTGACGTCGAAAATTACGTAAATGGATTTTTTTGCCACGCTAATGTAAACAGATCTTTGAAATTTAATATTTTCTTTTAATAATAGGCATAAAAAATAGTTTTGCTGTCAAAATTCAAATATATTTTCTTTCTAATAAAACCAAGTTTCTAACAGTTAAATTTAAATTAATTCAAAAAGTTAAGGTTTTATTTTTTTTTATGGCGGTGGGGTGGGTGTCAAATGAAAAACAAAAGATAATTTTACACAGACAATTAACAAAACAGAACATAAGGAAAAGCAGACATGCACAAATCCCAAACTGGATGCAGTTAAATAAACTCAAAATCTCCAAATTTCATTGTTTAAGATTATATGACTATTTTTTGTTTTTAAATAATTTTCTCGTAAAACTTTTACATTAGATAACTTTAAATATATAATTAAAAAAAAGCTGTATATCTATAATACTGGGCATGTATTTATTAAAACTTGTTTTAAAAACAATGCGAACTGTCTAATGTTGCATACTCAATTTTTGAGCATATATAATAGAGGGTTGTTTTTTATTCTATGTATTAACAATTTTGGATATTATGACATAAGCAGTGACATAGTTTTAGTTACAGATAGATAGATAGTGAATCTCTATTATTAATAGATATATCTACAGAACTGATTTTCTCAATGATTGCATGAAGGAAGGTTATAGAGAAGAAGTAATTTTTAATATTTATTAATTGGACATGCAGATTATATAACCCAGTTTTCAAATTTTCATAATATTAAGATAATCCTAAAATACTAATATTTTCAAATAGACACAAATTGTTTTTCCTTTAAAAGTTGATGCACTGCAAATAAATCTGTTTGCAAAAGGAACACAAAGACAAGAAATATGTTCCAGGATTTAACACATTTATCTTAATATGTAGTTTCATAAATGTAGAAACAGATGACATGTACTCAAAAAGTATTGGCACAGGCTTGTCTAGACATCATCACTTTACAATATAAGTTGCTCAGTTGTGCACATGTCTTCATTTAACCTTTTTTTCCTCATAAAAGTTTTTCCAGAACACTGAAGAGACATGTTAACTGCCAGTCTAATGCACAGTCAGAAACAGCTTATCAGCACTTTTTTTGAAGACACCTCATACATTCAGCTTGTGACATGGCTGTATATTTATCTGTTTGTAATTATATCTTCAACTCAGCAATTATTACTATATTTTGGCTTAGAACCTTTCAAATTTAATTTCTCCACAAAAGCTGAGGTTAAAAGTGCTGATAAGATGTTTCTGACTGTGCACTAGATGATACATTGGATTGGCATTTAACATGTCTTGTTTAGATATATTTGGCTCCAAATTATTACAGGATCTTACAGCAACCCCGTCTTATAAATAATTTCATTCTCTGGAGAAGTATTGAATGGAAAACGTAATTATTGCAACATTTTAAAGATAGCTTTACTCGAATTATCATAAAAGATTTTACCCAAAACTCTGAAAACTAACAGCAATTTGTTGAAAATAATTGTTTTCTAATAATTATAGGAGGTTGCGAGATGTGAGGCCAGGCATCATAAAATCTTGCTCACCCAAAATAAAGTGATACTTATGCTAGAGGCACTCTTTTTGTTTTTTAGGTATAGTGATTAATGCAGAACTTGGTCTGACCTCCCAGGCAAGAGGTCACTTGCAAAACAGCCTCTCCTACCATTACTATGCCCATAACTATATTATTTATATACTCAAATTCATAAGAATTTGTTACATTTTGGCATGACCATACACCTAATAGCAGTGATGTTGATAGCTTTTGATTTAGTGTGTCCTAGAACACACATATTTGCTTTGAATGAGTCCCGGGAAAATTTATGGGTCCTAACTAAAGTTTCTTAATAGATTGTAGGGTTTTTATTTGTGATCTGGGGAAACAAGCCATCTAACTCCTACCTTGTAACCTATGCTGTGTAATTTGTTTCTAAGAAACTATTGAAACGTATTTACAGTTAGCTTGAAATGGTGAGGGAAGAAAATAGAAAAACACTGGATGCATTGATATGATTTTACTGCATCTTTTTAGATTTCTGTATGTCTGGAATGCAGGATGCGTACCTATCAGCATCCTGTAATAGTATAACCGAGTAAAAAAAAGTTGAGATATTTGGTCTCCTGAACCTATAGCATACATGGCTAACCGTCCATGTGTGGAAAAATATGAAATCAAGGGGATGAAGGATAAATACTGAATGGATGTGAAGGAAAATGAGGATGGAAAGACTTTGAACTTATTGCCTGGTAAGTATTTTAGAAAAAAAGTAAAAGCTGAAGAGTAAAAACTTTACAAATCCAGATATGTACAATAAAACAAATGAATGACATAACATATCACATTCTATCAACTTCTGAAGCCAAGTTGATGTCAAATGTACTGCTATGCATATTCCTTTGGAACATAACAACAAGACCAAGTGGAGTATTTTGATGCTGAAATAATCAAGGATTCCTAAAATGTCACTTCAATGCTAAAGTAGTCAAATCAACAGTTACAAGTAATAAGTGGTTATTTCCTAGTTGAGTAACATGATATTACAGGGTGACCCAGAAAAAACAGAACCCAAATCATTTATTAATTTTCCCATTAAACTAACCCTAAACCCAACCCTAACCCTCCTAGTTAAAATTAACAGTTTTATTACAAAATTTGTGGGTTCTGTTTTTTCGGTCACCGTGTAATATCATGTTACTCAATGGGGGGGGGGTAGGGTTAGGATTTAGGGTTAGTTTAATGGGAAAATAAATAAATAATTTGGGTTCTGTTTTTTCTGGGTCTGTTACTCAACTGGGAGATTCGGAAAATACACCGTCAACTCAACTAGGAAATAACCTAATAAGCTTAACCTGATGAGTATAAGGTACAAGTCCTACTGGTTTCCTCCAACAGTGGGAGATGTCTTTACATGTCACTGAACTCACTATTCAGCTACATCCACCTCAATTTGGGCATCCCCTAGATCAGGGGTCACCAAACTACAGCCAGCAGGTCAGATCTGACCCGTGAAAGCATTTTTTCAGGCCAGCTGACGGTATTTGAATGTTGCGTTCTTTGATAATGTTTTGAAAATAAAGATGTTAATTAAATTTATTTTTGTACATCCTACACCATTCATTCATGAGTATAACATGGAAAGATACATTTTTGTTTTACATCTTTTTCTCAGAGCTTTCGTTCTGGCTAGTAAATATTGAACACAATAATAATGTGGCCCATGTTCATTATTTTTTCAATTATCCGTCCCACCATGAAAAAGAGTTTGGTGATCCTGCCTTAGATAATAGGGCGATCTGCTTTTGTTTGTTGCTGCAATGAGGATTTGGTTTATCTAACAGCATGTGGGTTATTTAATGCCAAAATCTGATTCATTTGTAAATGTTTGATTATTATAACTATTCATATTTTCAATGTCCCATTAAAATCATTTATTTTTAAATTGCACTTTTTTATTTGTTTGCACTGTTATATGGTATCAAATGTTCCTATCTAATACTAATAATTTATACCCAATTATATAGCTTCAAGTAACTATTCTTATTTAATAATAATAATAATAATAATAATATAATAATAATAATTTGTTTGCATTAATTTTCAAATCAATCTATTTGATCTATAGATGGGACCCTAACAGATACTACTACTCTGGTCAGAGTGGACTTAGGAGTTATGACAATGAAGGGGTACTCCACACTTCCAGAGCTACATAAGCCTCACCACCAGATGTAGTTTCATATTCAGGACACCTTGGGGGATTTTACCCTCTGCATGAAATGCAGATTGGTGTCTGGAACTAGAGCAAGATAGCTATCACTACACTAGTTAACTACAGAGAACAAAAAAAAAAAAAAAAAGATGAACCAGCAGTCATGCAACTGGCTACTGGTAAACATAAGACCATGTTCTTTGACCTCTGAGACAAACTCTGGTTGATCAACAACAGCAAGAAACAGCAGTTATCAGCTATGAATTAAGGAGCCTGGACATTGATATAGCAATACTGAAGAGAACAAGCTTGCAATAACATATTTGGAGAAAAGATTATACCTCCCTCTGACAATCTAAGCCCTTTGAGAAACTTCAATACAGTATTGGATTTACAATCAGGAACATTCTGTTGCCTATAAAAACAAAGAAAAAAAAACAGAATTGGTAAAGACTCGCCTGTCTGAAAGGGAACCTGTCATTACTGCTAATTGTGAATCCATAACTAGGCAGAAAAAAAAAACTCACTGCACTGAAAACAGCAAGAAACAACACTCAATGATGGCTAGGTAGTGAGAAAACAAGTACTTGCATAATTTGTGCTAGAACATCCAGTCTTGCACTGAAAGAAGCAATGTACAAGGTAAATATGACTAAACAAGATAACTTCATTGAAGTCCAATGATGGCAAGTCATCAAAGTAGATGAAGAGGTGATCCAAATTCTACATGCTCTTTGAGCCAGCTTTTGCTTGCATTTTAGAAAAACAATATTAATAATGATAAAAGAGTAAAAAAATAAATGTGTAAAATTGCAAAAATGAATGAGAGATTTTACTTTTAAAACAAATACTAATTATGTCAAGGTAAAAAGTTTAGACTCAGCAAATATAGAATATATTTGGGATTAAAGACCGTTGACAATATCCATCTTACATCACAACTAAATGAGGAAAATGACTTTTCTCAAAAGACATTTTCACAAGTAAAAAAAGCTCATCATTTTTTTCTTTTTTCAAATGTGAGTGCCCATTCATCCGAGTGCCCACCGGAGAATATCCTAACTTCTCCAGCAGTATCCAACATGTCTTTTTCATCTTACTTGGATGGTTTGTGTGATAGGAGGTAAGTGGTCATATAATTGCTTTTTTGTAGGATGTTGCTTCCAAGTGTTTTTACCATATAGCTTTTTATCCAAGCATTTTGTTAAGGTCTGAGAAATGCAGCCATACAGTAGCACTGACACAGCTATAACTTGGAAGAATTCCCACTGTATCTCATCATAGGAAAACTATTTTCTCGAAATGTGCAATTTGAACTAAATATTTTATTACTAAACTTGACTTTGCACATCAGTTTGACTTTAGCAGCTTTGGTATTAAAAATGCAGGTATTTATCTGCATTTGTAATACTAAATTTACCCTAGTTAGCTGTATAGAATATAGAGAAAATTGAATTTATGAATGATTACACTGAGGAAAAGAGAATTTGGTGCCAGAGATATTAGACTTTTTTATATTAATTTTAAGTTGCCGATTCAAAATATGCCATCAGGTTTTCTGCTCTGGTTACTAAGATAGGATATACCCCTAACTTATCCCCTGGTCGAGCACAAGGATCAATATCTACAAATCATTATTACCTCAATAACTAGAGCTGCTAGAATAAAATGGTTATATTCTTATTCAATGGATTGAATACATCTAGAATCAGGTTTTAAAAAACTTTTAAAAAAATGTGTTCCTAAGTGTTATAGATAGCAGTGCACTAACCATAGCACAATGCATTTTAATTAATATAGTAGCTAAAACTCTCAGCTGGATAAGAATATCCTCTTTGTTGACATGAAGGAAGCATGACATACTATTTGCATTTGACTAAATTGACTAAACCAAAATTAAAATATTTAAAACAGTATTGTAATATGCCCAAGCAAGTGATGTGAAAATGAAGACACGTTTAGAATTTATAAATCAAATTTTATTAAAAAATGTAAAGTAGACAGATTTTTAACACTGAAAGTATTTATCAAAGAAATAAACATAAAAATCATAATTTTGGTAAAATCATTATACATTAAAAAAATGATTAAAAAACCCCAAAACAAACGGTTCTGTATATTAGTCATACAGAGATTTAATTACAATTTGAATGAGAGATTCCAACTTGAACTTGTGCACTTAAAATATATAACTTGAGCAGCATAACTAATACCTAGCTCAAATGCATTTCCATAACCGGTAGAGCAACAGACTAGTAGCTGAAAGGCCTGTAAATCATTATTACTAGAAAGAAAACACAAGATCATTTTTTAGGATCAGTTGTGAAATGAAAATCTGTCTTGCTGTTTATATTTTTGAAATAAAGATTTTGTACTTAATATAACCAAGTCTAAGTTAATTTTTCAACGCTACTAAATTTACTTGTACATTATTTGAGGTTATTTAGATGAGATCAATTCAGTACATTTTGTACCAATTTGAAAGATTGTCTTCTGAATTCCAATCTATTTTTCTCTTTTACTCTCCATGTCAAAATTGCATAGGCTTATAATTGAGATAGAATTTGAAAATAACCATGTGCTGTGCAATTCAAACTCAAGAGAAATGGAAGAGTTTGTATGCATAATATGCTGATGGAATGTGAAGTACTTTTCCAAAATTACAAAGTCATCTTTATCTGGATTCAAATAAACTATTGACAGCCTGGAGCACCTGCAAACAGCGGCTATAAGTATCAATAAATTACAAGTCATAAGCTTCAAGTGTTTCATATTCAACAAACTATAGGACAGTCAGATTTACATTAGAAAAAAAAATACAACATTTTTTTTATCAGAGTAGTTCATATATTGCAAACCGACATTAGTTTTTAATTCATTTTAATGAAGTTTAACTAAAAATTCGGGTTTTCCCTCATCAATAAAAATGGTATGTAAATAAAGACTTATGAGAAACTCAGAACTGAAATAAAATATATTTTAAATGCTGATGATGAAAATATTCAAACTTGCCAGATATACAAATTGAACGATAGAATTTTGTGATTAATAATCTTGATTGGTATTTGAAAAAGAATATTCTGCTTAAGCCAATAACATGCTATAATTAACAATTAAGTCACAGTGAAAAAGCAATTAAATTTTCTATTAGCTTAAAATTACCAACAAATTTAGTGTGGTTTTAAGTTTATTTACTTACACAAATGAACATAAATTGGTAATTAAAATTAATCAGATAAGAAAGCAACATAATATGAGAAGGACTTTAAATGATAAATATAATTATTTACAATAGTGATGAAAAGAAAGGAGTCACTTAACTAAGAAAATAAATGTTTAATTTTTACAAAGAGGCATTAAACAATTTAACAATGTACTTTTAAGAGCATAGTTCACCTACACTTCCTAATGAAGACAGATACTGTGGTCATTAGGAACTGTAGGTGAAATTGTTGCATTTACACATGACACAGAACCAGAGGAGATACAGATAAGAATGCAAAAGGATGCAGAAAATAGGGCATGTAAAAGTGATGAGCCACCTGACCCCCACCCCCATGGCAAACGTTTTCACAGATATTTAAATTCATGAACTTTTGCCCTTCAACTTTGAAAAGTGCTGTTGAAATAAATTTAATTGTGGAAGAGGGGGTTTAGAGAAAAGAAAGAACACCACTGAACATCACAAAAATGGGGTCAAAATGAAATTACCAAATTTGGAATTTTCAGTTCAAGTTATCTGGAAGAAGCTTGCTGACATTGAGAGCATTTTGGATAGGATAAAAAAAAGTCTGGAAGATCTTCAAAATTAAACACAAATATCAAAGAAAGGTAATTAGATTATAAATATGCAAGTTAACAAACTTCCCAAACACAATGTCCTGATCATTGGGGGTGACATGAATGTGCAGATAGGCAAAAACGAGAACAATAGATACTGCCTACATAACATCCCAAATAGAAACGGCAAACTCCTAGCAGAGTTCTCTCTTGAGACCAGGCTTGTATACTTAAATACCAAATACCAAAAAAGCAAAGGCAAATTATGGACCTACACATACCCAAATAATACAAAAGCCCAATTAGACTATATCCTAATAAATAAAAAAGATGGATAAATAGTGCAATGAACTGCAAAGCATATTCCTGTTTTGAAAAGGAGTATCCTTTGATCACAGAATAGTCACAGCAAAATTATGACTAAGCCTATGTGGAAACAAAAAGCAAACCAGTTAATCTGTAAGATACGACTAGTCGACACTTGCCAACAGTGATATATGCAATCGCTATGCTGTGGCAGTAATAAATAAATTCAATATCCTCCAGGAGACATCTCAAAGCTTCACTCCAAATGAGGAATACAAAAACTTTGTCAGTGCCTAACTAGAAGCAGCAGCTGAATCCATATCAACCAAACTAAAAGCAACACTCTGTTCCCTGGAGACAGAAGCAGTTAGAGAAAAGAGAAACTATATAAAAAAAAAGCAACATAATAACAAACCCAACTAACACCAATTTACACAACCTTAAAAAAGTCCAGATAGACTAACCAAAAATACAAAAAAGAACAAACAGAATACATCCAAGTACAAATAAATAATATCAGATAATTGGTAGAAGACAGACAGTCACGATTAGCATTGCAAACAGTAAATGAAATTAGTGGTAGGAAAAGTACCTCTAGATCAAAGCTAAAGGCAACCAGCCAAAAAGATAGACTTCAGAAATGGAAAGACCACTTCCAGAAACTGCTGGGGACCACCCCCTAAAATCATAGAAAATAATACCCAAAAGATCATAGATAGACAACTAGACATCAAACTGGGGAATTTTACAAGAGAAGACCTCAACAAAGTCTTAAAGAAACTAAAAGGTAGAAAAGCTGCAGACCTTGACGAAATACCCCCGAGGTATGGAAGATGAGAAAGTTCAATGACATACTGCTTAGGCTATGCAATGCAGTATATAGACAAAATAGAATAGATAAATGGACAAAAGGCTGCATCCTCCCATTCCCAAAAAGGGAGAGGTCAGAATCACTAAAAACTACAGAGGCATAACTCTTACTGCTATTGCAGCTAAGATATATAATGTCCTTCTTCTTAATTGCATCCAACCCAAAATAGAGAAAATCTTTAGGAAAAACCAAAACGGATTCCGCAGAAATCAATCCACAACCTCTCAGATCTTGACAATTCAACGGATCATAGAAGGAGTTTGAGCAAAGAATCTAGAGGCAATGCTGCTATTCGTAGATTTTTCCAAGGCATTTTGATTCCATACACAGAGGGAAACTGAAACAAATACTACTAGCATACTGCCCCCCCCCCAAGAAACAGTTGTTGCTATAATGATGCTCTACAAAGACACTAAATGATATGCTCACCTGATGGTGACACAGATTTCTTTGACATTGCCACTGGAGTCCTAGAAGGAGATACATTAGCACCATATATATCTATAATATGCATAGACTATGTACTCCGAACATCATTAGATACTATAAAGGAAAAAGGTTTCACACTAAAAAAGGCAAGAAGCAGGCAATATCCTGTACAGCTGTCACAGATGCAGGCTACACTGATCACCTTGCACTTCTTGCAATACACTGGCACAGGCCAAGTCACTACTGCATAGCCTGGAGAGGCAGCAAGAAATATCGGCCCTCTATGTGAAATCTAATAAAACTGAGTTCATGTGTTTCAAAAAGAAAGGAGACATCTCCCACATTTGACAGTAAGCTTTCTAAGCCAGTAGAACAATTCATACCTGGTTAGTAATATCTAATCCACAGAAAGTGATGTTTAATACACGAATAGGAAATGCATGGTCAGCCAGAAACAAATTATCAGTCATATGGAAATTCAATCTCATTGACAAGTTAAAGCGACAATTCTTTCAGGCTGTTGTTATATCAGTACTGCTGGATGGTTGCACCACTTGGACCCTAAACGAGGCACTTGAGAATAAGCTAGATGGGAGTTGCACAAGATGCTGCATGCGGTCTTGAACAAGTCATGGAAACAGCACCTCACAAGGAAGCAGCTGTATGGCTACCTGCCCCCCATCTCACAAACCATCCAAATGAGACGGACAAGGCATGCTGGACACTGTTGGAGAAGCAAGAACAAGCTCATAAGCGACACATTCTCCTGTGGAAGCCAACAATGGACATGCTAATGTGGGTCCGCCCATCAAGGAGCTACATTGACCAACTCTTTGAGGGATACTAGATGCTGCGCAGAGGACCTCCCTGGGACAATGAATGATAGAAAAGGTGGAGAGATTGTCTGGATATCCATGCTATTGCACAACAATGATGATGATGATGATGTGATGATGTTAAATTTAGGAGCTCAACAAGTAAATGGTGACAGCAGTATTATAGTGAAGTTCTTAAGTTCTTAAACATATTGATGTAAAAATAATTTATATATTCATTACAGAAAGAAAACCTTACACTAAAAAAAAAAAAAACATAAAAAAATTTTTTTCCTTTTTTTCTGAAAAGACTGAGCAAAAGAACATCTGCTATATAAGCAAAGTTTGCAGAGTGGCCTATTGACGGCATCAGCCAGATAGTGAGGGAGCCTATTTCCTTTCATAGACCAGGGACATTGTTTTTGCATACCTGAGGCAAGATTGCCACATCTCTACATCATCTACCACTTTTATCTCGAGATCCAAAACAATGTCCCTGGTCTAGTGAAAAGGAAATAGGCTCCCTCACTATCTGGCTGATGCCGTCAATAGGCACTCTGCAAACTTTGCTTTTATAGCAAGATGTTCTTTTGCTCAGTCTTTTCAGAATTTTTTATGTTTTTTTTTTTTTTAGTGTAAGGTTTTCTTTCTGTAATGAATCTATTTAAATTATTTTTACATCATATGTTTAAGAACTTAATGAACTTCACTAGTAATACTGCTGTCACCCATTATTGTTGGCTCCTAAATTTAACATCATCATCATCATCATCATCATCATGTTTTGCAATTAGCATGGATATCCATGACATCTCTCGCCAACCTTTTCTATCATTCATTGTCCCAGGGAGTCCTTGCGCAGCATCTAGTATCCTCAAAGAGTTTGGTCAATGTAGCTCTTGATGGGCGACCCACATTAGCATGTCCATGTGTTGGCTTCCACAGGAATGTCGCTTATGAGCTTGTTCTTGCTTTTCTCCAAACAGTGTCCAGCATGCCTTGTCCGTCTATTTGGATGGTTTGTGAGATGGGGGCAGGTAGCCATACAGCTGCTTCCTTGTGAGGTCTGTTTCCAATGACTTGTTCAAGACCGCATGCAGCATTCTTGTGCAACTCCCATCTAGCTTATTCTCAGTGCCTCGTTAGGTCCAATGGTGCTGGCCATCCAGCAGTACTGATATAACAACAGCCTGAAGAATTGTCCTTTAACTTGTCAATGAGATTGAATTTCCATATGACTGATTTTTGTTTCTGGCTGACCATGCATTCCTATTCGTGTATTAACATCACTTTCTGTGGATTAGATATTACTACAAGGTATGTGAATTGTTCTACTGGCTTTAAGAGACTTACTGTCAAATGTGGAGATGTCTCCTTTCTTTTTGGAAACACATGAACTCAGTTTTATTAGATTCACAATAGAGGCCGATATTCCTTGCTGCCTTCTCCAGGCTATGCAGTAGTGACTTGGCCTGTGCCAGTGTATTTGCAAGAAGTGCAAGGTGATCAGTGTAGCCTGCATCTGTGACAGTCTGTACAGGATATTGCCTGCTCTTGCCTTTTTTAGTGTGAACCTTTTTTCCCTTTATAGTATCTAATGATGTTCGGAGTACATAGTCTATGCATATTATAGATATATATGGGTGCTAATGTATCTCCTTCTAGGACTCCAGTGGCAATGTCAAAGAAATCTGTGTCACCATCAGGTGAGCATATCATTTAGTGTCTTTGTAGAGCATCATTATAGCAACAACTGTTTCTTGGGGGGGGGGGCAGTATGCTAGTAGTATTTGTTTGTCAGTTTCCCTCTGTGTATGGAATCAAAATGCCTTGGAAAATCTACGAATAGCAGCATTGCCTCTAGATTCTTTGCTCAAACTCTTCTATGATCCGTTAATTGTCAAGATCTGAGAGGTTGTGGATTGATTTCTGCGGAATCCGTTTTGGTTTTTCCTAAAGATTTCTCTATTTTGGGTGGATGCAATTAAGAAGAAGGACATTATATATCTTAGCTGCAATAGCAGTAAGAGTTTATGCCTCTGTAGTTTTTAGTGATTCTGACCTCTCCCTTTTGGGAATGGGAGATGCAGCTTTTTGTCCATTTATCTATTCTATTTTGTCTATATACTGCATTGCATAGCCTAAAGCAGTATGTCATTGAACTTTCTCATCTTCCATATCGCTCGGGGTATTTCGTCAAGGTCTGCAGCTTTCTACCTTTTAGTTTCTTTAAGACTTTGTTTGAGTCTTCTCTTGTAAAATTCCCAGTTTTGATGTCTAGTTGTCTATCTATGATCTTTTGGGTATTATTTCTATGATTTTAGGGGGTGGTCCCCCAGCAGTTTCTGGAAGTGGTCTTTCCATTTCTGAAGTCTATCTTTTTGGCTGTTGCCTTTAGCTTTGATCTAGAGGTACTTCTTCCTACGACTAATTTCATTTACTGTTTGCAATGCTAATCGTGACTGTCTGTCTTCTACCAATTATCTGATATTATTATTGTACTTGGATGTATTCTGTTGTTCTTTTTGTATGTTTTGGTTAGGTCTATCGGACTTTTTTAAGGTTGTGTAAATTGGTGTTAGTTGGGTTTGTTTATTATGTTGCCTTTTTTTTATAATAGTTTCCTCTTTTCTCTAACTGCTTCTGTCTCCCAGGGAACAGAGTGTTTGGCTTTTAGTTTGGTTGATATGGATTCAGCTGCTGCTTCTAGTTAGGCACTGACAAAGTTTTTGTATTCCTCATTTGGAGTGAAGCTTTGAGATGTCTCCTGGAGGATATTGATTTATTATTACTGCCACAGCATAGCGATTGCATATATCACTGTTGGCAAGTGTCGACTAGTCGTATCTTACAGATTAACTGGTTTGCTTTTTGTTTCCACATAGGCTTAGTCATAATTTTGCTGTGACTATTCTGTGATCAAAGGATACTCCTTTTCAAACAGGAATATGCTTTCAGTTCATTGCACTATTTATCCATCTTTTTATTTATTAGGATATAGTCTAATTGGGCTTTTGTATTATTTGGGTATGTGTAGGTCCATAATTTGCCTTTGCTTTTTGGTATTTGGTATTTAAGTATACAAGCCTGTCTCAAGAGAGAACTCTGCTAGGAGTTTGCCGTTCTATTTGGGATGTTATGTAGGCAGTATCTATTGTTCTCGTTTTTGCCTATCTGCACATTCATGTCACCCCCAATGATCAGGACATTGTGTTTGGGAAGTTTGTTAACTTGCATATTTATAATCTAATTACCTTTCTTTGATATTTGTGTTTAATTTTGAAGATCTTCCAGACTTTTTTTATCCTATCCAAAATGCTCTCAATGTCAGCAAGCTTCTTCCAGATAACTTGAACTGAAAATTCCAATTTTGGTAATTTATTTTGACCCCATTTTTGTGATGTTTCAGTGGTGTTCTTTCTTTTCTCTAACCCCCTCTTCCCACAATTAAATTTATTTCAACAGCACTTTTCAAAGTTGAAGGGCAAAAGTTCATGAATTTAACATATCTGTGAAAACGTTTGCCATGGGGGGGGGGGGGGGGTCAGGTGGCTCATCACTTTTACATGCCCTATTTTCTGCATCCTTTTGCATTCTTATCTGTATCTCCTCTGGTTCTGTGTCATGTGTAAATGCAACAATTTCACCTACAGTTCCTAATGACCACAGTATCTGTCTTCATTAGGAAGTGTAGGTGAACTATGCTCTTAAAAGTACATTGTTAAATTGTTAATGCCTCTTTGTAAAAATTAAACATTATTTTCTTAGTTAAGTGACTCCTTTCTTTTCATACTATTGTAAATAATTATATTTATCATTTAAAGTCCTTCTCATATTATGTTGCTTTCTTATCTGATTAATTTTAATTACCAATTTATGTTCATTTGTGTAAGTAAATAAACTTAAAACCACACTAAATTTGTTGGTAATTTTAAGCTAATAGAAAATTAATTGCTTTTTCACTGTGACTTAATTGTTAATTATAGCATGTTATTGGCTTAAGCAGAATATTCTTTTTCAAATACCAATCAAGATTATTAATCACAAAATTCTATCGTTCAATTGTATATCTGGCAAGTTTGAATATTTTCATCATCAGCATTTAAAAATATTTTATTTCAGTTCTGAGTTTCTCATAAGTCTTTATTTACATACCATTTTTATTGATGAGGGAAAACCCGAATTTTTAGTTAAACTTCATTAAAATGAATTAAAAAACTAATGTCGGTTTGCAATATATGAACTACTCTGATAAAAAAAATGTTGTTTTTTTTTTCTAATGTAAATCTGACTGTCCTATAGTTTGTTGAATATGAAACACTTGAAGCTTATGACTTGTAATTTATTGATACTTATAGCCGCTGTTTGCAGGTGCTCCAGGCTGTCAATAGTTTATTTGAATCCAGATAAAGATGACTTTGTAATTTTGGAAAAGTACTTCACATTCCATCAGCATATTATGCATACAAACTCTTCATTTCTCTTGAGTTTGAATTGCACAGCACATGGTTATTTTCAAAATTCTATCTCAATTATAAGCCTATGCAATTTTGACATGGAGAGTAAAAAGAGAAAAATAGATTGGAATTCAGAAGACAATCTTTCAAATTGGTACAAAATGTACTGAATTGATCTCATCTAAATAACCTCAAATAATGTACAAGTAAATTTAGTAGCGTTGAAAAATTAACTTAGACTTGGTTATATTAAGTACAAAATCTTTATTTCAAAATAATAAACAGCAAGACAGATTTTCATTTCACAACTGATCCTAAAAAATGATCTTGTTGTTTCTTCTAGTAAAATGATTTACAGGCCTTTCAGCTACTAGTCTGTTGCTCTACCGGTTATGGAAATGCATTTGAGCTAGGTATTAGTTATGCTGCTCAAGTTATATATTTTAAGTGCACAAGTTCAAGTTGGAATCTCTCATTCAAATTGTAATTAAATCTCTGTATGACTAATATACAGAACCGTTTGTTTTGGGGTTTTTTAATCATTTTTTTTAATGTATAATGATTTTACCAAAATTATGATTTTTATGTTTATTTCTTTGATAAATACTTTCAGTGTTAAAAATCTGTCTACTTTACATTTTTTAATAAAATTTGATTTATAAATTCTAAACGTGGTCTTCATTTTCACATCACTTGCTTGGGCATATTACAATACTGTTTTAAATATTTTAATTTTGGTTTAGTCAATTTAGTCAAATGCAAATAGTATGTCATGCTTCCTTCATGTCAACAAAGAGGATATTCTTATCCAGCTGAGAGTTTTAGCTACTATATTAATTAAAATGCATTGTGCTATGGTTAGTGCACTGCTATCTATAACACTTAGGAACACATTTTTTTAAAAGTTTTTTAAAACCTGATTCTAGATGTATTCAATCCATTGAATAAGAATATAACCATTTTATTCTAGCAGCTCTAGTTATTGAGGTAATAATGATTTGTAGATATTGATCCTTGTGCTCGACCAGGGGATAAGTTAGGGGTATATCCTATCTTAGTAACCAGAGCAGAAAACCTGATGGCATATTTTGAATCGGCAACTTAAAATTAATATAAAAAAGTCTAATATCTCTGGCACCAAATTCTCTTTTCCTCAGTGTAATCATTCATAAATTCAATTTTCTCTATATTCTATACAGCTAACTAGGGTAAATTTAGTATTACAAATGCAGATAAATACCTGCATTTTTAATACCAAAGCTGCTAAAGTCAAACTGATGTGCAAAGTCAAGTTTAGTAAAAAAATATTTAGTTCAAATTGCACATTTCGAGAAAATAGTTTTCCTATGATGAGATACAGTGGGAATTCTTCCAAGTTATAGCTGTGTCAGTGCTACTGTATGGCTGCATTTCTCAGACCTTAACAAAATGCTTGGATAAAAGCTATATGGTAAAAAACACTTGGAAGCAACATCCTACAAAAAAGCAATTATATGACCACTTACCTCCTATCACACAAACCATCCAAGTAAGATGAAAAAGACATGTTGGATACTGCTGGAGAAGTTAGGATATTCTCCGGTGGGCACTCGGATGAATGGGCACTCACATTTGAAAAAAGAAAAAAATGATGAGCTTTTTTTACTTGTGAAAATGTCTTTTGAGAAAAGTCATTTTCCTCATTTAGTTGTGATGTAAGATGGATATTGTCAACGGTCTTTAATCCCAAATATATTCTATATTTGCTGAGTCTAAACTTTTTACCTTGACATAATTAGTATTTGTTTTAAAAGTAAAATCTCTCATTCATTTTTGCAATTTTACACATTTATTTTTTACTCTTTTATCATTATTAATATTGTTTTTCTAAAATGCAAGCAAAAGCTGGCTCAAAGAGCATGTTCTGGTAGAATTTGGATCACCTCTTCATCTACTTTGATGACTTGCCATCATTGGACTTCAATGAAGTTATCTTGTTTAGTCATATTTACCTTGTACATTGCTTCTTTCAGTGCAAGACTGGATGTTCTAGCACAAATTATGCAAGTACTTGTTTTCTCACTACCTAGCCATCCATTGAGTGTTGTTTCTTGCTGTTTTCAGTGCAGTGAGTTTTTTTTTCTGCCTAGTTATGGATTCACAATTAGCAGTAATGACAGGTTCCCTTTCAGACAGGCGAGTCTTTTACCAATTCTGTTTTTTTTTTCTTTGTTTTATAGGCAACAGAATGTTCCTGATTGTAAATCCAATACTGTATTGAAGTTTCTCAAAGGGCTTAGATTGTCAGAGGGAGGTATAATCTTTCTCCCAAAATATGTTATTGCAAGCTTGTTCTCTTCAGTATTGCTATATCAATGTCCAGGCTCCTTAATTCATAGCTGATAACTGCTGTTTTCTTGCTGTTGTTGATCAACCAGAGTTTGTCTCAGAGGTCAAAGAACATGGTCTTATGTTTACCAGTAGCCAGTTGCATGACTGCTGGTTCATCTTTTTTTTTTTTTTTTGTTCTCTGTAGTTAACTAGTGTAGTGATAGCTATCTTGCTCTAGTTCCAGACACCAATCTGCATTTCATGCAGAGGTGTAAAATCCCCCCAAGGTGTCCTGAATATGAAACTACATCTGGTGGTGAGGCTTATGTAGCTCTGGGAAGTGTGGAGTACCCCTTCATTGTCATAACTCCTAAGTCCACTCTGACCCAGAGTAGTAGTATCTGTTTAGGGTCCCATCTATAGATCAAATAGATTGATTTGAAAATTAATGCAAACAAATTATTATTATTATATTATTTTATTATTATTATTATTAAATAAGAATAGTTACTTGAAGCTATATAATTGGGTATAAATTATTAGTATTAGATAGGAACATTTGATACCATATAACAGTGCAAACAAATAAAAAAGTGCAATTTAAAAATAAATGATTTTAATGGGACATTGAAAATATGAATAGTTATAATAATCAAACATTTACAAATGAATCAGATTTGGCATTAAATAACCCACATGCTGTTAGATAAACCAAATCCTCATTGCAGCAAACAAACAAAAGCAGATCGCCCTATTATCTAGGGCAGGATCACCAAACTCTTTTTCATGGTGGGACGGATAATTGAAAAAATAATGAACATGGGCCACATTATTATTGTGTTCAATATTTACTAGCCAGAATGAAAGCTCTGAGAAAAAGATGTAAAACAAAATGTATCTTTCCATGTTATACTCATGAATGAATGGTGTAGGATGTACAAAAATAAATTTAATTAACATCTTTATTTTCAAAACATTATCAAAAGAACGCAACATTCAAATACCGTCAGCTGGCCTGAAAAAAATGCTTTCACGGGTCAGATCTGACCTGCTGGCTGTAGTTTGGTGACCCCTGATCTAGGGGATGCCCAAATTGAGGTGGATGTAGCTGAATAGTGAGTTCAGTGACATGTAAAGACATCTCCCACTGTTGGAGGAAACCAGTAGGACTTGTACCTTATACTCATCAGGTTAAGCTTATTAGGTTATTTCCTAGTTGAGTAACATGATATTACACGGTGATCCAGAAAAAACAGAACCTAAATTATTTATTTATTTTCCGATTAAACTAACCCTAAATCTCCCAGTTGAGTAACATGATATTACAGGGTGACCAGAAAAACAGAACCCAAATTATTTATTTATTTTCCCATTAAACTAACCCTAAATCCTAACCCTACCCCCCCCCCCCAATTGAGTAACATGATATTACACGGTGACCGAAAAAACAGAACCCACAAATTTTGTAATAAAACTGTTAATTTTAACTAGGAGGGTTAGGGTTGGGGTTTAGGGTTAGTTTAATGGGAAAATTAATAAATGATTTGGGTTCTGTTTTTTCTGGGTCACCCTGTAATATCATGTTACTCAACTAGGAAATAACCACTTATTACTTGTAACTGTTGATTTGACTACTTTAGCATTGAAGTGACATTTTTAGGAATCCTTGATTATTTCAGCATCAAAATACTCCACTTGGTCTTGTTGTTATGTTCCAAAGGAATATGCATAGCAGTACATTTGACATCAACTTGGCTTCAGAAGTTGATAGAATGTGATATGTTATGTCATTCATTTGTTTTATCTGTACATATCTGGATTTGTAAAGTTTTTACTCTTCAGCTTTTACTTTTTTTCTAAAATACTTACCAGGCAATAAGTTCAAAGTCTTTCCATCCTCATCTTCCTTCACATCCATTCAGTATTTATCCTCATCCCCTTGATTCTCATATTTTTCCACACATGGACGGTTAGCCATGTATGCTATAGGTTCAGGAGACCAAATATCTCAACTTTTTTTTACTCGGTTATACTATTACAGGGATGCTGATAGGTACGCATCCTGCATTCCAGACATACAGAAATCTAAAAAGATGCAGTAAAATCATATCAATGCATCCCAGTGTTTTTCTATTTTCTTCCCTCACCATTTCAAGCTAACTGTAAATACGTTTCAATAGTTTCTTAGAAACAAATTACACAGCATAGGTTACAAGGTAGGAGTTAGATGGCTTGTTTCCCCAGATCACAAATAAAAACCCTACAATCTATTAAGAAACTTTAGTTAGGACCCATAAATTTTCCCGGGGACTCATTCAAAGCAAATATGTGTGTTCTAGGACACACTAAATCAAAAAGCTATCAACATCACTGCTATTAGGTGTATGGTCATGCCAAAATGTAACAAATTCTTTATGAATTTGAGTATATAATAAAAGGTATAGTTATGGGCATAGTAATGGTAGGAGAGGCTGTTTTGCAAGTGACCTCTTGCCTGGGAGGTCAGACCAAGTTCTGCATTAATCACTATACCTAAAAAACAAAAAGAGTGCCTCTAGCATAAGTATCACTTTATTTTGGGTGAGCAAGATTTTATGATGCCTGGCCTCACATCTCGCAACCTCCTATAATTATTAGAAAACAATTATTTTCAACAAATTGCTGTTAGTTTTCAGAGTTTTGGGTAAAATCTTTTATGATAATTCGAGTAAAGCTATCTTTAAAATGTTGCAATAATTACGTTTTCCATTCAATACTTCTCCAGAGAATGAAATTATTTATAAGACGGGGTTGCTGTAAGATCCTGTAATAATTTGGAGCCAAATATATCTAAACAAGACATGTTAAATGCCAATCCAATGTATCATCTAGTGCACAGTCAGAAACATCTTATCAGCACTTTTAACCTCAGCTTTTGTGGAGAAATTAAATTTGAAAGGTTCTAAGCCAAAATATAGTAATAATTGCTGAGTTGAAGATATAATTACAAACAGATAAATATACAGCCATGTCACAAGCTGAATGTATGAGGTGTCTTCAAAAAAGTGCTGATAAGCTGTTTCTGACTGTGCATTAGACTGGCAGTTAACATGTCTCTTCAGTGTTCTGGAAAAACTTTTTATGAGGAAAAAAAGGTTAAATGAAGACATGTGCACAACTGAGCAACTTATATTGTAAAGTGATGATGTCTAGACAAGCCTGTGCCAATACTTTTGAGTACATGTCATCTGTTTCTACATTTATGAAACTACATATTAAGATAAATGTGTTAAATCCTGGAACATATTTCTTGTCTTTGTGTTCCTTTTGCAAACAGATTTATTTGCAGTGCATCAACTTTTAAAGGAAAAACAATTTGTGTCTATTTGAAAATATTAGTATTTTAGGATTATCTATATTATGAAAATTTGAAACTGGGTTATATAATCTACATGTCCAATTAATAAATATTAAAAATTACTTCTTCTCTATAACCTTCCTTCATGCAATCATTGAGAAAAATCAGTTCTGTAGATATATCTATTAATAATAGAGATTCACTATCTATCTATCTGTAACTAAAACTATGTCACTGCTTATGTCATAATATCCAAAATTGTTAATACATAGAATAAAAAAACAACCCTCTATTATATATGCTCAAAAATTGAGTATGCAACATTAGACAGTTCCGCATTGTTTTTTAAAACAAGTTTTAATAAATACATGCCCAGTATTATAGATATACAGCTTTTTTTAATTATATATTTAAAGTTATCTAATGTAAAAGTTTTACGAGAAAATTATTTAAAAACAAAAAATAGTCATATAATCTTACACAATGAAATTTGGAGATTTTGAGTTTATTTAACTGCATCCAGTTTGGGATTTGTGCATGTCTGCTTTTCCTTATGTTCTGTTTTGTTAATTGTCTGTCGTAAAATTATCTTTTTGTTTTTCATTTGACACCCACCCCACCGCCATAAAAAAATAAAACCTTAACTTTTTGAATTAATTTAAATTTAACTGTTAGAAACTTGGTTTTATTAGAAAGAAAATATATTTGAATTTTGACAGCAAAACTATTTTTTATGCCTATTATTAAAGAAAATATTAAATTTCAAAGATCTGTTTACATTAGCGTGGCAAAAAATCCATTTACGTAATTTTCGACGTCAATAAAATTGAGATAAACATTTTTTAAAAATGTATATATATTTTTTTTCTCACTAAAATTAAAATATACATTCAATTTTAATAAAATTTTGTAGAATTATGTAAAAATGAGTGTATTTTTAAAAAAAAATTGTTTGTTGTAAAACAAGACAAACATTAAATTGTTTTAAGTAATTAATTTTTTTTAGAGTAATCTTTCTTAAATATTCAATATTAATGTTAATAAAATGAATAAAAGCTCTTCCTAATAACTCAACATTTCAATTCTTTCCCTTGTAATAATGAAAATTTAAATTAATAAACTGAAAAATTAATTAAAAAATTGTATTATTTCTTTAAATGGAAAAGATTATTTGCGAAATTTGTAATCAATATTTAAAATTATTTTTTACTCTCGCCCTTTTTCCAGTAACAATAAGTTAACTAAAAAGTTTACTAATAAATAAATACCTACAATTTTGTGTAAAATTTAGGTGTAAGATATTCAAAATAATTATTTAGTTAATAATTAATAGATGCAGGCAACATTTTATTTAGTAAAAAAACTAAGTTTCCATTTCAAATTGTTTTATTTTTTACTTCTTTAATAAATTTGATTTTACTTACTTATGGTACAAACCCTCTGACATTGAATTTTTCACTCCCACCCACTCAGGCAATATCTTTTAAAAAGTAATTTTTACACCTTTTTTGCTAGTTTTTAAAAAAAATTCTATGTGGAATTTCTTGAACTTGTTATAAGAATGTAATACAAAAATTACTATTTGGAAAATGCGAGTTATTTAGTTCTTTTAGTAAATTTTATCAAAACTTACTTAAGTGGCTATTGTCAGTGTTATACATAGTATGTACAGGGTTTCTGAATATTACATTTTTTTTCAAAATGTGGCAAATATTTTGGTAAAAAAATATTCAAAGGTAATATCTATTTTCATAGTTTCTGTATTTAGCAATTTTTATGTTTTGAAAAAAAAAAAAAAAAAGAACCTATGTTCAAGTACATCTTTCAACTTTAAGGAATGATTTTAGATTAGATATTTAGATTTTTTTTTTAGTTTAGAATTTTTACTTAAATTTTAGTATTGTCTATTTTTTACTGAAAAAATATAGCATGTTGTAAATATTAGAATCAATTCAAGTAAGTAATCTATTGAAGGTATAAATAACGTTTTGTTGAGATGGTAATTAAATCATACTTAAAAAAAAAACAACAGTATTTTTATTTTTCATATTATATATATATATATATATATATATATATATATATATAAAATATTAATGAGTCAGATATACAACTAATACTTTCACTTTACTATATATATATATATATATATATATGAGTCAGATATACCAACTAATACTTTCACTTACTATATATATATATATATATATATATATATATATATAATGAGTCAGATATACCAACTAATACTTTCACTTACTATATATATATATATATATATATATATATATGAGTCAGATATACCAACTAATACTTTCACTTACTATATATAATATATATTATATATATATATATATATATATAGTCAGATATACCAACTAATACTTTCACTTACTATATATATATATATATATATATATATATATATATATAATGAGTCAATATACCAACTAATACTTTCACT
Organism: Doryteuthis pealeii; assembly: GCA_023376005.1. NCBI lineage: Eukaryota > Metazoa > Mollusca > Cephalopoda > Myopsida > Loliginidae > Doryteuthis > Doryteuthis pealeii. The sequence continues at coordinate 98,843,429 of CM042142.1, forward strand.
ACTATATATATATATATATATATATATATATATATATATATATATATATATATATGAATCAGATATACAAACTAATAGTTTCATTTACTATATATATATATATATATATATATAAATGAATCAGATATACAAACTAATAGTTTCATTTACTATATATATATATATATATATATATCAATATTAATGAGTCAGATATACAACTAAAACTTCGCTTACTATATATATATATATACATATATATTAATGAGTTAGATATACCAACTTATAGTTTCACTTACTATATATATATATATATATATATATATTATATATCATGAGGACTTTCAAAGTGGTTTGACCATTATAAAAACAATAGACTAAAAATGATCAGACTTTTTTCTGATAGCTCCTCTCACACTAATATATATATATATATATATATATATATATATAATATAATTTGTATTATATATTTTGAGGGTGCAGAACCATGAAACCCTCTGATGATATAATGTGATGTTCTTTGATGACTCCCCACTTGACTATGAAGCAAAGCATCCAGTTTTCTGTTAAGAAATGAACATGACATTTACAACATTATTATGACTATAATTGCAAATGCCCTTCACTTTTTGCAAACACACTCAAACATATGAGAACTGCATATTTGTGGAGATAACATTGTAAAATGCCAATGTTGATTCTATTGTACTCAAGAGTTTGTGTGAAAAATAATCTTCATAGTTCAAAATGTTAAAAGGCAGAGACTTTCCTATATAATGAAATATCATTGATATCAATGCTGCTTATTAACCTTTTGTCATTCTCTGTTCTTTTCTATTTCTAGATTGAAAAAGTAAGAAATTTGCTGGTGAATTAAAAGAAAAAACTAAAAGGTAAGATTATATCTATTTTTTGGAATCTTGTACGTTGTTATTCTTAGCAATAAAAATATTGGGTTCACTTTAAAAATAGCTTTATGGTTCTTTACCAAGTTCAAATCTTGAAATTTAGATTAAATTCAAATTTTACCAATTGAATAAAATAATACATAAATTAAATGTACTTGTCTTTTAATATGAAGAAATGAATTTGCATGAATCATTTGTAGAGCACAAGTTGATAATCTATTAAAATTATGCAATTAATATTTCTCTGTATTCTTTCATAAAACTGAAAATTTTGATTGTTTAGAGCTGCCAACGACTTAAATTTATGAATTCTCTTGGTCTGTTAACTGTAGAATATAAAAATATATTTAAGAAAATAAAGAGATGACTTTAATGACAAAATATGTAATGAATATAAATCTTATAATAATTAGTTAAATTCTTTTCATTTTAAAAGTGTTTTATCCTTTACTAAAATTACCCAAGCAATAAGGATCAATATAATTAATTGCTACTTGTATAATAAATCAGGCTGAATTTCAAACTTTTATCAACAATAATAATTGATTAAAAAGAGTAGAAAACTGTTTTGTAGATTTTTATGTTTGCTTTTCAATGTCAGCATAAATTTACAATTTATCTTTTAATTTGTGAACTTATTTTTTTTTTAATGACTGTAGCCATTGAATAATACATAATTTTATATTACTTCATATTAAAAATATTCTTAAAAGCTGTAAATAAGGTATATTTTATATAAAGTATATAATGAAAAAAAAATTCACCTAATGAAAGGCTATATCTAGACAGTGTTTCCCGCTAATTTTAAAGAAGAATTTATATGGCAAAAAATATTACTATTTTTTGAGAGTGGAGAATTAACTGTGATGGCATCTCCATCTGATTATTATTTGAATTTATTAATTTTTGTTTAATTCAGAAGACATATGGTAATTTAGTTAACAGTTATAACCAATTTTTGGCAATTAGTAAAAGTATATTTTTATCATAATTGACAGTTAAATCTGTCCTGAAAGAAGCATTATATGAATAGATTATCAAAATTGAGTTGAACTAACAAATATTATTAGCCTTTCTCTTTTACTAAGATTGAATTACAGTCATAGCATTAAAGTATTAATTGCTTCTTCATCCATACAAAATTTAACTTGCATTTTTGAGTTTGCAATATTTTTTTTTTCTAATTAAAAAAACAAAAATTGAAACTTAGACCTTAAGTTGAAAACTCATGTGTCTGTATTTATGTGAATCATAAAATTAGCAATGATCTAAATATTCACGCGCTGAAAGATTTAAGAAAACAAGAAAAAAAAACTATTAGTATCGCAAATTTATAACAAACTGGTTAAATGAACATTCAAATAATTTAGTAGTTTTTCTGTCTATGAATACACTAGAATATTATTCTTCTGTCCCAGGAATTCTGTAAAAGGAAAATTAAATCAATTGCAATTCCTTACAGTTATATAAGGGAAACTTTGTTCAAATTTTATGGACAAATGTAGATTAATAGTATCTACTTTACCTTTGTTCCTTGTGATTAAAGAATATTTTACAGCTAATTCATGTATAGTTCCATCTGATGTTAAACGATAGAATACTAAATGCTGGATGATTGATGAAAAATGTTGTGATTTTTGTTCTTAGATGATATTTCAGAGAGTTTACGTTTAACTAACTTTACATTCATATTGCAAACTAGATTCTATAATTATAGTACATTTATGACAGAACATAAAAACAGCTCCTGAGTTATTTCTATAATTATTGATTTTTATTGATTGTTGATATTTCTATTGATTTTTGTTTTTTCAAATGAAAAGGTTTTAATCTGGCCAAAACACTGTTCTTACTAATTTAATAAAAATGTAGTAAACAAATATACAAAATCCAAATACTAATCAATATATTCCATGATGTTGTAATACCTTTTTTGATTAGTGAGTCTGGGGACACACTGATTTGCTTTGAATGAGTTCCCGGGAAAATTTATGGGTTCCAACAAAAATTTCTTAAAGATTGTAGGTTCTGTATTCATGATCTGGAGGAAACAACTAAAGCCATCTAACTCCTACCTTAGTAACAATATCCTGTGTAATGTCGGATGTTAAGAAACTAATTGAAAATGTATTATGTTGCTGAAATGGTAGAGGAAGAAAATAGAAAACACTGGAAGCAATGGATATGAGTTTTTACTGGCACTTTTGATTCTTTAACGCAAGAAGTTACCAGGATCCAGCAAACGGACCATTACCTATCGCATACTCTGTATTCATTACCAAACAATCTCTAATACGTCATGACTAATATAATACTAAAATAATAAAATATTTCGTAGAATAAAAGGAATTAATGAGATCTGGCTGCTTATGATATATTCTGATATGAACTGTATTCCTTTAAATATCATAAATTTAATTGAAGCATTTCATTCAAGTCTGCCTTAAAAGAACAATAGGAGATTACTGAAAAGTATTGTGCTAAGCCTTAAAACATGTTTTGTATCTTCTTTATAGGAATCATTTAATTATAAAAAATATCTACATCATTAGATGTATTTGGTAATATTTAATTACTTTAAATTAAGTGAAACTTATCAGTTTAAATATCCAGTATTGTATAAATTTAGATGCAGTTGTAATGAACTATAAAGAAAACGTTATATAATAAAACTGAAGATAATATAATTCACACAATCTGAAAATATTTCATGCCGTGAAAACCACCATTGCACATATTTATTTCAGAAAAAAATCCTATAAAGAGTATTTTATTTTTTTAAATTTCCTTATCGTTATTTAACTATTCCTTTCTAAAACAATAAATGATATCATAAGCCAAATGTTGTGAACTGTGTCTGACTGAACAAAATCAAACCAATTACAAAAAGTTTCAAACTATTATATAACTCAATAACTGTATTGTAGTCATATATAAAACAAAAAATGAAATAATTGCTGATTAGTAAGCTTTGGATAATTTCTGTTAGTTAACTGTTTTCTTTCGCCATAGTCTAAATAACTATCCTAATGGTAATTTAACTATATTTTTTATTGCCTTTTCTGTGACGAGAATTATCCTGATCCACTGAAATGTCTTAAGTATTATTCTTCAAGATAGTTTCAAATTTGTGTCTATTCAGAAGTTTGATTTTTTTTTACATATGTGATCTTAGTTGTTATACATGGATTTGAAATCAGTTAAAAACATATTGCAGTTATTTTATGAGATATTCAATGAAACAAACTTCTTTATATTCCTCTTGATAAAAAAAATTGTTGCCAAAATATCCTGTTTCTATAATATCAGGGGTGTCCTGGTATATGACGTTAAATTGTATCCAAATGGTTAAGCTTTCAATCTGGAGTTCTTGCCAGGTTCACTCCGACCGGAGTGTAAGTACTTGCTAGGGTCCGCATTAGCGGTTAAATAGAAAACACATGGATGAGGTTATAAAAAGAATGAATGGTTAAAATTAGTAAAAAAAAAAATTTTGATACCCCATCAACCTGAAAAACTAAACGTCTTTTGGCATAATACACAATAAGGCATTTGATTATGCCATACAATTACAACCAACCCATACCAGACCACAAGTACAGTAAGACCTATTAGCCGGTCACCCATCTCATGGGTTTAAATAGGAAAAAAATACGTTTAAAAAAGAATGTGTTTAAAAGAAAAATGAGTTTAAAATAAGGAATTATTTTATAAAATACATGAACTAAAAACAAAACGATGCTTACGCATAAATAACCCAACAAAGGTGACATCACATAATGAATTCCAAACCAGAAAATATATCACTATAATGTATTAGTGATATATTTTGTAATACCTGTTTAGTATAAATTGAAAAAAGAAAGAAATTAGTGCAACTTCACATGATACTATGAAAAATATGTTAATCCAAACACCTCTTCATCATATTAGTTTTAATAGATTTCATCTCATTCTATTTTTATTACAATATTTAAATATTCGTAAACTAGTTTTTTACCATAAACAACTAAATATACTCATTAATTGATCTTGATATAATATCATTTTGATCCGATATGAGCATTGTTTGTCATTT